>OZ005649.1:319314069-319406569 GCA_963930645.1 Salticus scenicus | reverse complement strand
ATTTTTCGTTGCATAAGTTTACCGACGTCGAAATTCCCATTTGTTAAGTTAGCTGGAGTGAACTTTCACAAAATGGTATGTATTTTCTCTTGCTTTATGGAATACCTCACCCCCACTCATTTCCCTCTTTAAGTTACAATATAAGCAACTGATACTAGGAATTTGAGGCATCACTTTTGAGTCATTTTGGGGGACTTTAGAGAGGAACGGAACAGGACAATTCCGCCGAGATTTTAATCCCCTATTCCCCTCGTAGGACAATTCCGCCGAGAATTTTAACCCCCCTTTTCCCACAGAGGACAACTCCGCCGCGCCATTTTCCTGAGACGAGAAGAGGGGGTCTGCAGCAGTATTTCCATTTTTGGCGACGCATTTCACTTTGGCGGCACATTGAACATTATATAAGAGCCCTTCCCCCTCGCTTTGCATAGGTGCCAAGTCTCCCGTTTTTCAAGGGAGGCTTCAAATCGGAAAATTTTTATAGCTGTTTTCGGTAATATTAATCGTCGAAACTATATATAACATGTTCCATTTAAAAATACTGGTGTCAATTCTGAATTAAAAGTTAAGAATGTTGGCAGCTCTGGCTTTGGAAAGATGAGTAAAAGTAAAATAGATTTTAACCAAATTATGAGTAAAAATATTTATTCATAAACATGCCTTTAATTTTATTTTTCATTAATATTATATATTCTTTTATTTGACAATTATTTAATCGTATTAATAAATTCTGCTATTAATAAATTTATTTCTAATTTTCGTGTAGCACTTGAATATCATAAAATTCAAGTAAAAATTAACTTAAGAGAAAAATTTACATCTTAGTTTAAATTATTCCGATTACATTTATAAAATTATTAAAGGATAAATAAGAAATTAAATTTTCTTTGCTGAACATAATATTCAAATATATATTACTTAACTTATATTAATTTATATTAAATGTTCTTTACTTATTTTCTTTAATTTAATTTCTTAAATTTTTTATTCAACAGTGATAAATAACAGTAATAACAACAGTAATAATTCTGTGCGATGAAAATCATCTCCATCTGTATATATCGTGGAAAATAGTTTTAATAAATATTAGTTTTATTAAATAATTTGTATGGAAAAAATGTAGAAGAAAGTTTCATGGTGGTTACAACATACTAGTTGATATTGGAGGACCATTCAGAAGATAGGTTTTAGTAACATAGCTGATTTTGTTTGGAGACTGAAAAAAAAAAAAAAAAAAAAACAGAAAATTTTACCACGAAAAATACAAGCAGGGCCTGATTATCGCACGGGCACCCGGGGCTCGTGCCCTGGGCACAAAATTTCTGAGGGGCACAAAATTTTACTAATGGTTAAAAATATCTGATCAAAATCCCCTAGTTTTTCTTTCGTTTTCTAATTCAACTATGTTTTATTTTTATGAAAAAATTTTTAAAATAAAATCTTGATTGATACTGTACATCAGATCATTTGAAATGCATGAAATTATACAATTAACGTACGGAGAAGCATCGATAATTCGGAAACTTATAATCCGGCAGCACCTATATTTGGCTGAGTGAAATAATTTTATTAAAGCCAAAAACAGAAACAGATATTATTATTATTATTATTATTATTATTTTTTTTTTTTTTTGGGGGGGGGGGGGACACTAAAATTTGAAAGTGCCCTGGTCACAAAACTTTGTTAGTCGGGCCCTGAAAGCAAGCGTACATTTATATTTCTTTCTATTTAAGAAGCAGCTTGATACTAAAGATGAGCTATTTCAGAAGCTTTTGCTGGTGTTAATATATAACAATTAGTTTACACGTTAAATTGGTTAATTTAAAAAAAATTGCCTTTCCCCTGATGGGGCTAGGTTAACTGCGACCCAAAATAACATTTTTATCTCCCCCATAGGTCAACTGCGACCCAGGAAATCTCCCCACCTATACCAAGTGCGACCCAGGAATGTTCCCCTGAAGTTTCCCGCCAAAGAACGTTTTTCGCCAAAATCGCCAAAGAATTTTGCACATGGTTATAATTTAGTATGGGACGAGTAATTTTTAATTTATAAGGTAATAAATTTTAATTTATAACGTGTTGCTTTTCTCAGTAATGGCTTCAGAAATTTACATTTCCATCTAATTTTTACTGATTTATTTTTTGGGGAAAGGATGGGGAGGCACATTAAATTACTATATAAGCATAGGGGAAAAATTAAAAAAAAAAAAAAAAAAAAAAAAAAATTAACCTTTAAATGCATAGTGATGCATATTTGAATCATATATATATATATATATATAAATGGGTTTTTGTAATTCTTGGTGAAGTTTCCATTAACTAATCAATATATAATATACAAATTAGCATATTACACAAAAAAAAAGAAACCTGATTTTTTTTTTTTTTTTTTTCCGTTGAATTTTCTGTGCAATAAAATTATCTTACATTTGAATACAATCTTTTGGAAGAAATAAAAATCATGCATTTAAGAGTTAATCCAGTTACATAAATATGAAGAAATATAATTGAAAAATGCAGCACGCATACAGTTAAAACTCTCTCTCTCTCTCTCTCTCTATATATATATATATAGAGAGAGAGAGAGAATGCTATCTTAAAAAGTAGATGTAAAATTTAAAGTTTAATTTTTTTTTGGCAACAATTATAAATTAAAATAAATAATTTAATAAAAGTTTAGAAGTTAGAATTTCTAATTTTATTATCCTTTTTCGTTAAACAAGATAATAATAATGGTGATAAACAGATATTATCAGAAATATGTGAACTTATGTATTTGTTATTGAAAATTCATAGAGTTTTGGAAATGTTATTTTAAGTATCTGTATTGAAAACAAGAACTTCCATTAAATTTTAAAATTAAAGAAAATTGTGTGTAATTTTGAAATATCAATACAATTTTTTTTTTTTTTTTTTTTGTGTGTGTGTGTGTGTGTGTGTGTGCGTGTGTGTGTGTGTGTGTGTGTGTGTGTATGCAGTTGTGCCAAATTTAGTTTCTGTGACCAAAATTACTTTTATTTAATCGTAAATAAGAAAAGGAATAAAGAAACTGACATATTTTATCTCATATTTGCATGAAATCAGTGGAAAATGGCATCATGATTAAAAAGCAATCTATCTGTATAATAAAAATTCAAGGCTGTTTTTTAAGTGATCCATAAGCGAAAACTGCCGCATTAAAAAGATGGTGGACGGTATAACTAGCTCTTTTAAATTACTTACAGTTCTGAAAGTTAGTATACATATATATGTATATATTGAAATGTGTCAACTATATTAAAACATCGAAAAATATTTAAATAAAAAATAAATTGAAAAATTTAAACATTTCTAATTGTTCCATGCTAATTAGTTTTTAAATTTTGCTTTCGATATTACACTTTTATATTTTATTAATATATGCTAAACTTAAATGGATATTACTTTGTGTACTGATTCATCAGAAAAATTTTTTTACCATATTTTTTGGCTTAAACAGTAAATATTTGCGTAAAATTTCAGCATTTAAACAGAAAAAAAAAAAAAAAACTAAAATTAATTTAGCAATTAATCTGCAGAGTAATACCAAATGTGTTTAGAATGTATTGTTAAACTATAATAATTTCAAATTTAGCAAAAAGTTAAAAAATTAGTTGACATAAACATTTTTAAAATTTTTCAAATGATAATAGTAATAATAAATTATAATTGTGAATTTTATCTTTTAACTTTCTTTTATATTCAATAGAAAAAAGTATTGGATTCGTAAAAATTTTCGACTTCGGGTTTTTGATGGATTTACACGTTTTGAGAGCTGTAGAACACGATTTGACCATTTTTAGAAAATGCCTGTCTGTCTCTGTGTCACAAAATTTTGTGCAACTATATCTCAGGAACTACTGCACAGAATTTCATACAAATTAGTATGTAGTGACACCTTGTATCATATAGGGATGCTACACTAAGCTTTTCGTTGAGCTGAAGCAAATGGTTTGTGTACAGAGACACTCAAAAGTATTCAAGTACATTACGTCTATGGGGGAAATTGCAGGTAAGTAGAGTTTAACATCTATAAACTGCACTAAACAAAATGAAACGAATATATATTTTGTGTAATAGAGATAGTCAACTGGAAAAAAAAAAAATGTGTATGTAGGAGCCTCGCCTCCCCCCTCGGGGAGAGTAAATTTTCATGATGGGTATCTTTCAAAGAGCTCGCCAATACCTTTAAAATGAATGCCTAAACCATCGATCTGCGATAATTTAAAATAAAGTTATCATTTTTTTTTTAATGTAATATTGACAATAAAATTGACTTTTTTTTTGGGATATTTAATGGTATACTACTTCTGTAAAATTGGAAATCGTCTGCATTATCATGGAAGATAGTTTTTTAAAATAATAGTGAATTTGTATAGGAAAATATAGAAGAAAGACATGTGGTGGCTACAACATACTAGTTTTTTTAAGTAAACGTTTTAGAGAAATTTTAATATACTTAATGCTGATTCTTTTCAATATATATATATATATATAAACTTTCGCAATTCAAATATGAGGATTAAAATTTTGATTTTTAACGTCCACCATTCCCCAAATATACTTAAAAAAAAAAAAAAAAAACTAGTGATAGGTTTTAATGTGCTATACACACTGGTGTTCAAAATTAAAGGAAAAACCTCCTTTCCCATTTTCTTCTTTTGCGCATAACTTTTAAACAAGTCAACATATGAGCATAAAATTTGAATGGCATATTAGTTATCACATCATTAATCGAATTTTATATAACTTTTGCATATGTAATAATTTTTAAACTAATAGTTATTTAATTTTTCTCAAACGTAAGCTTTGAAAAAAATTAAATTTTAACAATTTTAAAAAAGAAAAGAAATAAAGTGGTAAGGATGCATTACAGTTAGGTGAAGACGCACATGCCTCCAAATGTGAAACTTAATCCTGATTTTTCTTTCTCTTTCTTTCACTTAATATATATATATATATATATATATATATATAGTTACTAATTTGTAAACTATAAACTTCATCATGATAATAAAATGTCGATAAATATATATATATATATATATACATATATAGTAATACATTAATAAAATAATATCAGTGCAAAAAATTTTTTGAAATTTAAAGATGAATTAACTTCAGTATTAAAACAATTATTCGGATCATAAGCGAAGACTATATATTTTTTAACGAACCAGTTTTCATGTTTGTATGTATATTTTTGAAAAAGTTATTCGCATGCGAAAAAAAGAAGGAAAATTAGAAAGAAAAATCTGGTTTAATTCTAACACATGCATGTATATGAATCTTCACTGTGTTCATTTGCTTAAAAATTACGCGCAAAAGAAGAAAACAAATTATTGCTTTAATTTCGTACACCCGTGTACAGTAGAAGAAATTATTAAGTATATTTATCTTTTAACCTGCAGTTTTTGGTGACATTAGCTATTTTTAGTGTTAAAAAAGAATAAAAATGTAACAAATATAATATTTTTTGCAAATTTTTACATAGACATGCATTAAAGATTTCAAATCTCTATAAATCGGATATAAAAGTTATTAAAGTACGAGATTTATCAAGTCTTTTATGCTGAAATATTACTAATACAATTTTATTATTCTTATTTGGCGATTCGTCGTACTTGGCGAAATTTTCAGCGGACGCAGTTGGCATAAGGGATTATAAAAGGCAGGTCGCAGTTGGTATAGGTGGGGGAAGAAGAAATTGAAACACCTGGTATGTCGGGTCGCAGTTGGACGACACCGCCCCTGATACCTATTCAAATTAATCTTCTACAGGTTCCGTAGAATTCCCCGTAAGATTAAATTTCGACTATAACTATAGATTTATACACGTATATGAATAATTAACATGCTCATGAATCAGCATATTTCTTATTAATAAATCTCTTTGCTTTCTCACATGAGCTGAAATTGAAGGAGAAGGGTAGATAAAGTGTAGATAGAAACATTTACTCAAAATTTAACATTAACCAAAATACTTTCACATTTTCCTGTCAAATTGTACACCAATCTCCCCTGCACACGTATATATATATTATTTTATTTATTTTATTTTATTTTATTTATTTATTTTATTTTATTTATTTTAATTAATTAATTAATTTATTAATTAATTTATTATTTTTTTTTGGAGAGGGGGTTGGGGGGGGGAGGTATCCTCTTTAGTCTATTAATCACACAAACAGAATATTTCAAATTTTAAGTTATTTAAAAAATAAATTTACATAGTAGTATTTTTTTTTAACGTTATAAAAAGTTTTTTCACATTCATCCCAACTTCTGAAGAACAAAATTTCAAGGAAAAATAAATTATTTGCGCAATATTTTATGACACTTATTTATTCTTATTGTACGAAATACTTTTTTAAAATTTTCAGCCTAGTACTTATTTAACTTTTAGTGGTGAAATATAAAGATAAAAACTATGACGATATTCTATTTATTTATTTATTTTTAGAAGCATTATAAAAATTGTTAAAACTAACTTACTGTTGCACAAAATCCAGCTGATTTTATTTTCATTTAAAGCAGAACAATTTATTAATGTATAGGGATCGATAGAGTACAGATAATGAATCCTAAAATCCTAAAGTTTCGATTATTTTTCCATTGGAAAATTTTGAAATTTCGAATTCTAAATAAAAGAATAGTCGAAATTCAACAGTTTAGAACAAAAGTTATCAAGAAAAATAAAATGAAATAAAATAAGATAAGATATTAAAATACTAAAATGTTAATTAAGGAGCTCTACAGTAATATATATATATATATATATTATTTATTATTATTATTATTATTTTACAGAATTATCGTAGAAAATTATTTCAGTTATTGTTAATTTAGAAATTCCACAAGGTAATTTTTTTTTTTTTTGGTAACATTTGTTTATTAAATGGATACAAAAAAATTGCCTGCAAAATAAATGACAGTAAAGGATTTATTTTGCCGAAGAAAAGTTTAAACATAACCTTCCATGTGCGTGAATGTATGATTGGTCAACTATTTTTAAATGAAAACTAGTTCTACTCTTATTTTATCTATATTTCATAAGAGGCATTAGAAAAAATTACATTTGCATGTTTTAATCTTCTCTATAAAATTTATGAATTTAAAAATCGATCGATCCGTTTTTTTTTTTTTTTTTTTTTTTCAAACACTAATTTTAGGTCTAAACCTGACCTACTTAATCAGGGCCCCTGTCGTTTTTTCTGTAGTAAAAAAAAAAATAATACATGAGAAAGGACATCTAAAAAGTGGTTCATGATAGCAAATTTGAAAAGAAAAACAATTGTTTTTAATTTACCCATTTTTGTTCTCACTTCCGATTTTTACCAAAAAGCAACCGGAAGTCAACAATTACATTACATACGAAAGGACATCTAAAAAGTGGTTCATGATAGCAAATTTGAGAAAAAATCAATTGTTTTTAATTTACCCATTTTTGTTTTCACTTCCGATTTTTACCAAAAAGCAACCGGAAATCAACAATTACATTACATACGAAAGGACATCTAAAAAGTGGTTCATGATAGCAAATTTGAGAAAAAATCAATTGTTTTTAATTTACCCATTTTTGTTCTCACTTAGCGATTTTTACCAAAAAGCAACCGGAAATCAACAATTACATTACATACGAAAGGACATCTAAAAAGTGGTTCATGATAGCAAATTTGAGAAAAAATCAATTGTTTTTAATTTACCTATTTTTGTTTTCACTTCCGATTTTTACCAAAAAGCAACCGGAAATCAACAATTACATTACATACGAAAGGACATCTAAAAAGTGGTTCATGATAGCAAATTTGAGAAAAAATCAATTGTTTTTAATTTACCCATTTTTGTTTTCACTTCCGATTTTTACCAAAAAGCAACCGGAAATCAACAATTACATTACATACGAAAGGACATCTAAAAAGTGGTTCATGATAGCAAATTTGAGAAAAAATCAATTGTTTTTAATTTACCCATTTTTGTTTTCACTTCCGATTTTTACCAAAAAGCAACCGGAAATCAACAATTACATTACATACGAAAGGACATCTAAAAAGTGGTTCATGATAGCAAATTTGAGAAAAAATCAATTGTTTTTAATTTACCCATTTTTGTTCTCACTTAGCGATTTTTACCAAAAAGCAACCGGAAATCAACAATTACATTACATACGAAAGGACATCTAAAAAGTGGTTCATGATAGCAAATTTGAGAAAAAATCAATTGTTTTTTATTTACCTATTTTTGTTTTCACTTCCGATTTTTACCAAAAAGCAACCGGAAATCAACAATTACATTACATACGAAAGGACATCTAAAAAGTGGTTCATGATAGCAAATTTGAGAAAAAATAAATTGTTTTTAATTTACCCATTTTTGTTTTCACTTCCGATTTTTACCAAAAAGGGAAATCAACAATTACATTACATATGAAAGGATATCTAAAAAAGAGTTAATATGGAGAGATTTAAAAAAAAAAAAAAAAAAAAAAAAGAAAGAAAGAAAGAAAAAAAGAAAATTCGTTGAGCTATTTTTTTAAGAAATGCACTTGCGAGACCCTAAAATTCACCAATACAGGACGCTTATCATTTTTTCTGAAGAACCAACAAACCAACTAATGCATAAGAAATGGCATAAAGTGGCATTATATGGTAACTTTGAGGAAAATCGTTAGAGCCGCTTTGAATTACGAACTTACTGACCCACTTCAGTTTTCCGATCTTTACCAAAAGTTGGACAAATCATCTGTATACCGGATCTGTTTTAATTCTGAAGTTTCATTATTCTACCTTTATTCGTTTAGGAGATATGATAATCAGAAAATTCCCAGGTACTTACACACATAAAGTCCATTTCCAGAAAACACTTTTTGAACTAGGCAATTCTTAAAACATATAAATCACTCGGCATTGAAATTTTTAACCGAATGCAGTACTTCCATTACCTATAGATAGTATTATGGTTATCGGATATTGGACTTAAAAAAAAGACATCATCTAAAGGATAACAAAGAGAAATATTTGTACAACGAAAACATTTCATATAATCATTAAGATAAAATTTTAATTTTGAAATTGGCCGCGATTTTGTTTTTAATTTAAACAGATAAGGATATTTTTCCTCTATTCAATTTTTTATTTGTTTAAATTATTACTTTTCGATAAATTATAAGCCAATATTGATAAACAAGTCAAATAATAGTCAAATAGTATCAATTAGTATTATCTATATCAACTAACTTAACTTAGTATTGTGATATTATAATTTTACTACAAACTTTATCTCTAACTTGATACATTATATTAGTAAGTAAATACGTAAGTTTTACTCAGTCACCCATTATCTACTAATTTAACAATTCTACTAATTTAAACTCTTCTAGATTAATAATCATTAAATGCATTCAAATAAAAAAGAGCATTGTATGATTAGTTTTTGTCTCCGTCCTCAATGCACTTCGATCTTTGATTGACGCAAATGACGTAAAATTTGACGTGACATGTACAAAAGTGATGAAGTAACCGGCTTGAATGACACGCCATCAGATATTACACAAAGAAGCGTATCTGAACAGACAATTATGCATCCATGCAAATACACCTCCATCATTCAATTGCTTATTAAAAACCCAGAGAAAGAATGGAACACAGGAATCCTACTTTGTTTCACCACCTTATTAATAACGTGCTATACTGAATGAGAAACAAATAATAATATTCGTCCGACTTTATTCAGGCATATCTTATTTTGGATCCAGCGCTCATTTTGCAACCCATCCAAGCATGTCCGCAGATTCATTGTTATGCACCGACCCGTTTCATTGGGTTGATTCTTCTTTGTGGCAGAGTCGATTTAATCCGGTGTGTGTATGTGTAGAGCGATCTGTTTGAACATCTATTTCGAGATATCGTATTCAAAATAAACAGATGCCACCATAATGGCATTCAGTCACATGACGGTAACAAAAATATTAATGCGACAGATCTTATTTCTCTTCTAATAGAATTCACTAATCTACAATTAATTGAGGGAATTAAGAGATAAGAACAGCGAAAAATTACAAGTATTTATTTTGCATAATAACAGAGCGAATTCATCATGATTTTAGTGAGAGAAGAAGAGAATGTAATTAATTTTACAATATGAATAGCCGCATTATATTTAAAATAGAAAAAATTCTTTTGAAACAGACCTTGTTTTTTATTTAGTGTGAGAAACAAGAGATAAGAACAGCGACAAGTTATAAGTATTTATTCTGCATAACAAAATATTTAAAGCATTTTTATTTTAATGAGAGAGAGAAATTGATTCTATACACTGAGAAAAAATTCTATTACTGACATCTAGAATCTAAGTTGTGGCTCTAGAAAAAATAGTTCCATGTCATCCTTATAAATTCTAGTCTCATTGTAAAGCGAGTTCTAGAAGCCCCTATTAGAATTCTAGAGCGTTTGCCTATATTCTCGAGGGCAAAGTTATTTAAAAATCTCTGCAAATAAATGAGACTACAAGAGGCGGGTTTCAGCAACTATAGTCTTGGTTTATTACCAAATTCTAGAAAATCAAGCGAGAATTTCTCGCAATACAAATGATTCAGAATATTTAGAGTATTCAGAATATTGTTTCACCATCTAGAAATGTGTACACTGGAAATTCTCGATAATTTCGTCTATTCAGTTTATTGGCGTGCCTTACGCGCATAGCTCGGAAATCTGTATTTCTACTTAAGGGGTTTAGAAAATGGTCACTTATTCATTCTAGAGGAAGGCGGTATTTTTTTTTCTCAGTGTATAAAACATATATGTGTTCTCATTTGAGTTATTAATATTTAGCTACTTTAGTGCAATGCAGATGTTATGCATCTATTTTGAAACTTCATGTGAAAATAAGTAGACTCCACTTATGGGATTCAGTTATAAGATAACAAATAGACTCTTTTTGGAATAAATCTTATTTTGTCTCTTAAGGCTCCTGCCTACTGTCGCAGGTGATTTTTTTTTTTTTTTTTTTTTTAATAATTGAAAAATTTCCTATTTATGTACATTACATAATAGAATACAGTTAAAAACAGTGAATAACATGAAAAAATATGCAAATTTTAAAATATTTTCATATTTAGGCTCAAAATATACATAAAATTTACAAAAAAGAGCACTTTTGTCAAAACATCATAAGTCAAATTTAAATAAAGATATTTTTATTCTGTAAATTTTATTTCGATTATTGAAAGGTCTTTAGGGGAATAAATTTAATATTTTAGAGAAGATAACATTTTACATGCTGAAAAAATCATGAATATACATGATAGTTCATAACTTCTATCGACAAAAAAAAAAAAAAAATAATAATAATAATAATAATTTAGCTAGATTCATTGTAGTAGTTCAATACCTAAAACAACTCCTCTAGAGTATTTTGTCAAAGTTTCATAAGGTTTAAATTATAACTTTTGGAGTTATGATATTTTGCGATAAAGCAAAATGTTAAAAATCTCATTTTGAGAAAAAGCAGAAAACATAATTAAAAACCAGATTTTATCTATTAAATAAAAAATAATTTTAATAAGTTCCTGATTTATTTCAAAGTTTATTATTATTATTATTATTATTAAATTCATTTTTTATGCAATAACAAATTTTATGTTTATATTGAGTAAAACATTTATACAAACAAACATTTACAGTCACTTCCGGTTTCAAAAACTTGCGAGTGACTAATATAATAAAATTATACTTTTAAAAAATTAAAGAATTGAAATGTGAACTTTAATGAAATGTGAACTAAAAAGCACAAAATATCTATCTTTATAGTATTAAAATGCAGGGTAAGAAAAAATTGTGTGAGTGACACACCATATTACAGGGTGATTATAAAATAATTTAGAATTAAACAAAAACCATTTTTAAAAAATCTCCCCTGACTGGGCTCGAACGTTAGACCTTTAGGTTCATAGCCCAGAGCTTTACCACAGCGTTCACGTAGGGAAAGTATTTTTTTACAATATACATTTTTTGTTTGCTCCCAGAGCGGTTACAAACATACATACAGATGAAGCTAATAAAAGCGTGTTAAAAATGCCTGTAACTCAAGTTCTAAGCAAGATAGAAACAAAATTCAAATTGATTTAGAAAGCTAAAATGTCAGGCTTTAATACTAAACCAAAAATAGAAAATCGGAGTTTTGACCAAAAATTGCATTCTAAAGGTAGGCAGGTACCTTAATAGATAGAATTCACTGATATACAATTAATTTCGAGAATCCAAAGATAATGTAAAGGCAGAGACTCCGACTCCAATATATCATTGAAAGAGACATTCCAGTACAAAGAAGCAGACAGTCTGGAGCCTAACGGCTCGCAGTGGAACATCTCTCCTTTGTAAAAAGGTATGTCCGTTTCCCTTTGATGATCGTGGGAAGCCGCATGCTTGAGAACTTTCCCTTCGAGAGGAATTCAACGCGTCAGAGCCGGTGATGGAATTTCGAGCGAATCAGGGCCTGCATCTGAGATTTTGTTTTTAGAAAAACACGCCCAATACAAACTGTAATTTTTACGATGAGAGACTAAAAGTTCAGTTCACGTCGGAGTTTTGGAAAGGCAGGAATCCCAGAGCAGGTCAGGCTAGACCTCGGGATAGGAACTGTTATTTTCTGGAGAAGACTGCAGAAGCGGTCACTGATGAAATCACTGTGGACTCGATCTGAAATTCATTCCAGTCTTATACTGTACTACCCACGATCTTATTGAAAACCAATTCATATCGAGGAAATACAGCAAAATATGTATATATTGTACCTTTCTAAAAATTAATCTAGTTAAATTAAAATTTGGAAAAAAGATTAATTTCTTGTTCTGATTAGTCAAGTAAATAATTATCATCCACGCTACAAGATACTACAGACTAATAGAATAAAGAAAATTTGGTGGCAGCTCTATCGGATGACAGTATATAGAGAAGAGTGAATCTAAGCAGAAGCGAGGAAAGAGATTCCAGATTTCAGAAGAGATCCTCAGCGTAGACCAGGCAACAACGGAGGCAACGACCGGTTCCTAGTACGGAAGCAGCGTTACGAAGCCCTTCGACGTAGACGGGAGAAGCCAAACAGCGTACGGAGAGCCAGTCTAGAGCAGCAGTGACGGAGTGCCCTTTCAAAAGATCAAGAAGAGGAGCACCGATCCCTGAAGTAGTGGTCTTGTGCCTGCTAAAAGTGTGCTCAGCGGAGATGTGCCCACCTTAGATGAAAACATCAGTAAAGGTAAGGATATTCCGTTCATTCTTGAGAGGCAATTAGTAAAAATAAAAAAATTGTTTGTCTTTGTATATTCTGGCAGAAAATTTTTAATGTTTGAGCGAAATGCTTAATGTCTAAAATTAACAGGTTAGTTAATTAAATTAAATGAAATAATTCATTATTTAAAAGTTTAGTATTGACAAAATAGTTAATTTGTTAAGAGAATTTTAAATTTATGTTGGAAAAGAAAATTTCCTTAACCTTGAAGAAAAATAAAAGGAAGTAAAATTGTAAAAGAAATTGAAATTTAAAAAGAAAGCAGAAAAAAAAAAAGGGTTCTTGTTATCCCTAAATAGAAATTCTGAAAATTAAGTAGATATATTTATTATAAAATGGAAGTTTGCAGAAAAAAAAACTGTGAATGATATATTTAAATTATATTCATTAAGAGAATTTTCAGAATTTTAAGTTGTGTGTATTTATGGTATAATCTATGGTTGCACAGTGTGAAAGAACTCCTTATTTTTGTGTATATTAATTGTTCTCTTTAAATTGCTTGTAAGCATAAGCTTACATTGGGTAAAAAGTATTGCAAGATATTGCAGGAATCCGAAAGCCAAATTTGGTATTAAAGTGTGTAGTATTTAGTTATTTATTTAAATTGTGCTTGTATTTGAAATTTTAAATAATTGCTAAATGTGTATTGCGAATAATTAGGAAATTGAGAATATTTAGTAAAATTGTGTTAGGAAAATTTCAAATCAAAAATCATGGCTGCTTTGCACGAATATTCAAAAGTGGATTTAAAATTTTTAGCAGAAGAATGGGAAGTAGATATTCTGCCCACCGATGGGACAAGGTCCATAATAAAAAAAATTGAACAATCTGCAGAATTTAAATTAGAGGTGGCTTTGGCCCAAATTAAATTAATCAAGGAAGAACGATTAGCGCAAGAAATAAAAGAGGAACGTTTAGCCCAAATTGAAAGTGAAAAAGCACAGAGAGAATTCGAATTAGAACGTCTCAGGTTATCTCAAAGTATAGAAACGACAAGCTTAAACTCTAGCAGAGAAGAGCGGAAATATACTCCCCCACTTAAATCTATTATTCATAAATTTGATGAGTTAAATTCTGACATGGCTTTATATTTAAATCTATTCGAACGTCAGGCGAGTAAATTGGGGTTAGAGAGCTCAGACTATGTAAATCAATTACTTGCTTTGTTACCCACCAAATTAGCAGAACAGATATTAAGACAACCGGCGGAGAAATTAGAAGATTTTGATTACATCAAAAATTATCTGTTAGATCGATTTAAGGTTGACGCTGAGTCATTCCGACAAAAATTTAACAACCACCAGCGATCAAGTGGAACGTCATTTCGAGATTTAGTTTATGACTTGGAAACATTCTTGTTAGGTCGGTTGGAAAAACTAGAAATTGGGGACTTTGAGAGCTTGAAGAAATTACTAATTTGCGACCAGATAAAAAAAAGGGCTAGCGCAGAGATGAAAGAGAAGTTTCTAGATTCTTGGGCGAAAGAGACTGATCCCGAAGAATTAGCTATTAAACTAGATGAATTTGAATCCGTTAGGAAAGCCATAAAGAAAAATTGGGTCGGTAAAGAAAAAGATGACCGAAAACCCGATAAAAATAAATTTACATTTTCAAAAGAAAACAAAGAAAAAAAGCCATTTAATTGGCGCGATAGGACAAAATCGCAGGAAAACAAAGGGAAAGAGAACGCCTATGAGAAAAAGAAAGAGATCCGATGTTTTTATTGTTCCGTCGTCGGGCACTACAAAACTAATTGTCCTAAATTAATTAGAGATCAATCAACAGCAGTTGTAAATCAGATAGGAATTACAGACGATTTAGGATCTTGTTTCGCACCTTATTTAGGGGAGGCCGAAATAAATGACGTCAAAATTGTCACCCTTCGTGACAGTGGAGCAAGCTTCGATCTTATAGGAAAACAATACATAAAACCGGAGCAATTAACCGGAGAAAGTATTTGGCTCAAACAGCCGTTGCAGAAAGAATTACACTGCCTGCCGATCGCTAGTGTTACGCTTAAGATTGCAGATGTTGGGACTGTTAGCACGAAAGCGGCAGTAGTTGACGACTCACTGGAAATGAATCATTATCTTTTGGGTAATCAAACGCATGAAATTATCGAAGGCGCAAAAATGAAAAAACCAGAGTTAATCAACCAAATAGTAACTCGCGCGAAAAAAAGGCAGAGCGAGAAAGAGGAGAGAGAGAGATTACGAGAATCCGAGACCACTAACGCAGTAGCAGAGATACGGGAAGAAACCCCTATTGTCATTCCCCCCTCTGAGAAAGAGAAGTCTCTAAGCCTTCTAGGGGTAAATAAAGAAAGGATGAAAGGATTACAGCGGGAAGACGCGACTTTAAATCCGTGTTTTGAAAAAGCGAACAAAGGTAATTCCGAGTTCATTTTAGAAAATGAAATCCTTTTTAGACAATCTAAAACAAATCGCGGGGAGGTTAGAAAACAAGTGATTATTCCTGTAACACTTAGAAAAGACGTAATGGAATTATGTCATTCGAATGTTGGCGGACATCTCGGAGTCACAAAGACGAAAGATAAAATCTTCAGATATTTCGCGTGGCCAAATTCGGTCAAAGAAATAGAGGAATTTGTATTATCGTGTCACCATTGTCAGATGATAGGGAAACCTAGAGAAGTGAAGAAAGCGCCTATGAAAAGGGTTCCCATAGTAACCGAAGTGTTCACTCGGTTTTCCGCTGATCTAACGGGACCACTCCCTCTAAGTGAAAACGAAAATAGGTACCTTTTGACAGCTATGTGTTTGTCTTCAAAATATCCGGAGGCCATACCGCTTAAAGAAATCACTTCTCCAGCAGTGATAAACGGGTTCTTACGAATGTTTAGCAGATTCGGGTTCCCGCGAGAGATTCAATTAGATTTAGGAAGAAGTTTTACGAGTGAATTGACCGAGACCTTTTTCGAAAAGTTTGGAATAAAAGTGATTCATAGCTCCATACATCATCCCCAATCCCAAGCGATTGAGAGATTTCACCGCACCGTAAAGCGATTATTAAAAGTGTTATGCTTAGAAAACGGAGCAGATTGGGAGAAAAATCTTCCATTTGCATTATTGGTGTTGCGTACTACCGTGCATCAATCTACCGGATATAGCCCTGCCGAACTCGTTCACGGCAAAAATCTAAGAACTCCCGAGACAATAATTTTTGAAAAATTATGCGGAATCGAAAACGAGGAACAAACGCCCGTTACTGAATACATTTTTGATCTTATAAATCGGCTAAAAAAATGCCAAGAATTAGCTATTGAATCGATGGAAGATGCGAGAGAGAAAAGGAAGCTTTGGTACGATCGGGACGCAGTTGACCGGAAATTTAAACCGGGAGACCAAGTTCTAGTGGTTGCGACGTACAAGCCGAATAAATTCGCCGTAAGTTGGATCGGACCGGGTACAGTGGAGAAACAAATCTCGGAGACTAACTATGTTGTGAATATTCCAGGTAGGAGGGAGCCCTCTCAAGTATTCCACGTTAATATGCTGAAACCTTATAGACAAAGGGCAGAGATGATAAATGTTTTGTTTAATGAAATCACTAGCGTGGACAATAAAGAAACAGATTTAGAAATAGTATATCCACACTCTGACCCAAATGTTTATGACTTCAACGAAATCGTAAGAAATGGAAATTTAGAAATGAAACATACTACCGATCAGATAGAGAAATTAAAAGGGGTTTTGGATCGCCACAGGGACCTGTTTTCAAATGATCCAGGGCGCACCGATCTAATCGAGCACGACATCGAATTAATTTCCGACAAACCGGTTAGAATTAAACCGTACAGAATGTCTCAAAGACAGACAGAAATCCTCAAAAGAGAGATCAAAAGAATGCTTGAATTGAACATAATCGAAATAGGGGAGTCGGACTATAGTAGTCCTTTAATTTTAGTAGAAGCCCCCCACAAACAGCCACGCCCATGTTTGGACTATCGCGTTTTGAATTCCATAACCAGAACCGAATATTTTCCAATACCGAACATCGAAGATCGTTTGGACTTAGTTTCAAGTGCTAAATTTATCACGCTTGTAGATCTAACGAAAGGATATTGGCAAATTCCACTGACACCTAGGGCGCAAAGATATGCGGCATTTTCCACTCCTTGGGGAAATTTTAGACCCTTAGTAATGCCTTTCGGATTAGTGAATGCCCCATATAGGTTCAGTAAATTTATGTCACTATTATTACAGGGCTGTGAAAACTTTTGCGTACCGTACTTAGACGATATCGCCATATTTTCAAAGACTTGGGAAGCGCATATGGAACATTTAGACATAATTTTAAAAAAACTAGAGGATGCAAAGTTGAAAATAAAACCTTCTAAATGTCAATTTGCGCAAGACAGCGTAACATACTTGGGGCACGTTGTAGGGAACGGACGTAGGTCGCCCGCAGAAGCTAAAATCCAGGCAGTCTTGGATTTTCCGACCCCGAAATCTAAAACAGAAATTAGACAAATTCTCGGAATGGTAGGATACTACGCCCGCTATATCGAAAATTATGCCACTATTGTTGAGCCTCTAACTAGAGCGTTAAAAGGGAAAAATCGCAAAGAAAGCATAGAATGGTCCGCTGAAATGCAAAAAGCATTCGAGGAAGTAAAACGGAAATTAACAGACCAACCTATTCTTTATGCTCCGAATTACGAGCACCCCTTTATCGTACAGACCGATGCATCAGACTTAGGGGTTGGGGTAATCCTCGCTCAGAGAATAGAAAAGGAAGAGCACCCTATCTTATACTTGAGCAGGAAATTTACTGCTCCCGAAAGAAATTATACTACGACAGAAAAAGAGTGTGCTGCGATAATATTCGCTATAAAAAAGTTAAAGCACTACTTAGATGGACAAAAATTCACTATTGAAACAGATCACGATCCATTAGTCTGGTTGAAGAGAAATGCTGGGAAAAACCCTCGATTAATGAGATGGGCATTAACTCTGCAGCCATATGATTACACTGTAATACACCGGCCAGGGCGTGAGATAGCTCACGTAGACTGTTTAAGTCGAATGTAACTTTAAAAGCAAAAGAAATTTTTTGTATTGTAAATAAGCAAGTTAAATTTTCAAAATTAAAATTTTTTCTTTTTGGTGTTTTTAAATTAATCAGTATAATCAGGGAAGTATATATTTTAAGTGTAAAAATTATTAAGGTAGTGTTTAATTATTTTGGTTTTGTTGAAAAATCAACATTATATTTTTCTGGTAGATATTCCAATTTGTAGGGACTATTGCCTCTTTTAGAAGTGAATTTGAATATCCTAATTTCAGCTTCTTCTGATGAAAATTCGGCCCCAAAATGGCCCCGAATTTTTCTTTAAGGGGAGGGGAGCTGTAAAGGCAGAGACTCCGACTCCAATATATCATTGAAAGAGACATTCCAGTACAAAGAAGCAGACAGTCTGGAGCCTAACGGCTCGCAGTGGAACATCTCTCCTTTGTAAAAAGGTATGTCCGTTTCCCTTTGATGATCGTGGGAAGCCGCATGCTTGAGAACTTTCCCTTCGAGAGGAATTCAACGCGTCAGAGCCGGTGATGGAATTTCGAGCGAATCAGGGCCTGCATCTGAGATTTTGTTTTTAGAAAAACACGCCCAATACAAACTGTAATTTTTACGATGAGAGACTAAAAGTTCAGTTCACGTCGGAGTTTTGGAAAGGCAGGAATCCCAGAGCAGGTCAGGCTAGACCTCGGGATAGGAACTGTTATTTTCTGGAGAAGACTGCAGAAGCGGTCACTGATGAAATCACTGTGGACTCGATCTGAAATTCATTCCAGTCTTATACTGTACTACCCACGATCTTATTGAAAACCAATTCATATCGAGGAAATACAGCAAAATATGTATATATTGTACCTTTCTAAAAATTAATCTAGTTAAATTAAAATTTGGAAAAAAGATTAATTTCTTGTTCTGATTAGTCAAGTAAATAATTATCATCCACGCTACAAGATACTACAATAAGAACATAAAAAATTGTTTATGTAACAAAAGAAAGAATATATTTGAATAATCTTCATTTTAGAAAGAAAGAAAAAACCAATTTCAAATAAGACGTTTATAATATTATGGTCTCACTTGGGTTCTTAATTTATAATACTTAGAAATCATTGAATATTTCCATTTTTTATATAAATTACTTTCCGAAAATTATAAGTGAATGCATAAACAAGGAAGAAATGTACATATTACCTTGAGAATGGTTACATTGTAGGTATAGTACGTTATAAGAGATTTTATATGTATGATATCCATTTTATCTTATTTATGTACAGCATAAAAATGAGAGGTATTGCATACATATTTTAAAATATTAGCATTGTATATATTTGATATAATGTTTTTCATTTAAATTGCATTTTAAATATGTCTTGAATGTTTAGTATAGTAATGCAAATAAAATTTGGAAAAGAAAATATCGTTCATGGAATTAAAATGCATCTCAAGATCGAGATAATAAATATTGTAATTATAGTTCGTATAATTTTTGTTCCATAACTTTTTTTTTTTTTTTTTTTTTTTTACAATTAAATTTTATGTAAGAAATTTAATATTTATTTTACTTACTAATTACATCTAAATTACTTCTAATTATTTATTTCTCATGAAATGCCTCTTATTTTACATTTATTTTAACTTTCAAAGTAGGATTATAGAAGATTAAAATTTTATTTTTTAAGAAATATCACCCCAACATAAAATAATAATAATAATCAATGCTTATATAATTAGAAAAGAGGGAAATTTATCACTGAGGCGTGATTCTATTTAAGAGGACAAGAGACTTTGAAATTAATTATTTTTGCTTAACATTTTATCTCTTCTTAAATCATATATAGCCATAAAATCTGACAGTTTTATGCATATAGCTTTATTTCAAAGTGTAAAAAGTAATTTTAGAGAAGTAAATACCTCTTTTATGGAGGAAAATTATACGAAATAAGACCCAAATGCAAAAAGCTTTATGCAAATTCTGAATTATTTTATTATTTCCAATACCCGACTTCTGTAGGTAATGGAAGTATTGTATTCGATCCAAAAATTCGTATTGAGTTTTCATCTGACTTACACATTTTAAGGACTCCTGAGTCCAAAAAAGTAATTTTTGGCAACTGGTCAGTGTGTATGTGTATGTATGTACGTGGGAAATATTCTGGCTATCATATCTCCAAAACTAATAAAGATAGAACTATGACACTTCAAAATTGAGACAGGTCTGGTGTACAGAGGAAATTTACAAATTTTGGGGAAACTTTGAAAACCGGAAGTAGGACTTCGGAAACTGGAAGTGGGACCACAATTCCGTATCTCAAAAATGGCTCTAACGATTTTCTTCAAAGTTGCTATATAAACACACTATTAGATGTCCTTTCGTATAATATAGTTGGTTAGTTCAGAAAAATTGATAGCGTCCTGTATAAATAGCTCAATTTCAGGTCTTGGAAGTGCGTTCCTTTAAAAACGGCTGTACAGATTTTTTTCAAACTCGCCATATTAAATCCCTTTTAAATATCCTTTTGTATGTAATTATTGTTTTCAGATCAAAAATTGAGTATGCCAAATTTTGGTAAAAGTTAGTATCTCAAAAACGGCTCTAACGATTTTCTTGAAAATTGTTACTTGAATCTATTTTAGATGTCCTTTCTCACTCATGTAATATGTGGTTATTACAGGTAAATTAACAGTCACCCTGATTAGGTAGGTCAGTTTAAGATTTTGGAAATTGGTGTTTCAAGAAATAACTCTACGCATGTTTTTTTTTTTTTTTCTAATTTTTAACTCGCTATGTAAACTCTATTTTAGATGTCTTTACGTGTATCAGGTTTCTCTTAGCAGAAAATTTTTAGGTGTCTACTTCTTTAGGTCAATTTTATGTTTTCTGATCACATTATCTCCGAAAAATGCATATAATACGTGTAAATAGTGGGTAATGGAAGTCGTGTGGTTGTTTCACATCAGATTTATTATTCTTCTTATTTTTTTTTTTCTTTTACCGTGTTGTCTTTTGTATATAACCGAACATATGTGTGCATTGATTTTTTTATGCCTTAATTACAGCATCAGTTACAAATAAAAAAAAGTTTAAAACTTGAAATCTTCATAAATTTTTGTCTCCCCGCTGAATTTTAAAGCTCATAATAAGGAAAATTATTCACGATTTCAAAAGGAACGCCCAGTTTTGTGACAAATACTATGATTAACATTCAGCCAAATTTTTAAAATTATTGTTTGAAAACAAATTATCCGTAAATAACTAATTAATTATTCGTGAAATTCAGAACCCCAGAAAAATGTAAGTTTCAAGTTTAAAATTTTGTAAAAGCTTTTAAATAACGTTTGAGGAAACTGCAAAATGATGTTATTTTAAAAATATTACATAGCTTGGTACTTTCTATAATAATCATCTAGATATATTTAACTGCATCGATTTGGATAATTTTCATCCTCCCTTCTCCCCTTAAAATTTATGTAATTAGAGCTTATATAACATTCCCTCAAAACGTACGTAAAATCATGCTTTAAAGTTGAAAACTGTGTAATATTTTTTACAAAACAGGTAAAGGTAAAAATGAGTAATATTTAAAATTTTCAACCACATCATATTATTTCAGAAATCAGCCAGATACAGACAATGATGTATTCCTAAATATCAGTACAAATAACATTTTTATATTTTACAGATAAAGTTATAAGAGATATGAAAGTATCGTCTTTCATAAAATTTCCTTTTGAAAACTTTATGAATATTTTACAAAATAATAACTTTAAGGTTACGCAAGGCAAATTTTCGATTATGTTATATCACATAGATTAAAAAAAATATATAAAGTATTAACAGCGTTGTTTCATTCTGCTTTGCGTGAAATACAATCTTATTTTAAAATATTACATTCATACGTAGCACATCACATTGGATTTTTCATGAATCAAAAACTGATTCAGAAAGGGAACATTAACAGCATTTTCATAATACTTTATAAATTATACCTCTGGGGATTACCGAAGCGGGAGAACCATTCCCTCCGTGGAGAATCAATATTGTGATGCCATGTCTCCGGACCATCCTTCGCGGGGTGTTCCAGACCATCGCCAGTTACCCATTGCGCAGTACTAGTGGGACGTTAAACCCAATCAATCAACCAACCAACCATAATACTTTATTCTATTGCATTGTTTCCCATCTATGAAAGGGACGAGGAGTTCGATTCCCTAAAATGTATATATTTAGTTGCCTATATATTCTATTACTTATTTTCTCTAAAATTTCATCTCAGAGATGTAAAACTCTCTCATATTTTCACGATTATAATGTGAAACTTATTCGTGCCATAAAATTTTATTTAATAAAAATGTCTGCATAAGAATGTCAGCAAAGTTGAATTTTTTAATTCAAATTTATGATTTCATCAATGTATCATTAAATAACTAATTTGAATATGTGATATTCTTACACAAAAATGAAAATTTGAAAAATGTATATCGATATGTAAAAATTGAATTTAGCTAGAGATAATGGTGATTGTTTCTCAAATATATTTGTATATTTCACTACAGTAATAAAATTCAACCGTGGCATGTAACGAATATATTACTGAAAAATGTTTTTGTTATTATACATATCTAGATCACAAAGTGTTTGATTTACAATTTGGTGTGTAAATAATATATATATATATATATATATATATATATATATATATATATATAATCCTTTTGATAGTAAAAGAAAAAAGTGAGAACGAAGAATAGTCAGTCAATTAATTCACCAAAGAAACACACACAGGTCAAACAAAGTAACTAGATATCTTAAATTGATATAATTTTTTAGATTAATAATAGTACTTACTTTAATTTATTAGACTACAATACCTATTGAAAATTAATTTAGGACCGTGTAATTAGATTCTGAACAGAAGAAGGTTGACTCTAGGATAGTGGCTGCTCACTCCCTCTTACGATTTCCCCGTCTCTAGTCACCCAAATCCCATGTAAGTCTACGGCGAAATTTGTTTATAGAATTGCTCATTACCTAATTCGTATTTTTAAATTCCGTTTTCACATTCAGAAAATTCACAACCGTTAAATGAGTACCCGTTTTCTAAAAACTGATTTTTTTTAATTTTAATATTTCATTTTACAGCTGAAAAAGGAGAAAAATGCAATCAGTGAAAATTCGCATTTTTAAACTCAAAATTTAAATAAAAAATTAAAAAAAATTAAATTTTTAGAAAACGGGTACTCATTTAATGGTTGCGTATTTTCGGAATATGAAGACGGAATTTGAAAATAACAATTAGGTAATGTATAATTCTATAAACAAATTTCGCCATAGAATAACATGGGCTTTGGATGACCTTGACGATCCGTGATGCACCCCCTTAAGGGGGGAAAAGAGTTCTATGTGTAATGAAATGAACCTATTAATTGTGAGATGAGCAAAAGAATTTCGGACCAAAACAAAACAAGACTGAATTTTAGCTTAAAAGCTCATAATGCTATAAGACGTTTTCAAGTGCTGTCCTCATAGCATTGAGCAGAGAATTGTGGGTTTTCTGTAATTGATATGCATTCTAGCAAAATATCAATTGATAGCACGAACCTACAAGAAAAAATTACTCTGAAATAAATTAAATGAAATAATGACAGAATATTTTCCAGAAAAATAAAAACAGAATATTTTCCAGAAAAATAAAAACACATCCTGAACCTTAAATTAATAATGAAATCCTAACCTAAACCATTAAGAAAAAATTGCCTTGAAATGAAAGAGATTTAATTTAGACATAATATATCCTGATGTATTGAAACACCAACCAGAAAAAAGAAAATCAAAACACGAGCCAAAAAAACTGAATTCAAAACACGAGCAAACAGAAAAGTTAATATGAGAAAATGGCATTCTAGAAGTTGAGTTGTGTCTTTCCTTGACAACTTATTTAATAACCAATTTTCAACCAATTAAATATTAATCTAACCTTTAGTTTTAATTTTAACCCTATGTTATATATATATATATATATATATTTATTATTTTTCTGATTATTATTTTTATTTTTCTTGTTATTTTTTCTTTTTTTCTTTTGCGTGGAGAAGATTTACTCTTTTTCAGAAATTTGACCGTGCTTCATATATATATATATTATTGCTTTACTAACAAGAATCTAGACATCTGTTTCATAAAAGATTACTCTTAAAAACTGCATTGCCAATAAAAATGCACATTCAGAAAAATATACCGTAAATCTTACCCAAAGAAAACCCGTATGTAGAATCCACCTGGTTCTGCACCTTGCATATCGCAGGTTATATGCATTAGTACGAAAAATAGATGCTGTATATAAAAACACAGTTCTTAAATCCAAACTTTCTAACTTCGAATACATTGTAATTTCGATTTTTAAATACTGGAAATTTACATAATTCAGATTGAGATAGAAAGCAATTTACTCCCAATATCCAGAAAAATAAGCTATGTCTTTCAGAAAAATATGCCCAATCTGTCATTTAAAACCGATTTTTTTTAACATAAAAATATTATTTTAAAGACAGAAAATGTTCACAGTTAACTTCATTTGGTTAATAATAATACTAATAACAACAACAACAGCAACAATAATAATAACATAGGTTAATTCTTGGGGAACTGAATGTTCAAATATTCAAATTTTCTCGCAAATCGAAATAAAAATGTTTTTCTAAATATGTGCCAGATAAGTTCCCTTGCCGGATGCAAGAATTTTGTTTTTTAATTATTTTTAGATTAGTCTTAAATGAAAACTAGTATTTCATGATATACTTTTTATTTATTTTTCTTTTCTAAACAATTGTAATTTACAGAAATTTTAATTAAAATACAAAAAAATCCAGTCGTGTATCCTTTTCTCATTAGACATATATATATATAAACACACATTATTTTTCGTTTATATATAATACAGTAAAACCTCTCTAAGTTGGACACCTACGGTTCCAAGAAAAAGTGTCCAACTTAGAGAGGTGTCCAACTTATAGGGGTTAGACATAATGTTAATGGATACATTCCGTTCCGAGAAAAAGCGTCCAACTTAGAGGGGTGTCCAACTTATAGGGGTGTCCAACTTGAGAGGTTTCACTGTATATATATATATATATACAGTGGAATCTGTCTAAAGTGACCACCCTAGAGACCAGCTAAAATGGTCACTATATGCAGGTGGTCACTTTATAAAGTCTCTTTAAAATTGGAAAATGGTCACTTTAGTCAGGAAAATGGTCACTTTAGTCAGGTGGTCACTTTTCCAAGGTGATCACTTTTACAGGTTCCACTGTGTATATATATATAGATATGTGTGTGTGTGTGTATTACATTTTATTGCTGCAATTTCGCACATTTAATATTGTATTATAATTTAATATCTTTGATAGTGTAACATTGTCGGTGTTTTCTTATAGTAAAATTGGATATTTTTATTTATCATTGTCTTGTAAAATTAACCTTCTTCACATTTTTGTTTTAGTTAATATAGTTCTTTCTATCATGGTGATTATGGTTCGGGCATTGGTTTAGAGAAATTTTAGCATTATCCACTCTAAATATAGAAAAACCATAATTTGCATGTTCAATTCCTTCAATGAAATGGAGAATTCAGCATTCTTTCCTTCATATGATTCTGTCTTATTTTGATACATTTTGTCTCACATTGAATTTGGTCTTTCTCTACCGTTTAATTTTGGTAATTTTCTTATAAGTTTGACTATGTATTAGAAATTCGAGATAATTTTCTCTTTTTTGAATTGATTTTTGGCCAAAATTATAAGTTTTCTGAAATATTTTCTTTTCCTTTTCTTTCTTTCTTCTCTCTCTCTCTCTCTCTCTTTTTTTTTTTTTTTTTTTTTTTTTGTGTGTGTGTGTAAATGCAGACTTAAATCACAGAAAACCAAAGATTTATTCTTACTTTTATAATGGCTATTTCCAAAAGAGATTTCTCATAACGACAAAAGACTTGTACCTAATGGTAACCGATCCGATGAAATTAGAATTAAGTACAAAATATGAAGCGATTTTTAGGAGGCGATATTCAAAGAAAAAATGCAATTCAAAAGTTAAGTGTATTGTTAATGTCTATAGAATACATTTAATTTACACCATTTTGCCAGTGATTAATCTATCAATTTCAGCAATAAAATTATATTAATCGCTTTGTAAGAGTATATATATATATATATATATATATATATACTGTTGGTGGTTTTCTGTTTGGTGAGAAGTTGGGGGCTAAGGACAGTTATTAGCTTATGGCTACTGTCCTTTCAGAAACTTCTCGTTCACCCCTACACTGAGGGGCCTCCCCGATGAAGATCTCAGTGTTTTTTGGGGTTTAATTTCATTCATTTGTATATATATTTCTACATTTATATATTCCTACATCTAAGTTTAACATTTCCTTTCGCTGCAATTTTGCGCATTGGTTTGTAATTCTCCTTTCGGTTTTTCTTATCTGTAAAACTTATATATTTATAAATTCATGTCAATAGTTTTATATATATATATATATATATATATATATATATATATACATATATTTAAATTTATTTTATAAGGCTAAAAGAAAAAAAATAGGGGAAAAAAAACTAAAGTACATATTAAATATAGGTACTTTAATATATACTATATAGTGCATTATGTCTATATAATTCATTTAATCTACACCATTTCGCCAGTGATTAATCTATCAATTTCAGCGATAATATTATGCTAATCGCTTTGCAAGAATATATACATATATATTTAAATTTATTTTATAAGACTAAAAAAAAGTAAGAAAAAGAAAAATTAAAGTAAATATCAGATGATTCTTTATTATTTTTATCATTTAGTATAAATCTTCCACATTCGCTGGAGTGTATCACATGGCTTTTAATTAAAGAAAATCATTCAATTATCCACTTAATATATACGTTATGAACATTTTCAATTAAGTTAATCACATAATTTTGTGTTTTGAATGAAATTAATTATGACGTTAGTTATGTGGCATCAGAAAAAAAAAAAAAAAAAACCTCCCAATTTAAATTATTGTCTTTTTAAACTTGGTGATGTATCTGAAAGAACGTTGTTGAGTCCACATATATGAATATTTCGTAGCAATTTTATAGTCACTGATATGAAGAATTTACTTATTTTAAAGTTATTTAAAAAAAAAAAAAAAAAAAGTATTTTCTAGTGAAAGATCATGAAAACTTCAAACACATTATTAAATTCATTTTAATGCTTAGTATTTTCAGAAAGTGCTATTTAAATGACACATAACCAAATAGAGTAGTTTTTGGTTTGAAAATGCGTAAGAATGTGATCTATAACTTTCCCAAAACAAACTTTATATTGATTATTGAATATAGAAGACCGACTTGCATTCCTAACTTTGATCACCAGTTTGTGATTTTTTTTCTCTCTCTTTATAATTATATGCACGATTAAATTTTTCTAATATCTGAATAAAAATGAAGAAATATTCACGAATGAAAATGATTTTATGAAAGTGTCGGAAAATAGCCAACATATGATGTGATTTAAGACCTGTTTTAAAATAATCACTTGAGTGATAAAAATAATACCCGAGAGTGTTAAAACTATACAATCAAATACTATACACAATCTCTCCACTTTGATTGTTTTATCTTATCACGTTTCGATTAAAAGTAAGATATGTCCTTGAAAACAATTAATTAGAAATTTACGAGTTTAAGTCATGCCAGTGCACAGTAATGATTGGGGAATTCAATTATGTTACTACACTGAATTCTATAATAAATTATTCCGTTTAAATGGACAAAATAAACAAATTAACTAGTGGATAAAAATAAACTGTGTGTGAGAATGGATACTTTGAAAACGCCAATAATGGTAAATACAGTTTCGTGTGTGAGAGACATTGAGAAGTAGAAAACCTAATTAAGACACAGCATTGTGCGAGGTCATAAATTACGTCATTGCAAATCCGATGACCTCGAAAATCATTCCTATTCCGTAACGTATGTATATTTTTTTTCAGTATGCGTGTAGAAAACGAAATACAGTTTATTTTATTTTAATATATTTTTAGATTTATTTATTTATTTATTATACATACAACCAATGTATTTCTTCTGTACAGTATAAGTTTAAATCAATTCGAATTTCAATGTTTCGTATAAATGCAAAGAAAATGAGTTAGATTTGTACTTTTTTTTCTTTCTCTTAAATAATTTCAAGTTCGAAAATCCAGAAAGTTAATTAATAAATTAAGATATATCACTGCTATTTTGCAGAAATTCTAAAAAGATAAAGAAAAAACTTAATTTTAAAATGCAGAATTTAAAGATTGTAAAACTGCTTTGTTATTGTATGTATACGATGATTAAAGGCAATGTTAAAGCCGTTATAGCAAGGTACCTATAACTGTAACTCTTCTTTAGAAAAATTTTTAAATGCATTTTTTTTTCCTGTGTGCCACAAACTTTAAAACACAAGACTGGAATAGACAAAACTAAAACAAAATATTATTTATTGTCTTATTTGATATTTTGCTAAGATTAATGACCAGATGGGTATATGACACTTTGATCCCGCCACTTGGTTCCGAGAAAAATTTGGTCCTTGGCCATTTTGGTCCCGCTAATTCTTTTGCTATCTTTTAAATATATATGAGTTTTTTAGTATGCTAGCATATTTGGTAATTGATATTACATAATTTTCAACTTTTATTGAAAATGATATAACAATAGGATACATGGAACAGAAAATTTATTATTTTGGATCGAATTTTGAATGATCAAGTGTATCAGTTACCACCGAAGATCTAAGCATTGTTAATTTATCTAAGTCCCCAAATTTCAGTTTAAATAAAATACAAGGTTTTTAATATAAAACACTCTTTTTTTTTTCTTTAAATGCGCTGAAACAAAACAGTGAAATTCCTTTTTACTGTCTGTGGAAGAAAATGTGTGAAACGAATCCCAAGGTGCAACCAAGATTTCAATGTGGGCATTATTTTTAGTCATAGGGACATATCAGACAGATATATATTTTTTTAAAACATGAACATAAACATGAACTAAAAAGATAAAAAATTGTGCATCAACATTGTCTAAACCTTGATACTTGCAATGCGCAGTGTTGATTAAATATTGGACTACTTACATTTTTCAGTTTTAAAATAAAATTATAATTGAAAGGAAAGTAATTTATGTACATATATACATGATTAACAAAATTAAATATCACGGTAAACAAACATGCATTTTATTATTATAATAAATATAACACAAATTTTGAAGTAAATTCCTCTTAGATTAATGGTAAAAAATAAATCACAAAAAATCGAATGAAACGTATCTCTCTCTCTCTCACACACACACACACATATATATAAATAAATAAATTCATATATAAATTCAAAAACTTCATAATTGATCATAAGCTTATGCTTATGAATAAGAGTCTATGATGGGTGCAGGTCAATAATTAGTTCTTTGAAAGAAATAGCATTCTGTCACTAAAAGCAAATCATATTTAATATCCTAAGGTTTTCTTTCTTTCTTCTTTTTTTTTTTTTACAAAATTTTTCTGTATTTTATTATTTTTAAATTAATTCAGACAATATCAATAAATATATTCAAATGGGGATTCTTTTTTAATAAGAAGGTATTGTTGTTATTGTTAACAATACTTATAAAATCACAAAATTTTGTCTCTAATTGTAAATTAAAAATAAAATTACAATTTAAGTAAGTTAAATCGAAATCAAATGAAAAAAAAAAAAAAAAAAAAAAAGTGCAATTGCATAATAAAAGATTTAGATATATTAAATAATAAAAAAAAAAAATCACAATAAAATTCCTTGAATCTTAATGGCTAGAGAACAATCGTAATGTCGAAAATTTATATATTTATCTATAAGATATTCCGTAATTAAAGATATTCTAAGAGCGTTTCAAATTTCCCGTATCAACAAATATGTTATCATACTAAAAAACTCATATATATTTAAAAGATAGCAAAGAATTACCGGGACCAAAACGGCGGGACTAAAGTATCCTGCTTCGTGACCATACGTATCTTAAAATTAAAAAGAAAATAATCAGGCATGTTTCCTTAATGTAAAACTACTGGCATTTTACCCCAAAAAATTTTCATCGTCTTACCCTAAAACTTTGACTCCGACGTAAATCCACTTATTAACTTACAAAAGAGGGATCCGGCCCCTTTTATTGGTTTGGTGAGGCCAGAGTCTTTACTTTTAACTACGGTTTTCATAACTAATTAAATAAACAAGGGACGAGCCAAACTTTTTAACATTTACCACATGAAGATATATGGATTATCGATCCAAATTAATCTAAGAATTTCCTAAAAGTTCGCTAAAAAGTAACATACGTCCAGGGGTGGCACCTGGCACCAGTTAGGGGTCCGGGGGATCGCAGGCCCTCCTGTCGGGGAGTCTGTGCCCCCCCCCCCCATCGGGGCATACTCTTTAAATCTCTCGGGGTAACAAATACAAAATTTTCAATTTTTTCTACTTTTAGCAGCATTTTTCTTTCCTTTTACGAATTTGGAGCATTCCAGTTTTTCCATTCTATATTCAGTAGAAGAAAGTATTGGATTCGTAAAAATTTTCAGCTTCCAGTTTTCCATGAATATACACGTTTTGACCACGATATTTTTAGAAAATGTCTGTCTGTGACACGATGATCTTCAAAACCACGAGGGGTACTAACAAATGGAATGGCACAAATATTAATAGTAATATTATTAACAGTATTGCAGTTTTTGATAAATACTCATATAATAAACTCTCTTTATGTAGTGCCCCCCCTCCCTGTTGGGGAGGTGGTGTCCCCCCGTCGGGGAATTTCTGGTGCCATTACTGCATACGTCACATTATTGATATACCTCTCCTAAGAGTGGCCAGTGTCCTCATACACCGCATGTGCATAAGAGAATCACATCACACATCATGGCATCCTGTCCTAATGAATAAAATAATTCATCACAATAGGCGTCCGTATTCTCATATTTTTGTGCTATTAAATCAGTTTTGCTGTTATCTAAAACTGCTGCCCAAAACGTTAAAAATCGCGTTTATAACGTTTGTTTCATCTCATGTTAAGTGTGTTAACTCTCAAAGTTAAGTGTGTTTAAAAAAAGAAAGAAAAAAGAAAAAAAAAAAATGCTGACACCAGAAGAAACAAAAGGACAAAATTGACTAGAAAAATCATCGAAAAGCGGGACGGTACTTGGGTTGGGACCCTAAAGCTATCGTCGAGGGTTTAATACGTCTCGCTTATTATGTGACTCGGCGGTGGGTAAGAGACACCGCACTTTAGAAAGTAAAAAACGAGGGAAAAAAGCTAGAAATTCATAGAAAAAGTATGGGATGAAAATGAAAAAAACTCACAAGGTTAAGTGTAAAAAAAAAAAAAAAAAAAGACTAACACCAGATGAAGCAAAAGGACAAAATTGACTAGAAAAAGTCATCAAAAAGCGGAAAAGAACTCGGGTTTGGGCCATAATGCTATCGTCGAGGTTTTTAATACGTCTCGCTTATTATGTGCATACGTTTTACATTTCTGTGAAACTGCTTTAATTTTGCACACGATCTCCTTTTTATTTTTCAAAACGCTCGTTCTATATCTAATATTATTTTATTTAGCAGTTTTAGATCTTTCAATTTCTGTAGCTTATAGTGAGTTTAGGTTCAATTTCTGCTTGAAGATTACAATTTTTCTTACTCAAATTCTCACACGTACTTTTTCTGGAAATTTTTTAATCAATGTCCTTTCATTTTTACTTTCTCTTACCCATAAGGTAGAGAAAGTATTGTTTTAGGCTCAAATTTTCGAACGCGAGATTTTGTTATATTTACACGTTTTGAGGTCCCCTGAAAACGAAAATCATGTTTTTAGCAAATGGTCTGTGTGTCTGTGTGTGTGTCTGTCTGTTATCAGCATATCTCAAAAACAAATTATGGCAGAAAGTTCAAACTTGGTATTCTAAATGTGTATCATATAGGGATGCTACAGTAAGCTTTTCGTTAAGATCAAGCAAATGGTTCGTGTACAGGGACAATCAAGAGAATTCTAATACATTACGTCTATGGGGGAAATTGCAGGAAAATAGAGTTTAACGTCTATAGACTGCACTAAACCAAATGAAACAAATATATATTTTTTGTAATAGAGACAGTTAACTGGGAAAAATTTTTTGTGCATGTAGGAGCCTTGCCTCCCCCCTGGGGGGGGGAAGTCCCCCCTCGAGGGGAGTAAATTTTCATGATGGGTATCTTTCAAAAGAGCTCGAAAATACCTTTAAAACGAATGGTTGAACCATCGATCTGCGATAATTTAAAACAAAGTTATCGATTTTTTTTTACTTTTAACGAAAAAAAAACTTAGAAAAAAAATCGTACTTTTTTTTTTTTTTTTTTTTTTTTTTTAATATTGAGAATAAAATGGACTTTTTTTTGGATATTTGGTGTTATACTACTTCTCTAATAGGGAAATCGTCTGCCTTATCATAAAAGATAATTTTTTTAAATAATAATTTCAATAAATTATTTTTTAAAAAGAGAAATATTTTTTAATAACCGAATTAAATTCTATATAAATGTAGGTGCATTAATGAAACGAGGGGTTGAGGGGTGCAGTAGCCCCCCTCACACAGAACTAATTATCATATAAAACTCTTCAGAAGCCTAATATGAATTGTTTAACATAGGTTTACATAACAGTACTCGTTATCTTACCTCTTAATCTCCAACCTGTATTTATAGTAATTAATTTCAGGGTAAGAGGAAGTCGTGTGAGTGACACACCAGATTATTTTAAAATGTAAACATTATATATTTGGTTTAGTTTGTTTTATCACTCAATGGCCAGTTTTTGACAGCTAGGACAACCATCTCTGAAACGGGATTTAAATCCGACATCTGGTCATTGAATATGAGTTCAGTTAGATTTTTTAGAATATAAAGTGTGTTCAGAAATGTTTTATTTTATTTATTTATTTATTTATTTATCATTATGTGGCTTATAAATATGAGAAAGTGAGTAATGCAGACCTTCAAGCCGAGGTCGATAGGATTTTACGCGATTCCATTCTTTCAATAAGAAACATCACTGGACAAACTAAGTTTAAACGAGACTTTTTCCGATGTATATTTTTTACCGTCTGAGGAATACAATGATTATAAAATGAAAATGTTTTATAAGCTTACGGTAGCAAAAAAAAAAAAAAAAAAAAAAAAAAAGGGGGGGGGGTCAGGTGGCGGCAGGAGGCAAAGTTACAGAAGTAAAGCTACAATCCATGATGATCAATGTAAAAAAAAAAAATATTTTTTTTTCTAGCAAGGTTTTTTTTTTTTTTTCAGCAGAATAATTTACTATTAATTATATCTACTAGCAAACCCGCGCGAATTTTTCGCACTTTATTTCTTTTCTTATTTACCTTTAAAATTTGAAACTCATAAATATTATACCAATTTCACCACCTAATTAAAATTTTAATTTACCAAAAGCCAAATTATTATTACAGCCAAATAAATATTGGACAATATGAAACCAGAATCATTCAAAGAAAAGTTTCAAAACAAAATTCATGGTTGACAACCCAGTTTTCATACTTTCGCAGCGGTAAAGAACCCTCATGACGCCTTTTAAATTTTTATGGCCAAGAATGAGATGAGATTTTATTTATTTTGGCATATTTTTTTGTTAAAAAAAAAAAAAAAATCCTATTTTGTTTTTGTTTTTTATGATTGCGTTTTTTAGTCAATTAATGATAATAATTCATATTTTATGTATGTCTTTAAAATATTGCTAGGTTTAAAATGATGTTTGCAAAGATTCTAAAGAAACAACTTTTAAAAAAGCATTTTTCCATAAAATAATGTCATCATACAAATCTCGTCATTTTTTCTTATTAGTTCATTGAGCTGAATCCGCGTGCTTAAATTTAAATATTGTTTATTTTTAAATATTATTTTTATCCTTGCGTATTTTATTATTTTTAACACTATCGTATCGTTTCGACAAAAAATAATTGTAACTGATCCACGTTAGAAAATTATTATATAGATTATCTCATTCGTTTTGTTGGGACTGTCTTTGCAGTGCTAATAACTTAATATTTTCGTTAACAGATACATCTGGGAAGTTGCATAAACGACGTAAATTATAAAACAACTCTGATTTGACAAGTGGAAAAGTAATTCCCCACGCTTTTAATAATTTCTGTAACTTACTTTAAAACATTTCTCCCCTTATTATGTTATTAAATGACATGACTTTTAAAAGATTCAAAGTGCTGTTGATTTTTTCAGAATTGGTATTACCATAAATTTGTAACAGAAATTTTTAATAACAGTTTCTATCAATTATAAATAGTTAATTCTATTGGAAAATACTATTAGAAAATAGTGGTCATTATCCTTAATAATAATAGTTATAATCTGAACAAACCTGATTATATTTATTACTATATTTTTAGTAGTACAATCTATACCCGAACAACGTGAAATTAGAGGCAATTTACTGCATTATGGACATTTTTTTCCCTTGCCAAAAGAATTTTGTTTTGTTCAGAATTATGTTTTATTTTTCATTTAATTATAAATAATAGATTTAATATTTTCTTAATTAAGTTTTATTTTTGCTTCACAAATATTTAAATAAAATATCGGGATTGCATATATTCTTTTTCTTTTTATGCTGTTTTGAAATTGCATTAACTCCTTATAAGTAATTTACAGAATTATTATTATTATTATTTGGTAAAACAAACCATAAAAATATCCAGATATTCATGAACCAATACTTCTTTTTTTTTAGCATGTATTTTAGTAGAATAAAAACGGTAGACGAGGAAATTGTTTACTATGGTTTATAAATGGCTAATGAATTCTTTTTCCTGCACTGAGAAAAAAAATATACCGCCTTGATCTAGAATGAATAAATGCTCATTTTCTAATTCCTTAAACTAGAACTATAGATTTCCGAGCTATGCGCATAGGGCACGCCTATAAACTGAATAGACGAAATGGTCAAGAATTTCTAATCTACACATTTCTAGACGGTGAAACAATATTCTGAATATTCTGAGTCTTGTATTACGAGAAATTCTCGCTTGATTTTCTAGAATTTGGTCTTGGTCTCTAGAATTCGCTTTCGAAGGGGACTAGAAACAATTTTATAAGAAATTTATAAGGATGACATGGAACAATTTTTTCTAGAGCCACAATTTAGATTCTAGATGTCAGTTATAGAATTTTTTTTTAGTGTATTTCCTTGCCTTATACTCATAGCTCGGAAATCTGTATTTCTAGTTTAGGAATTTAGAAAAGGACCACCTATTCGTTCTAGATCAAAGCGATATATATATTTTTTTTTTCTCTCAGTGTGTGTATTTGGAAATGATAGACAACGGGCAATTTCAAAGAAAACAATTTTTATTACATCAAAAACATTACAGATTCGTCATCTGCAAATATACATTGCATATATAACAAAGCAAAACTTAAACCAAGTATAATACATTGCACTATAATTATGTGCAGAATTTGCACAGATTTTAAACAATCTGTACATCATATACACAAATAATTATACAGTAGGAAAATGATATTGTATGTTTTTTTTTTATTTTACTTATAGAAACTTTTAAATAAAGCTATATATATTTGTTTTTTCTTTCATCAAAATTTACAAGTAATGATACTCTTATAATTCATATATTTATTTGTTAAAAATTTATACAGTTCTAAATATTATATAATTTTTGCCTATTTTGATAAATCTATAAAGTTTTCTTTTTTTAATAAGACAACAGAATATATCTTTATACGACATATATAATTAAATATCTGATATGAAAGTTGGAAAAATTAAGCTTAATTTTTCCTAAATAATTTTTTTCTATGCGATAGAACTTTTTTTTTTCTTTTTAATTCAAAATGGAACATAATAGAGCTTGTTTATTAGGTTTATGTGAAGCAATTTTTTAGCATATTTTTTACCAACAATGAATTAAAATGAAAATAATTCAATATATCTTTAATTAATAATAAAATTTGACTTTTAAAACAAAAATATGTACATTTTTTGAAAATTCAGTTCAAAATAATATTTTTTCTTATTTCAGCACAAAAGTTGTTTTATTTTCAAGGCAAGAATAAACCATATTTTTAAATGATGGATGTATTTAATTTTTGCATGAAATATAATAATAAAATTATTCATATGAAATTTTGTAAAATAAACTTTTTAAAAAAACTATACATTTGACCTCATTTTTCATTCAAATATTTTTAAAAATTAAAATTTTTTTGTTTACCTTAACAAATATAGGTACATTTTTAAATAAAACTATATACATATTTTTATACAATATTTCAAAATCATAATTATATTTTCCAGTTTAAATTACATGCAAAGTTTTTTTATAGTTCAGTTTTGTGAAATTCACCATTTCAATGGCAAATTATCTATTTTTTCAAAGGTAAAATAAGAAAGTCAAATATTATAAGTTAAAAATTTTCTAAATACTTGAAAATGATGATGCCACCGTATTCCTCAACCGTTCACTATAACAGTTCTCCAAAAATTTCACAGTGATTTAATGGATGACACAGATAATTTGTTTTAGCTTTTCCTTTTTTTTTTTTTTTTTTTTTTTCTACAGATGATGAATTCATATATAGAGGTACCAAACAAAAGTTTAATTATTAATAAATTAGCCTAATATCTATTGTATACAAGAAATTCAATATTAAAGAAGTTTTGATAAATTAAATATTTTCATAATTAAATAATTATCAATATATCTTTTTAGTTGAAGTTCAATCGATAAAAATAATGTTCATCATATACTTTAATTTTTGTTTACAGATGAATAGGATTACAACGTGGTAGAAATAATTTTGTACATTATTTATAGCAGATTATTTTACGTCTTACTTAAGCATATTTGACTCCTCTTAAAGTAATGTTTGCATTACAAATTCTAACTGTTTGAACTTGCTTCGCATTTTGAATAGCAGAATCTTCAAATGTCTTAATGAGGAAACACATGATACACCTAGATTATATTTGCTATCTTGATTAACAAGTTCGTTTGAATGTCTATCTAGGATGGTAGCGATTTAACTAATCAACACGTTTTCAACGCTTTTTTTTTTTCTTTTAAACCGTATTCTATTGTTTTAAATTCCCATGTAAGACAATGCTATCAAGTTTCGTGTTTGATAACACCAGCAAACGATTGAATCCTAGGGGACGACGAACTGGTCGTGGAAGCAATGACGGACGGTGTACTATTGTGCTGATGGTGATGGTGATAAAAAGAGTTCAGACTCTGAAGAGCATGAAGGGGTTGATGGTGGTGTTCTGAGTTGTGATGATTAGCATAGGAAGAAGAATGTACAAGCTGAAGACTGTGCCTGCTAGTAGGTGCCTCTTCATTTTGTTGGTGATGACTGTTGTTGCTACTGCTGTTATGGGTTTGTGACTGCTGCTGACGATGTATAGATGCGGGGTCGCAGCTGCTTGGAGATGCTGTTGTGGTTATAGTAACATTAGGATTGCTTGAATAATTGCTAGATGTTGTTGCGAGAGAAAAACTTGACGAAGGAGGAGATGGCATTGTATCAGGACTTTTAGTGCCTGTAAGAGAAAAGAAGCAGAAAGAAAAATAAGAACACGTTTTTAATAATGCATGCTCAGTTATTTAAATAAAACTTATATTTTCCGTTCCATACATAGCAGATTAATAAATTTATTTTTAATCTGTAAAATTAAAGCATTTATTTAAGTAAAATAAAATAAGCATTTCCTTTATCATTCGTTATACATACATATCATATTAAAAAAAAAAAAAAAAAACACAATTTCCTGTTATTATAATTTTTTGAAAAACTATAGATCTTTATTTGAATGACATCAAAACTGAAAAGAGTAATATCGTGATATGAAAACAATCAAATATTATTTAATAATATCAAACGATTGATAATAAGCAGTAAAAATTTTCAAATAAATAACCATTGCTCATATCAGGAAAAATTCCAATAGGTAGATGTATCTTTTGGGGATTTGTAGAAGTACAACCGAAATGCCACTGTCAAGACAAGTTCCAAAGATAAGATCAACACATCCTAAACTGAACGTGGTTTGTTCACTCTTCTGGTCTGAAGATCATGGGAAAATATTTTATCGAACGCTTTCAAATTGAAGGATTGTCACATAAATGATTTTACGGCTTGTTTAAATCATTTGTTATTTTAATAAGATTTATTACTTTCGCGTGTATTCCTAAGAAAAAAAGTATCAGATTTATATATTAAAAAAAAAAAAAAATGACTTTTGGATTTTAACGGTCTTTTACGGTTTAAGGAATCCTGAACGCGCTTTGATCGTTTTTCAAATGTTATCTGTTTATCTGTGACAAAAATTTTGTAGTATCTCTAAATCAAAAGAACTAATGCACATAATTTTTTTAAAAAGTTTTATGAGTAGTTGAACCTTGACACAATTTAGTGCCTTTCAATTTTTAATGCATGTCGCTCGATAGGCGGCGCTTCTGTATATTGTAAGCGCACAAAATTTGATGTGTGAGACGGTTAGTATGAAAAACTATGCTGATTTAATTCGGGTGCACATCGGACACAAGGTGACGTTGTTACGCTGGACTTTTCTCCATTTATGAAAAACCTATATTTCAGCTTATTTTGTGTATAAGCGCACCGGCCTTCATATGTGTGATGGCTTTTATAAAAAACTATGCTAATTTAAATTGGATGCATATTGGCCAATAAGCGGGGCTGTTATGTACACTGTTAAAAATTTCAACATAAAACAACTGGTAATTATTTATCTTAAGTCATGTAAAATTATAGAGAAAAAATAAACAGAGATGTTAAAAATAAATTTTATATGTGAATTTTAATGACTATTATTAATTTAATTAATTGTTGGCGAGAATATATTTGTGACTTACAATGCATTTTCTAAAGCAGAAACATTAAATTTTTATTGAGAATTTCAAAAATAAAAATAGATAGAAATACAGAATAAAGATTAAGAATCTCGATTACTTAAGTTTAACTAAGAATTATTGTGAATTTCCGGAGACTTTGGATAATTATTACAGTAAATTTCCAGAATTTTTTTACAGTGTAGTTTTTTTTTTTTAAGCTTCATATAGTTTTCCGACCACTTACCATACTAAAATGATATAAGAGAAACATTTGTGATGATCCCAGAATATCGCTTTTTTAATTGGTAACGTCTTAAAAGAGGATGTTTAAACATTGAAACTTAAAATAAGTGTGTGTGTGTGTGTGTGTGTGTGTGTTAAAATGTTTTTAACCAACCTTAATTCTATGGACTTAAATAAATACATAGCACTTTTTCAAAATGTACAACAACACAAAAGATCACATAAAGATATACTATTTATTTTTATTTTTATTTTTTTATGACCACTCTCTCTACTATTCTTATTATGATTAATTTAAAGATATCTAATGGTGGTTTTTATTGACTAAATGATGAACTATTACTGTACAACTGTACATATGCATGATGAATATTTCATAAAAAAAATCACATTCATAATATTTTTCAACAAATAAACATATACATAAACATACAAAAAAAAAAAAAAAAAAAAAAAAAAAAGCCGTCAGAAAAAATGCATTTTAACAATCTTACATGAATCTCCTCATACTTTTATAAGTTTAAATACTTCTGCAAAATTCCTGATGACCGTAGATTTTGCACCAGACATAAAATGAATAGAAAAAAAAAATATATATTAAACATTCGATGGATTAATTTTACTCATTCTCAATTCTAACCGCTAGCAAGGGTAATGCCTCCAGAAATTACTGCAGAATGTCAGAATGATTGAACACTGCAATGAGCTCCGGATGTCATTTGCTTTTGCACAGATTCAGCCACCTTCGAACATCATAAAAGCAAGAACAATCCTGCGTCACATCGTAATAAAGATCATGGGCAATGCAGCAGATGTTACTTTTTTTTATTTTTCCTTCTGTTGTTTATCAGAGTTGACATCCCGTCGCGTGCAAGCCATGGAGGTTCGAAATATAAAACAGGGGACAGGTACGCCCACGGTGATGACGTTCTAGTAAGAAAAGGATTGGTTTATATACGTTTTCTCACCTATGTGAGCAACAAAATAAGATTTATCTTCAGATAGCACACAGCATGAGTCCCACAAAGAAAAGAAAAGAAACTCCGTAGTACTCGTCTGATGAATCTCAAAAAAGAATAGCAAAATAAGGCGACTATGTATAGGAAAGACGAAGTCTCCATCAGATTGAAGAATTGTTTGGATTGGAGAGTCGTTGGAGGAATAGTTAAACTAATATAATTTTAAATTCGTTTCTCGCATGCGAGTCAAAGCCTTACATGCATTCTATCGATAACTGGGAAATGTATAGTGCAATGCAGTAAAAACATAAAGAAAGAAAAAAGAAAAAAAAAATTGTGATATTCATTTATGGCTATTTTTAAAGCTAGAACGGTAACAATGCAGATACAGGTTAAGGAATTTTTCACCAGGAACATCAAAATGTCCTCTCTCCGGAGACTTTGAAATTCCTGCTTATTAACACGTTAATCGCCACGATATCAGAAAAATTTTCACATGGGCCATGGTAACTTTATTAGACAATTTAGTTAAAAATGCGTGTTAAAAATGCGTCAGGCACATATGACTGACATGGCGATTAACGTGTTAATAATTACTCGGCGTATATCATATTCCTTTTAGGGTTATTTCCTAGTTAAAAATGCGTGTTAAAAATGCGTCAGACACATATGACTGACATGGCGATTAACGTGTTAATGTCTAAGAAATAATATAACAAAAATGGGAAAATGGCTTTCATGAAAAAAAAGCACGGACTAAAAAATGTAAATTAACTCTTTTAGATATTCACAAGATCATTCTTGTTAATAAATTTCTGATATTTTTGCCGAAACGTCAGTGGAGGCCCTCTGTTGAGACTCAAAACGGTTTTGGGCTGTGTCTGTCTGTCTGTCTGTCTGTCTGTTTGTCGCGCGATAGCGGCCGCAAAAATAGCGCTATTGACTTGATATTTGGTACACGTGTTCATGAGCCCCACGAAATCAGCTGTATAGTTTTTGGTATGTACTCCATTTTTAGTTCGTATACAGGGACACGCCAAAGTTTTTCTTATCATTACGGCCTATGGGAGGAATTTTTATGTATCGCGATAGCGGCCACAAAAATCACACTATTTACTTGCAATTTGGTATACGTGTTCATGTGCCCCACGAAATCAGCTGTATAGTTTTGGGTGTGTATTCCATTTGTAATTCGTGTACAGGGACACGGCAAAATTTTTCTTATCATTACGGCCTATGGGAGGAATTTGTATGTACCGCGATAGCAGCCACAAAAATCACGCTTTCGACTTGCATTTTGGTACACATGTTCATAAGCCCAACGGAATCAGCTGTATAGTTTTAGGTGTGTATTCCATTTGTAGTTCGTGTACAGGGACACGCCAAAGATTTTCTATCATTACGGCCTATGGGAAGAATCTGTATGTACTGCGATAGCCGCCGCAAAAATCAAGCTATTGACTTCAATTTTTGCCGAAACGTCAGTGGAGGCCCTCTGTTGAGACTCAAAAGGATTTTGGGTTCCGTCGGTCCGTCCGTCTGTCTGTCTGTCTGTCGTGCGATAGCGGCCGTAAAAACCACGCTATTGACTTGAAACTTTGTACACATGTTCATGATCCCCACGAAATTAGCTGTATAGTTTTGGGTGTGCATTCCATTTGTAGTTCGTGTACAGGGACACGCCAAAGTTTTTTTTTATCATTACGGCCTATGGGAAGAATTTGTAAGTACCGCGATAGCAGCCCCAAAAATAACGCTATAGACTTGCAATTTGGTACACATATTCACGAGCTCAACGGAATTAGCTGTATAGTGTTAGGTGTGTATTCCCTTTGTTGTTCGTGTACAGGGACACGCCAAAATTTTTCTTATCCTTACGGCCTATGGGAAGAATTTGTATGTACCACAATAGCGGCCGCAAAAATCCTTCGATTGACTTGCAAATTGGCGCACACATTCCAGCTTTCCATATAAGTAGTTGTATAATTTTCATTGTTATATTTTTTATAAACTGTGTACAGGGACACGCCAAAATTCTTAACATTACGGCGTATGGGGTGAATTTCGTTTAAACGCATTTTAATATCGTTACTTTGCAATGAAGAAAATGAAACTAGAGTACGTGAGTAAGATGCTTAAACTTATGTTGCTTGAAGAAAATATGTGCTCTTAAGCTTTCTAATTAATGTACAGGACCTTACAAAAGTGTTCTGACAATGTCACTTAGTCATCCAAACGATGTTAAATTTAGAACAATTATTAATTTTAAACGCAAAATAAGCTGAATAGTTTTTACTGGTGTATACAATGTTTATGGTTCGTTTACAAAGACACACGAAAGAATTTCGTAACATTAGAGCCTATGGACGAATTTTTAATTTAAGCGCGCACTTTAATGCGTTTATGCTGAATTGAACTTAATAAACTTAACATACATTATAAAGATGCTTAAAATCATGTTTACTCTAAAAAACGGTTATGTATAGACTAAATAATTTATCGGACCACACAAAATAATTCCGAGTATGTACTGTAATCATCCAAATGATGTCAAATTAGTTTCCAAGATTAATGAGTTATAATTAATTAGATTTATTCTTATTATTGGCGTTTATAATGACTGTGGCTACTTTTCCGAGATACTTAAAGGAATTTCTTACTTTTATGGTGTATAGTCGGTATTTCTTAAAAGTGTATTTTAACATGGTTACACCCCATCAAATATAATGAAATTTTATTAGAATTTTAAAAGCCTGTTTTCATGTTGTAAATTGTGGGCATAGAATTGATAATTAGTTTAAAGGTTACGCAAAATATTTCCGATATGCTATGTCATTTTTTTTTGTGTGTGTGTGAAATTCGGTATTTATGAATTTCCGGGAAATAATACAAGACCGTCGTTTAATAAGAATGCATATTGTTGCGTACTTGGGGGTTTGTAAGTTGTCCGAGAATGAAAGGCGAAACTTGCAAAAATTCAGCGATTTATTCACAGAAAGTTCCAGAAGAATACAGGTCTATAAACCAAGTATCAGCTTCAATTCAAGCAGTAAACATAGCTTAAACAACAGCCGTTAACAGCAAAACAACAGTACAAACTGTTTAGCAATAACACATAAAGCAAGTCTCATTCAAAGAGGCTCAAAGCAAAGCAAGCATTTGACGAAACCGACACAGATCTGAGATTGGAAGCCTTGGCTAAAAAAATGCTACTTTTATACTATTCTATCGAACACAGACTGTTCTGGAAAATTATCGTATCTCATCAGCTAATGAGATTAGAGCTTCCATATTTGGTATATCCCTAATAAGGACTTTCTCGCCAAGGTCGCCAAAAAAATCGCCAAGGAGGGAAACAGTCGCCAAATTTGGCGCCAAATCCATTTCTTCCCTTATTGGAGCTTTTCAATTCGTTTTTAAAGGAAAATTAGGCTATTTTAACGCTAGAACGACTAGAAATGCACAAAATTAGCATTTTATCCACTTGCTCAGCCTCTTTGAAAAAAATTATACAAAAATAAATGCACTTATTTACAATTCCGTAACACTTTATATGATATACAAATAGGTATAGAAAGAGAGATACAGCGGGGGGTTGAGGGGGGCGGCAGCCCCCCTCAGGAATGTATCTGATTATGGTAGTAAGTCGACCGAATCAATATATACTATTATATAATACAAAATAAATAAAAATGACCTATTGAAAAATGTCTGATGCAAATAGGACGTTGAGGCTCCTGATCTGCAGATCCACTAGTCTAGATAGGCTTATTTGAGTACCAAACAAAATGATACAACATTATTTCCTCTCGATAAAGGTAAAAGATCTGTTTTGAGATATAACGTTGAGATACTCTTAATCATTTTAAGACGTATCTAATTTATTGTCAAATTTAGTTTTTAATTTATTAGGATTTAGAGTTCTATTTATTTTCAGACCAAAGAAAAAAAAAAAAAAAAAAAAAGCTTCGTCTCCATTCGGGAAGATCACATTGACTTTAATAAGACATAGTCTATTACCGAACTGAATTTAAGGGTTTAAAAATACGCAAAGAACAAAAATCTTAACCAAAAATGCTACATGGGTACTAAATTAGATTCTTTTTAGTAAATATGTATATATATAAATATATCCTAAAAAGAAAGCTGCAGTGCAGTAGTTAATTTTTTCTCTGTTGGTAACATGCAGGGAGTAAAGCTACTTTTTGTTTTTACTAGTAGCTCTTGGAGCATCTTACTGTTTCTCCACCTTGCACTGAGGGAGTCTCCCTGATAATGGTCGCAACGTTTCTGGGGTTATTTAATATTATACATCTGGTTTCATTATTATTTTCAGGTTGCATTTATTTTCAAATATATATATTTACCTTTGTTTAAAAAAATAAAAACGAAAATTTTTTGGAAAAGGGATATCTAAATAAAAATGTTACTTAACAACTACAATCAAGGTCTCAAACTGATATTGTTACTTCATTTAATGAAAAGTAAAAAATCTCACGAGTTTCATTTTCATTTTATATTTATTTAATTGCGGAAAGTGTTAATATATTTTAAAAATCAAAACTTTTTGAAATTCGCAAGTTAATAGTTAAGGGGAAAAAAAAATAACTAAATAATGATTAATTTAATAAATAGAATTTACCTGGTGTAGATGAAAGGCTTTTTCCTTTCACATTTGTTGTCTGATTTGCAGAATTTTTTGGCTTTCTTTTTCGCTTTTGAATTCCTTCTTTTTTCATAGCTGGAGGCCTATTAATCTATAAAGAATATATATATAATCAATTAATCACAGGTAAATAAGTAATCATGGGAATGAAACTTATTTAGAAATATTCTTAACCTACAGCAGGAAATGCACCATTGAAACTGTAAATAAAATTCGTTTTGAGCGGATTTTAGTTCTGTAGTTCAGATATCTTCAAAGTTAGGTGAATAAAGACTAACAATAAAAATAATAATGCATTCTTCTTCAGTTGTACATTATGTAAAGTTTAAGCTGCACTCAGAAAGCTTGTTTTAATCCGCCAATTTAAAATTTTACTAATGCACACTAAACTTTCAAATCAATATTTTGGGGAAGGATAATTATCATTTGAGTTTTCAAAGCATAAGTTATTTAAAATAGAGCATATATTTTTTTTTTATTTAATGTATCATATAATCAGTTAAAAAAAGAAGCATAAAAAATATGTATGAGTCGTTTTCTTTAAAACCGTTGTATGTCCATTTTTGACAAAAAATTAGTTAATGATAACAATAAATGCAATGTGCTATGAGCTTTCTACCTATAAATAGCCCCCCCCCCCCCCCAAAAAAAAAAAAAAAAAAAAAAATCATTGTGTTATCAAATTAATTTCGTAGTTAATGAAATTACAAATATAATTACTTTAAAAATATATTATTAGCGTACTTTCCGCAAAGACATAATATTAACTTTAAAAATTATCCTACATAATTTCTCCACTTCATTTTTATATGTGTGGAAATATTGTTAATGACATAAAAATTCAACGATATGATGAATCGTTTAACTTATATTCCTCTAAGACATCATGACCATTTTCAAAACGTCCTCATAATGATAAAAATTAAAAATGGCACATACATAAAGTTGTAATTAAAGCGAATAAAATGGCATGACCTGAAGAAATATTGAAATGAAGCCTTTCTGTTTTGTTCTCTCTCTCTCTCTCTCTCTCTTTTTTTTTTTTTTTTTTTTTTTTCTTTTACATATTTAATAAAAAATTTCATTTAAAAAAATTGATTTGATTCAATTGAAATCTCATATTTATTATTTGAAAAATGTTAACTTTGAAAATTGTGTAAACCCATTTGAAGTCATCAAAAGTACACATTTCTGTTAGCTAATATTTAAAAGACGATCACATTATAAACTTAAATCAGTTTAACGTTAAAAATAAGATAAAATTAAAATAAAATAAATAAAATGATCGTATTAACATATACCAACATTTTTCAAACCATTCAATTAAAAACCTTATCACCAAATAATTATAAAACGAGCATACATTACACCACTTTTAAAGAAAACAGCTCATACATATATTTATTCACATAGACCTTATATAAGTTCTACGTTTATTCAGGAGGGGAGTGAGAAAGAAACACAAGAACGAAAAAAGAAATTAAAAACCTACACATTGCACATAACGATAGGCTGCAGCATAAAAATAAAATTATATTCTATCACTTTTAATTATTGATTTTTATTTCGTTTTTTATCTACGCTTTTATAAATTTCTTTTCCATTAAATTATAGATCTATTCAATTCAGAATGCAACTTTAATATCTGTTTATAAATTTAATTATGAATTTACTATACATGTTTTATTTTATTCTTTATTTACTTTCATATGCTTTTTCTTTCTTCTCTGGCATAATTTTATGTCGTATGGCATATTAGAAAACGCGTGAACTTACGTATAAGTTACTGTGAAAATCATAACTTAATGATAAATGTGATATTTAATTTCAATTAATTAAATAAAGCAGGATTTGGAGATGAAAATTTGTTCTGTTTTAACATCAATAATAATGATCGATCATGTGGTTTTCAGTAAGCATTTTTCAATATGACAAAGTGAGGTTATATTATTAATTAGGCTAAGGCCAATATAGCTCAAAAAGGAAAATTTGTACTTCAGGAAATGACCCGAATTCTCGTGACATCATTTAGGGAAAACCCTGAAAATCTTGCTCGGTTCGGAGCATTGCATGACAGATTTCCATAAAAAATTTTTAATAGATGAAAGAAATGATCTTATTAATTTAGAGATGTTATGTATGTATGTATGTATGTATGTTCGGTTTATGGCATCGGGTGTTGCCTTCCGACAGAATCCACAAGTCTGTGCCAGGTCTTCCGGTCATGGGTCCTCTCTTCTTCCAGACACCTATCCCTCATCGCTTTTTTTTACATTATCCATCCAAGTCTTTCTTGGTCTTCCTCGTTTTCTTTTCTGATTTGGTATATAGTTAAAAGCGATTTTAGGTAATCTTTCATCGTTCATTCTTTTAATATGACCAAACCAGATTAATTGCTTTTTTTGAACCTCATCTAATAGAGATGTTATTAATATTAATATTATTTTTTTTTCTCGTCTAAAAAATTTTTTTAAACCCCATTTTTAATTGCACTTTCAGAAATAGTTCTTTAATTTTATAGTGAATTCATTTTAAATTATTTTTTTTATTAGTTGTCTTTTTTTTTTTTTTTTTTTTACTAAATTAAAGAAATAGTGCACAATCAACATTTAAACATAAAAACTCTTTTGCACACCATAAATTTAATGAAAAAACTACCGGTTTCGAAAGGACGTGGCTTTTCTTCTTCAGGTGCAAAACACGTGCTACTGCCTTGGAGGCAAAAGCAAGCCTCATTTTTTCATAATTTTTCCTTATTTCATTAATTTTATGGTGTGTAAGAAGTTTTCATAATTTTAAAAAGTCATTTTAACTTCTATTTATTTGTTGATAGTTTTGCTTCAACTATATTCTGATTTATGCTACAATAGAATTTCTAAAGAATTTTTTTTTTTCCTAATAATGAATAACTAGAAAAAATATAACAATAATTAGAAAAATTCTACTTATTAATAATCACATTACATGCTTTTGTATTTGCACCGTTGTCTCTTTTTTATTACATTCGTGTTCATTTTTTCATCTGATAAAAGGTCGGATATAGAAGCAATTGTTACGATTAAAAGTTTTTTTTTTTTTTTTTTTTTTTTTTTTTTCAAATTTATAGCGTTAAAAATAATTAAATTTCAGTTTTTTAAATATAATTTTTTTTCTCTTCCTGAAAAATGTTGAGTTATTTGCGAAGCTACAGAAATTCGATAATGATTAAAATACTATTGAAAAAAAATTGAAATGAAAGTATACTATATGTAACAAGCCTATTTCTTTTAATAAAAGTATATAAAAGTATGGTTTACAAAAGAATGTTTGATTTTACTTTAATATCGTAACAAATTCAGAATGCATAATAGATAAACTTCATTCCTTCCTATAAAAATACAAACGATATATATATATATATATATATATATATATATATTTTCAATTTCTGCACATAATATAAATAAGACTTTTAAATCAATCGAAAATAAAATGCTAAAAAACAATCTATATTTTGATCAGGCTTTTATAAAGATGCATTACACAATAAAAAATATGTCCTATTTGCTGCCAGAAATTCTTTGTAATTTGAGAAAGTACGTTCTGGCAACGTAATTTTTTCGTAAATTATGCGTATTTTCTCAAATTACAGAGAATTTCTGGCAGCAATTATTTTTTACAGTAAGTTGAGGTTGGTGGACATACCATGTGGATTAAATAACCTATTCCCGAATTAGGCAACCCAATCTGAGAAATGTTATTTATTTATTTATTTATTTTATTTTATTTATTTATTTATTGGTATTTAACAAATCTTTCAGCCATTCCTTTTCAACCATTACAATTCTTAATTGTTAAAACTCATAAATTCAAAGCTTCAACTAACTAAACTTCTATATAATTACAATGAACAGAATTATCTTTACTCGACTCTCTTCCTAAAAATTATTTTTTTTTCCCCCTCATATAAGTCATAAAAAACTTCTAGAAAACCATTATACGATTAAATTTCTCTTCTATTTAGGGCTTAAGTGAAGATTGGTAGAGAGATAGACCGTTTTCATTCATATCAGAAACTGCATGCATGTGAACGATAGAATCCGTCAAGACATATCTGATAATAAGCGCATGAACGGACTATTATCCTTCTCTAAACGACATTTGTGTACTTTGCTCGCCATCAGAAATTCTTTTCGATATCTTATAAACAAGACCACTGAAAAAAAATCGACGATAACAGGATATGAAATATAGCTGATTTATCTGAAACGGTACATGCGAAGAACTTAACAGATTACTTACTACGTTAACATGCGAAGATTTCTTCTACTTTTTTATGTATGTATATATATATATATATATATATATATATATTTGATAATAAAAGATTAAAAATATGATAGGAATGGTAACATTTGTGAATCTTTTTAGCATTACTTTCCTTCCTATTTTAAATCCCTATTTCATCCGTGCGACATATCAGATATATACACAAAAAAAATTGTCAGGTTTTAATTGTACTTATAGCTCCCTATCAGAGAACATCAACATCAGCCAAACCAATGTTCTATATGGGGAAATGTGCTCCTTATTATTCATTACGTAATTGATATTTTGTATCGTGTTTTCACATTTAGAAAATTCATTGTCCTTTATTCTGGAAAGTATTTTTTAATATTTTATTTTGAAGGTGTAAAATGCGAAATTTCACTAAGTAATATATTGAATGTTACAATTTCAGAATGTGAAAACGGAATTAAATATATATATGTATATACACTCCCGCTCAAAAGTTTAGCAAGATTTGCAAACAATCAGTTTTTTTCAGTTTAGAAACTTATCTCTCGATGAAATGTCTTCAAACGTTGGGTATTTAAAGAACTGGGTCTTCCTCATGTTTTTCAGTGAAGATTGGTTTAAGCCAACATCTAGGGGGCCGGTAACAAATTGAGCAAAATCAAATATGTTTGTGATCACCCTGTAGCACTAAGGGAACGAAATGAACTGTAACTTTAAGATATGTTAATATAGACCCAATTAAATTTGTGGATGAATTTGTGTGACGATAGCATATTAATTAGCAGAGATATAAGCATTTATTTTTAAACTTAAAAAAAAAAAAAAAAATCCGAATGCAAATATCTTAAATATTTCATGAAATAAAAGCATTTTTATGAAAAACGTTTCCACTGCGCATGTGCAAAAGATAATATATATTGTGAAGGTTGAAAGCTAGATATATTGCGCAACAACTTTTGTCAAAAGAGCATTTGAATAGAGTAAAAATTAAGCAATTTATCCGAAAAAGAACGAACTAGATTTTAGATATTTTCCAAGAGTTGAAATTTCTTAAGCGGTTTTTCAGATGCTGCGTAACCACGCTCCAAATGTACTTTTTTGTGAAAAACCCCTTATAAGCTTGTAACACTAATATGTCTTTGTTTATTTACTAAGATTTGGGAGATGCTAAGGGGTTTTTCCTAAAAAAGATCTTTTGCTAAGTGGTTAAAATAATTGGATCTTTAAATTAATTACGCGGCATGTGGAAAACCCCTTAAACAATTTCAATTCTGGGAAAATATCTAAAATCTATCTCGTTCTTTTTCGGATAAATTGCTTAATTTTTACTCTATCCACATGCACTTTTGACAAAAGTTGCCCAATATACCTAGCTTTCAACCTATGCATTTTTTTTTTTTTTTTTTAAATCTTTCACACATGCTCAGTGAAAACATTTTTCATAAAACTGTTCATATTTCATGAAATATTTGAGTTGAAATATTTGCATTCCGATTGTAGTATATTGTTTTAAAAGTGTTTTTCGAACTTAGCTGAAAGAGGAAACATTTTTTGTTAAAAACTCTGTATAATATAAATAAAAAACATGCTTAATTTCTTTTGGAGTTTTAAAATAAATGCTTAGATCGTCGTTATTTATTATGCTATCGTCTCACAAATTCATCCACAAGTTAAACTAGATCTGTATTACCATATCCTAAAGTTACAGTTCATTTCGTTCCCTTAAGGGTACAGAGTGATCACAAACATTATTGATTTTGCTCAATTTGTTACCGTCCTCCTAAATGTTGTCTGAAATCAATCTTCACTGAAAAACATGAGGAAGACCCAGTTCTTCAAATACTCAATGTTTGAAAACATTTCATCGAGAGATATGTTTTTAAATTGAAAAAAAAACTGATCGTTTCCAAATCTTGTTAAACTTTTGAGCAGAAGAGTATGTATATATATGTATACATTTAATTCCGTTTACATATATTAAAAGTTATAAATAATAACGTAACCAAATTTTTCTATATGTTTAGATGCGGTTTGGTGTATCCTGGCAATCATTGACAGAGGATCTTAGGAGTACCTTTGATTAGAATAAAAAAATCTACAAAATTTATTATTCTAACATTTTAACATAAATGCAGCTGTCAATCTTTTTTTCCTTTAATTTTTATTTCCACGGAAAATTTAAAATTTATTCCAGTTATTAAACTATACATATATATATATATATATATATACAGAATAGGTACTACATTTCAAACCTAGGATGCCACACCAATCTAGTAATATTCTTATTGTTTTATTGATCACATAAAATTTATTAATATTAAAAATACTCATAATACATGTTTTGAAATCCTTTTATCTTCTTAAATTTTAACCCTCTCAGCGTGATGCATCAAATGGCATTTCTACATAAAAAGTGATTTTATTGTCTACAAAAATAATCTTGTTGACCACAATATCTTCATCATTTTAAGTTACAATTTTATATCTCGTACGAGTTGGACAAAGATTTCTTGCTTTAAAAAAACCAACCTCAAACCATTTGAAAGGTATCGATTTGAGTTACAAAAATCCGGTTCAAACGCTTAGAGGGTCCCCTCAGTGGAGGATCAAAATTATGATGGCAAGTCTCCGGACCACCCTTAGGGGTGAGCCCCAGATCGTCGCTTACTGGGTTGCATAGCACAGTAGCACACAGGTTACATCGCACAAGTGGGATGTAAAACCCACTCAACCAACCTTATGTTTTGTAAAATATTTGATAATTTCAGTTTTTCAATTTTTCCGAGAATGTTTATTCCAGCATTGCTGCAATATTCGTCGAACGAACATTTAAAGTCTGCACTGAAATTCTTTAAACAGTTTTATTTTATTATTTATTTTATTTTTAATGTGAACACACGGACGTATTTTTAGAGGCGTAAATCTAACCTTCTCACACAGCTTTTCGAATAACCTTGAAAGTTGTCTAATAGAGAACAACATGGTATAAGTCGTAAAAACAACCTGCTGAAATAGAAGGCAGCAAATCGATTTTAAGATAATGAGATTTAGAATTTAGATACAAAAAAGTTTGAAGTAGTGAACGCAGTTAAAATATTTTGCACTACATAATCTTTTTCAATTTTTAGAGAAAAATTCTGTACTGATAAGTATGGATTTTAGTCCAAAAATGTCGATTTTGAGTTAAGTACATAGTCAGACTCAGAAAAAAATTCTCAATCGATTGGTATAAAGGATTTAAATCTATGTCATTTAGTCTTTGAGAAAATCCATTGGTAAAAAAAAGGTTCAAATCAGAAATTTACCATTCATGCATGGTATAAAATATTTAATTCCCGTTATAAATGAAGGTTGACCAATCACTGAATGGTATAAAGGGTATGAGTCAACGAAATCCCTTTTTCCTAATCGATTCTTCTGATTTGTTTTTAATTAGTTTAACTTTATTTTTCGTCTCCTGAAAAATCAAGAATATGGACTTAAACCCTTTATACTTATCAGTACAGAATTAATCATGGAGATTGTCAATATATTTTTAAATTCTCACAATAAAAAACATACTTGAACTCGTAAATATGGAAATTATTGTGTAATATTGACTGGTGGGTGACAACAATTCGAAAATCGTACTACACTTACGACTCAGTTTTAACCAGAAATGTACAGAATTTTCATGGACTATCAATAATTAATTAATATTTGCGGATTTTCTCAAAATTCTATACACGCAGAAAAGTTTCTCTACGACTGAAATATGTCTTTCGATTATCTCGCTTTGAAAATTTTCGAAAGATTTGCACTTTTTTTGTGCTATTTTCTAAAAACCTTTTGTGTTTATAGAAAAATGAAAAATACAAATTAAGTTCGTCTTCTTTGTAAGTTAAATCAAAATGTATGAAAAAATGTGTTAAAAAACTTGTTAATTCTCGATTGGTTTGCAATGTCGTTCTAAGGTTATTTTTGGAACATTAATGCTAAATAAACCGTAATTTATGGCTTAAAGTGGATTACGAACTATTATAAACATCCATGCAAACATTTTTTTGTTAACTTAAGAAAAAAAAAAAAGAAAAAAAAAAAGAAGTTTAAATCAAAAAATTTTTTCGTCATACAGGTTTGAAAATAAGAGTATTAGTAACCGAAAAGTATCCCAACATTAATAGTAACGTTTGCATAGAGACAGTTTTGTTGATTCAGACATTATCATTATAAACTCTGCAATTGTTTACAGCGAAACTTCAATGTTGTTTTGTAAACTAAATGTTTTTAATGTTTTATAATGCTGTTTTAAAAATGTTCAGTCAATGTAAATTCTCTACGCCATAGCAATGTATATAAAGTTTTTATAAAAAAGGATTACCAATCACCTGAGAATATTTTATTTCTCATAAATAGATAATATTCCTTTTCACCTAAAGAATATCGATATAAATATTTATACAAATCTCCTCAGCATCTACAATTCCCTTACGGAAACTGTATAAAATAAATTGTTCGTTATTTAACAATTTAGCGAAATGTTGCCGATAAAAATAAATTAAAAAATAAATACAATAAATAGTAATAATAATAATAATTTTATGACTTTTTGTAGTTTGGTTAAAAAAAAAAATAATTATTATAATAATTATAAATATTCTTCTAGTATTTCAGCAATAAACGATTTTTTAATTGTCCTTTAAAATTAATTTAAGCTTTTTTTTCAGTAATTAGTATAATTTGAGTTCCTGTTTAAAAATTCTTTTCTTATTTCAAATTAAAAATATTTTTATTGAATTTGTGCCCTTTATTTAGTAATAAATAATCATAAAAATTGCATAATCGTGCCTCTTTTTTTTTTTTTTTTTGGGGGGGGGGGGGGGGTTAAGATTTTTCAAAATATTATTCCAAATCAATGAAATATTTACAATCGTAATATTAGTGTGCATACCGTATATATATTAGACTGCATTAAGAAATTGTTCCAATAATTTGTTTATAATTATTATATGGAGGAATTTTGAAAGATTTATCCCCCCCTCCCCCCCCCCCACAAAAAAAAAAAAAAAAAAAAAAAAAAAAAAAATTGAATAATACATGTGCGCATGCGTGTATGTAATACATTAACTAGAACTGCATTTAAAAACACAAAACGTAACTAGGGTGTCTACTGGGGAGGGAGATAATCATTTAAAAAAAATAATAATAATAAATAAATAAATAAGAAGAAAATACCATGTAATATATACGTGGAACAATGATTTCTCACAAAATTTACCCGTAGTTATAATTTGACGTCATTATGATTTGTACAAAATAAAAGTATTAAAATGAGATTTATAGAAATAACTCTCACAGGACGTAATGCTTCGTAATTTTTTTTCGGTGTCCTTGTACATAAACCGGTGCTTGTATTTACCTCATTTTAAATCGGGAATATCCCATCGGAATATCCAACGTACATCAATTTCAAGGAGTTCATGGATATTTAAGGAAGTTACAGAGCTCACAGAAAGACAGACATATAGATTAATTCATAGAATAATTACTCTCAAACGTCATTAGAAAATGTTAAAAACGATTAATGCAAACGAAAATGTAATTCCAGCAATTTCCAATTATAGCCATTAATGTAACTAAATATTTTTATGGCCCTTGAACTTAATGGTAATTCCCATTAAAATAAAAAAAAAAAAAAAAAAAAAAAAAGGTAAATCTTAATGCTAATCTTACTACATTCTAAAGAGAGCTTTTTTTTTTTTTTTTCAGTGCATATATTTTGTTAATGTAAATTTCATTACGATTTTCAGGAAATAAAAGTGTTGAAATATGATTTATAGAAATATCTCTCATAAGATGCAATGCTTTCTGGTGTCCCTGTAGACAAATGAGTGGCTTTCAATAGGGAACATCACATAGTAAATATGGACAACTTATATCAGTTTCAAGGAATTCCATGAATATTTATAGGAGTTAGTACACAGACAGACAGACAAACCTAAGTCATAAACACTTTTCAACTTTGTTGGAAAGTGTTAAAAAAATAAATACACTGAAACCTTTGTAAGAAAGCCACTCACAATACTGTAAAAAAAAAGGGGCCCTTAAAGAGGTCGCCTTTTACTGGAAATCGCTCAGAAAATCATAATTCCTGAAAAAATTATTATGAATGAAATGGATTTAATTTACCTTACATTACAATTTACATTATTTTTTTATATTGTTTTGTAATAAGAGGTCACTAATATTAGTTTCAATTTTAAACGCTTTTTTGCAGTAATTTTGTTTCTAAGAATTATTTTATATCCTAGATGAAACTGATGAATTTATCATCATTTTTGAATGAATAGGGGTTTTTATTAAACCCACTGAAAACTCTTGGTACAAATAATATGTTTAGTTTGTAATTTTTAATCTAAACTATAAACTATCTATAATATTTTAATTGTGCAATTTAAATTCAACACTACTATCTTAAAAGCTCTTTAATTATTAATTGAACACAAGGATACAAAATTCACTTTTCCAAAGACACTTAGGACACAAATTTAACTTAGGACAGTAAAATTAAGAAAAGATAAACGTATCTAAGTGGGTGGCGGGTAGTCTAGTGGCCGGGCCTTTCATTCTGTGATCGTGCCAAGTGATGGCGGAGTTCATTTCTTTGAGCTTGGATACAGTACAACTATAAGTAGCAATTCATGACAACAAATATAATGGGGAATCGCATGCAGAATCCATCTATGCCAAATAGTTTCAAATATGTAATCAGATGTTACCGAGTTATAAATGATGTTTATAATCAGATTTAAACCGTCGGAGATTCCATTAAATTTAAATTAGCATCAAATCCATATTTTTAAGTGAAATGACAAGAAAAACCGAAGATAAACATACTACATTTGAATTTTACATATTAAAGTATGTAAAACATAATATAAAAGGCATTAAATATTAATTTTTATCAGTCCAGATAACTTTTGCACTTGTTTTGTGTATTTTTATTCATGTTTATCGATATTGCTGTTGCTTTTATCAATTTAACAATTTGTCTTCTAAATATACATTTATATCATTGAATAGTAACGATTTATTCCGGATTTTTAATGAATCATTTACATTATTAAAAAGAATGAAATCTAATACCTCCCAAGGTTAAAAAGTCACTCGATCCGTAAGATAATAGTGACATCAAATACTCTAATAGAGTTGACATTTTACTTTCTTAGAATAAGCGAAAGAAAATTGGCTTGAAATACAATCAAATATTGAAATTGTAATTTCTTTTTGTTGACTATCTTTTCTTGCTTTATGTATGATAAATTTGCTAGAAATAAAGCATATACATGAACGGTTTTTATCCTTTTATGTTCAATAAAAGTTTGTTTTGAATTTCATAATTAAGTTTATTTGTGTGCATTTTCTGATGAAAAATTTTTAAATAAAGTTCATATAAATGAATATTTTTTATCCTTTTATTTAATATATATATATATTTCGATTTTAACTAAGTTTGTACGTGTCGATTTTCTTTTGAAAGTTTTTCGGCAGATTTAAATATGGAATAATAAACAAATTATACTTAATCATTCAATAAAATTATTCAAAATAGCTAGAATTTAAATATTTCACACATTTAGCAGATTGTCTGAGTATTTGCATATCTACTCTGACGTATTTATGATGGTTACTTATGTCTAATATATTTCTAAATACCCAGTTTTGAGATATTAAAAGAAAAAAAAAATCGTAGATTTTAGTGCATGATCTCAACAAAATCAAAAGCAGTACTCATCATAGTTTGCATATTACTTTTAAATAAAGATGAAAATATTAAGACTAAGAAAAATACTATTAAAATGTCAATTGCATTTAAAAACATTTTTTTTTAATTATTATTTAAAATGTAACATTTTGCTTTATTGTAATTGTTTAGTTTCTATAAAACAAGTATATATATATATCTATATATATATATATATACGAGTATATATATATATATATATATATATATATATATATATATATATATACAGAAGAGGAAGAAGAAAAGGAAAGAAGAAAGAGGTTTACAAAATCTCTTTCTATATTTTTGGTATTTGTCTTTCAAAATATACTATGCAATTAAATTTATGCATTACGTTCATTGCATTCTTATCAATACACTAAGGGACAAAAAAAAAAAAAAAAGAAGAAGAAGAAGAAGAAGAAAAGAAGAAAGAGGTTTACAAAATCTCTTTCTATACTTTTGGTATATGTCTTTCAAAATATACTATGCAATTAAACTTATGCATTACGTTCATTGCATTCGCCTCAATACACTAAGGGACAAAAAAAAAAAAAAAAAAAAAAAAAAAAAGCCGCACTGCAGAAAAATGACTTATGCCTTTTGTGTTTGCAATAATAACTTAAAAACTAATGATTGAAACAAATAAAACTGCTATGTTTGTATAACACGGAAGGCATAGCAAGATACCTATGTATATTTTTGATTTAATAATTCGTTTTATTACACTCTACGAAGTATTTCATAAAAATCTACATAAAAGTTTCTTTTTAAACGTAGCATAATAAACATATACTTTGTATTCTATTATGATTTATTGTATGAAATAAGCGAGTACTATTTTAATGTATGAAATAAAACTATTTATTTATTAGATCTAAACAATTACTTAATAAAAATATGTAATCTGTATTGGATAATTCCGCCTTTATATGGAATTGCTACTTTAATGCGCAACGGCATAGTGTTTTACAGTTTTTTAACATGAAACTCATAAATTTCACTGTGCATATCATAAATATTTTCTTCTAGTTTCTTGCAAAGTTGTAAGCTACAAATTTCTAATTCCTACCATCTTTTATAGACTATACATTTTCGAGATTAGGACTATTTTCAGGTATAGTAAAGAAGAAATTCTGCGATATTCTTTGTGGGATTTATCTTTAATGTAAAAAAAAGTTATGATAACTTACAAAATTATAAAAACTCATGGGAATGGATAAGTAATTTTAAAAACTTGAATCAAATAAATGTGATACCATGTAATACAGTGCCATGTAATACAGTGCATTATCTTCTTGAAATGCTGATTGTGGAAAAGCCTGAAATACCTCCAAAATAGTCGGTCAGGCATCAATTGTTTAATGATTAAGTTTTATTTCGGGTTAATTGATCCCTTGAAAATGAAAATTTACCCGACGTACTGAAAAATTATACACTTGCGTATCATAATGTACGGAAAATGTGTCACTGTTTTAAAAGTGCGTTTTTCATTAAGTCGGTCACATTTTCGGGATCAGAATCAGATCTGCTTGTTTCCATCAGCTCTAAATAAGTTAAACTTGACTCATCAGAGAGAACTACTTCAGCCCAATAATTAACACATCATTTTTTATTTTTCTAATTCTTTTCGTTAAGAATGGATTTTTTTTTTTTTTTTTTTTTTTTCCAGATTAATTCTGCTTTGTTTAATTGTTATTGCACTGTATTTAAATATTTTATGTCACTAAACGTTTTTTCTGAATACCTACTATGTTCTAAAGTTAATACAAACACAAACTCATATTTTTAACATTAACTTTTTAACTTGCGGTCATCTCGAATGGATTTGTAACGTGGCCGCCTAGGGACAAATTTCCAGTTTAAACTGCCAAAATTTTTTATTTCTTGCTAAAAATCAGATCACTAATATTTCGTTAACATTTAATCATTTTAATCATTTTGAAATCTCGCATATTAAAATATTTTTTGATTTTCACTCTAAAATTAATATTTTTTGTGGTATCGTGAATTGCCTTAATCTTGCCATTTTTGAAATACTTTCTAAAATTACAATTTTCCAAACAATTGCATCATGTTTTTAACACTTGGCTCAATCCTAAGTTCTACGTGGAACACAACATAAAAAAAGTCTCTTCAAAAATTTACTTTTAAAACAACAAAATTGGCGATTTTCAGAAAAAAAAAAATTGAAAATATCCAAGTGCAGCTTTTTCTTTTCTTTTCTTTTCTTTTTCTTTCTTTCTTTCTTTCTTTTTTTTTTTGTCCCTTTGTTTATATTTATTATATATATATATAAATACATGTATCCTGTAGGTTTTATTTTTATGTTATTAAAGGTGCGAATTGCTTGAATTTACTGTTTAATTTCGCTCCACTAAAGGAAAAAAATGTTTCCTCTCTGAAAAAGAAATTTTGAAATGATGAAAAATGAAATTTATAAAATTTGCTTCTGCATTTTTTAACGTCTTTCAAAATGCATTATTCTACGAAGTTTATAAGCATATTTATTATGGTAAATGCATTCGTAACTACACATTTGTGTGTGTGTGAAAATTCATTTGTATCATATGCATTTCCTTTTAAAATTATTTTAAAATAATTTGATGATTTCGATTATTTAATTTCTTTTCTGAGCTACACACGGGATTCAAAACCAAACGTACAAAATTATAGAGGAGGTATAGGGGACTTCAGAAGGATTGACACTTGCATAGGGATTCATGGCTGCAAACGTCATTTTAACCCATTAAGATATGGATATATTTGGTTAATTTTTCACAGTAAAACTCGCATATGTCTTTTGTAAAATGCATTTTTAACTAAACGTTACATCGTGAATAATATTGATATATCACCTTTTTATATGTAAACATTAACATCAATAGACTTTTAATTTTAAAAGCAATATACAAAAGCCTCGCCCAATTGTGTGTTTTGCTATTTAATTCTTATGATCTGCCCCACCTCTCTTAAAAGTTTGTATACGTTGGGTTTTGAATCGCCTTGTATACTCATGAAAATGCTTATGTTTGTGACTACAGTTCTTGTACTTCGATAACCTGGAGAGCTAGAGCTCAATGGAGAGAAAATATATATATATATATATATATATATATTTTTTTAGCTTTTATGAAATGCTTTTATTTAATTACGGATACTGTAAATCTGTATAATAGAATCAATGTGGGAAAGTCGCTTAAAATAAACAGAGAATTAAAAGGAAGGAAAAAACGCATACACATATTTCAGGTATGGCTGAAATCATTTTTGTTTTATAAGTTGAGAGGAAATAAAAGAAAATATTCTGCTATATTTCCTAATTGTCTTTGAACGTTTCTCTTATGAATATAAACTAATGAAATGGAATTAAGATAATCATTACTTACCCCATGCAGCTTGTAGTAAAGCCCGCATGCATTACACACAGGCTCGCCGAGATTGTTTCGCCGCCAAAGCGTAGTAGTGCCTGTGCCGCAATTCGTACAGATCTGTCCGGCTCGACGATTTGGCGTCTAGAAAAAGAGAAACAAATTTGCAATTAAAACCCCTCAACAATCTTAAAACAAAAATTAGTAAAAAATTTATTTAAGGTATTTAAATTTCTTGTTATAAACATTCTTATGTTATTAAAACAATCATGACATTCTAATAACAACTGATTTGTAGATAATGAAAAAAAAAAAAAAAGCTGTCTAAATTTAGAGATTACACACACACACACATATATATATATATAATTCAGAATTACACTGATCAAACACGAGGAGTGAGAGGGACAGACAAAGAAAGAAAGGATTAAATTGATAAAACTTATATATAAATATATATATATATATATATATATATATATATATATATATATATATAGAGAGAGAGAGAGAGAGAGAGAGACAGACCGTTCAGTAGTAATATAATATTATCAGTGCAAACATTTGAAATTTAAAGATGATTTAATTTCAGTATTCAAACAATTATTCTGATCAAAAACAAAGACCACCCAGATCAAACCAAAAAAGAAATAAAGTAAAATCTAAATGAATTATAGCAAATTGAAATGAGAAAAAAAGCATTATTTACATTCTAACGTTATCAAGGGCCTGGTAGAATGCAAATATGCTAAAAAATATGTTTTTTTTTTTTTTTTTTTTTTTTTTTTTTTTCAGAAATAAATATAACATTGGAGATTATCGAGTTTTATGAAACTGTTTTTACAACAATATAGCTCTTAAATATGAATAAATGCAAAAAATCAATCTGCAATATAAAATTATTCAATATAGAAATATTTTGATTGTTTAGGTTAATTATTTCATATTCTTCATTATATATATATATATATATATATATATATATATATATATATATATATCATAAAATTTCTCTGCTAGCTTTTAAATGTAATACAATCAATTTTATTTTTGTGTTGTTCGCATTATCTATCCTGTATCTACTAACTGCTAAATTTTATCACGATACTGAAATCTTAAATTTATATATATATGTATATGCATAATTTTTCATGAGTATAATGAAAAGAATGAGAACGAAAACTAAGCAGTTGAATAATTAACCACAAAACCCACAAAGGCCAATTATAGGTAACTAGTTAATTAAAAAATATAGATTTGTTTAAAAGTTAAAAAATAAGCTAAATGGAACTAAATTTACTGAATCCATTTTATAATAAATCTTAGATTTCGAAATTTCTTACTTCACTTTCTTTTTGTAATTTTATTTATTTATTATTCAGAATAAATCCATACAAATACTATTAAAAAGGAACAAAACTACACAGATTTTATTAATAATATTGTGATTAGTTGGAATATATTACAATTTTAAAACTAAGAATAGGAAAAATTACCATTGTCCTTTTCTTGAAACTTTTAAGGATATAATTGAAATCATGAATGAAATGAGTTAAAAGGAATCGAACTTAAATTAATATTTTTATGATGAAAAAAAAAATATTATATATATATATATTTAATATATATATATAAAGATATATATATATATATATATTTTTTTTTTTTTTTTTTTTTTTTTTTTTTTTGCAAGTCCAAATTATCTTCAGCGAAATCATTAGACAGACTTGATAGAAAAATTGTGGCGAACATTTTAATTTATTCCAAAGTATTTTTAACCCGCCTTTATTTCGCACCACTTTATTTATAGAAAAATTTTCTCTCTATTTGCAGCAAAATTATTTGAGCGCTACCAGCAATTCCTATATAGAAAAAAGTTCACTTAATACTGTTTTGTTAAATAAATCCTTGTCGAATTATGTTCTTAAAACATGACTCGACATTCTGACAAACCTACAACAAATTTTTTTATAAATTTTACTTAAAATAGTTTAAAGACTATATTTATTAACTTTTGTCAAAATTAGTCATAATGAATTCAATCCTTCTTATTAATTTTAAAATTTATAATTCAAGTTTGTGAACAGTGTTCAGCTTTAATGTCAGCAGTGATGTACACGATTTTTAAGATGTATTATGAATAGTGAAAAGCAAAAGATAAAATAACTTAAAAATAAACATAGATAAAATAATGAAATTCAACTCTATGATTTAATTAATTAATTAATTAAGTATTTTAATTAACTAATTAATATTTATAAGGCCCTGTGGCCCCCTCCAGAGATCACACGTGACAAAAAATCAAATTTTCAAATAGATCATACTATTTTTTTGATGCGATATTTTGTCCGGCGAGATTTTGTCTCGCGATATTATGTCCGGATCCACACCAATTAATATGTATTAAGGGGACTTAACACCTTTGACAACACCACTGAAGTAGGTTTCATATAAAAGCTTATATTTCCGTTTAATATTTACAAATTGAATTATATTAGGTATGTTCGGAAAAATTTGCATTCAGGCAACAATTCTTATGGTTTTTGAAATATTGTTTACAGATTTGAAATCTTTAAATTATGTTTTAACAATTTGCATTTTTTCATTAATTCATGATCTTCAAAATGTTAAAACTCCTAGAGATATTTAAAAAAAAAATTTTATTTAATTTAATTTAGAAATTTATTTACCAACCTTGAAAGTTCATTCAGAAAATTTTGGAGTGGAAGGCTGATTTTTTACACCAACTATGTGAAATATGCCAGAGCCGGGAATCGAACCCGGGCCTTCCGCTTTACGTGCGGATGCTCAAACTATTGAGCTATCCTGGCTGATTACCAGCAAGGCATTTCTCACATAACATTCGTTGACAAAGTCACCGAGTCTGTAAACACAGCTGTATCAAGTGACATTAATATTCATGGCACAACTCCAATAGACCACGAATTTTATTTATTTCCAATATTTTCCAATATTTTTATTTATTTACTTTTTTTTTTTTTTTTTTTTTTTTTTGAGGCAGGGATATTTAATAGAACCTACTTAAAGTAATTAGGAATGGGTTTTGCGATATCTTTAAAATAAAAAATGTTATATATATATATATATATATATATTATATATATATATATATATATATATATATATATGTATATATATATAACGAAAATCATGTTTCTTTTTCAGATTTTTACATAGATATGCATTTTTTTTATTTTTTCAAACTTTTATAGATTATTTTTTAAGATTATTTCGTTAACATTAGAAAACATTAAAAATTATTACTATAATTTAAATTTAAAAGTTCTAATCGAAATTCAGTAATTGATTTAACGATGTGGCATTATCCTTTTAGAAACAAACTTTATATTGTGGAAAAATTATTTTGGATTTCGTGTTGACAATGGATTTTAAGGCTACACGTAAGCTGAAAGATTGATCGGCAAAAAACAAGTTCATCTTGTCATTGTAAATATGAGAACTTCTAGTTCACCTATTAGGAAAATACGTTTTTCTTTACCAGCGATTTTTTTTTTTTCTTTTCCATGTGAACTTATGAATAAGATTTTTCCCTCCATATACGTGGAGAGTAAAGATAAGGTAGGTTGTGAACTTAGGTTATTATCGATTGAACGATCTGTTTTTTTTTTTTTTTTTTTTTTTTTTCCTTAAGCTATGGCATTCAATGAATAATGGTCTTCGGGTTTTGACAATTATTTTTTGAGTTTCGTTTCATTAACCTTTTACACCAAAATCCTTTTAAAAAAATTACGGGAAAATCGGATTTTTCAGCTAATTTTCTATTTAAGCAATATTTTTGAGAAATTTTTGAACATTTTATTTTATTTATTTATTTACAATAATTATTAAAATTCAGATACGAGAAAATCGAATAATCTATATATATATTAATAAATTCAAAAGAGTTTAAAAAAAAAAAAAAAAAAAAAAAAGTAAAATTTCGTAATATAAATCAGTATGACACTGTTCAAATGACGAAGCTGCTATGAAGAAGGCGCATTATAATAGTCTAGAATAATACTTTTTATTATCTGCTTGTAATAGCTAATCACCCTACATCTTTGTATTATTAGTAGCCATTTGAGCATAAGTATGTGAATATCTGTATTTCCATTATCTGGTTTAGCATTGGTAACTATATCGGTTAAAATCTTTTGCATCTAATAAAAAATTAAAAAAAAAAAAAAAAAAAAAAAGGAATAGTGTTGTTTTTCCAGTTATATTTTTCATCAAAAAGTTATCTATTCTATTACTTCTTGTGTATTTTATTGATTTCTTTTAAAATATTGTTGTTTAGATTTATTTTTTTTATATAAAATACATTAAATATTGCCGGTTTGTTTTTGTTGCTATTACAATCTTAAGTGTTTCAAATAAATTGGCTTTTATGCTTTGAAATTTGTTTTGTAAATAAAATTTTTGAACAAACAATTTTATTTCTTCATTATTATTATTTCATTGAATATTGGTATGGATGACGGTATCGGCTTCAAGTTCTGATGCTACAGGGTCTGACTATCGCACGAACAGCCGAGGCTTATGTCCTGGGTACGAAATTTCCGAGAGGCACAAAATTTTACTATTGGTTAAAAATATCTCATCTAAATCTCACAGGTTTCTTTTCTTTCTTTCTTTCTTTCTTTTTTTTTTTTTTTTTTTTTTTCGCTTACTAACTCAACTGTGTTTTATTTACATGAATAAATTTATACATATATATACATATACAGAGAGAGAGAGAGAGAGATTGTTTGGCTAAGTGAGCAATTTTGTTGAAGCCAAAAGCAAAAACTGATTAATTTTCTGGCAAAATACATTTTACGGTCAGCCTACTTTTTCGTATGCTACAAATCGTAGTATAATAATAAAGCCTTTTGTCTGGGAGGAAGAGGGGAGGGATTGGATCTTCTAAGGACGGGGGGGGGGGGGGGTAGCACGAAAAATTGAAAATGCCCTGGGCCCAAAAGTTTGTTAATCGGGCCTGCTGATGTATTTTATTTGTGTCTTAATTAAAAAAAAAAAAAAAAATCTAAATCAAATAATCTTCATCATCATCATTATTTTTATTATTAGAGTTTAGTGGTGACTGTAGCAGCCCACTGCTCTCTTCTTTATGCGCAACCAAGTATATTTACTTATATTTTAATGCACAGTTCAAACCAAATCTTTTTCTTTTGCACATACCAGATTCTAAAATCAAGCAGGACTTTCCTATATTAGAACCAAATTTCTGCAATGGCGCATAAGATGCAGTAGGAGCTGTGTGTAAAATCCGGAGAAAAATGAAATATTATCCCTTCTTTTATTTTGATGCTGTAGAACACAGCATATTTGTTCAGTTAAAAGAAATATTGGATGCATATGCATTAAAAACGTTGCTGTTAGTACTTAATACTAGAAACGATCATTGCAAACTGAAGCCATATAATGCCCATAGTTAACCATAAATAATAAATTAAAACCTGTTTTATCTGTTGCTATATATACACATTAGTAGAGGCCTTCTACGGATTAGAACAAATAAGGAATTTAGGAATTTCATAGTAATTACTTTGAAAGTTATCTAATGAAGCAGAAATAGGAAAAAAAAAAAATAATAATTGAAGATTACTTAATGAATTAATTTTCACTAGAAAATAAATGGTATAAAAAAACTTTAAATTCCTTCTGGTTGTAGCATAGCTATAAATTATAATAAAGAACTACAAAAGATTTGTCGCACTACATTTCCCTTCCCAATAAGTAATAAACAAAAAATATATAAGAATATATGTACAGTGTTCTAAACAACAAAATACTGTAAATTAAGGTCAAATTCCTGCTCTAGGGACATAGGCTTGGGTGTAATGTCTTCTGTTTGGAGTCTTTCTAAGGGGTTACGGGTCACGGCCTTATTCAATAGAGATATAGTTACACAGATTTAGTGGCATATGTTCTGTGCATAACTATAAGATTAGAGAAACAAATATTTATGTAATTAATTAATATAATTAATTACACATATCTATAATTTCAAATTAAGTAGTAAAAAAATGTTTGATCCCATTTTATTTCTTTATCCATAAATGCAGTAGTCTTTGAAATTTGGCAGAAAAGACATGCATACAGTTTTCTTACATAGTTCAGAAACTTTCACAAAATTTATGTTATTTAACAAATATACTATAATATTATTTAAACGCATCACAATCTGCTTTAATATATATATATATATATTTAAAATTATTAAAAATTATTTTATAATAATATAACCTAATTTGTAGCTTCCTAAAATACATATTTTATGCATTACGCTATATTATAATTATATTTATAAAAAGAAGTGTTTTAAAGTTAATTAAATTAATTCAACTGAGTATTAAAAATAAATGATCAAATAAAAATGAAAGGGGCATGTGTGTATTTAAGTTTAAAATCGCATCATTTGACAAAGTTTCGTTAAAAATTTTAATCGAAAAACAAATATAATTTTCTTATTTATTTGAGTTAATACATAAATAAATAAAATTGTTATTAAAAGGAGATAAAAAAAAAAAAATGAATTTCTTATGCATTCAGTTTTATTCTGTGTCGGGGGCTCCGAAAGTTGCCGTCAAACCGGTCGCGTCTTGTCACGTGACACACCCACCGGTCCTCCGCTGTGACTTTAATTTATGAGTTTTCAGGTGGCTGCAGCCGCGAAAGAACTCCATTGAGCATGACGGTTTTAGAGACTTCACACAGCATGTGAAAAACGTAGGAAAACGAAAGCGCGCTTATATCTCGGCTTATAAGATTTGCTAACGTTAAATTAAACGGGGTGTTAAACTCCGATACTTGTGAAAGTGAATGTGAAAGATATTTAATTTTATACACAGTGCAATGTGTTATTATTCGACTGCTTTTATTTTAACATCTTTCATAAAAAGGACATATATTTTCAGTTACAAGTAGTATGTTGTGGTTACTACAAAATTTTCTTTAATATTTTCTTTAATATTTTCCTATACAAATTCACGCAATATACATTATTTATTAAAAAATTTTTTGATGATAATAGTAAAGGATTTTCATCTCAGTGAAGTATAAGGCTAAATATCGAAATAAAGTCAATTTTGTGCCGATATCTGTGGGCGCCTTCTTTTCCTCATGTATAGAGAATAAAGTAAAATGTTTTAAATAATGCACGATGCCATAAAAAAATCTACAAAATTAGTTTATTAGTTTTATAAAAATTACATATTTAAGTTTTATAGAGTCCCCAGGAATCTATAGTTATACTTAGAAAAAAAAAAAAAAAAAAAAAAACTATCATAATATTGCTTACATAAATATATGTATATATTTAATTTCACATTAAAGTTAAAAATAATTATGTACATTTATACGGAATGTTTTCCCTAATAAAAATGATGAAAAAATGGGGAATGATCGATTCGCAAATGTAATGAACATCAGTTTCGGTCAAAGTTAAATAAAATATCAAGTTTCACGTTTGGCTAAATTTCGTTCATTAGATCGTGAGATACAGCTTCGACAATATTTATGACACACACATACACGCAAACAGACATACAAACAGGAATTTTTTTAAAATGATCAAATCGGGTTCAAGGCATTTCAAAACGTGTAAATCCATCGGAAACCGGCGGTCAAAATTTTTACAAATCCAGTTTTTAAACTGGCGCCTTATTAGAAAACAAAAATAGGTAAAAGTCGCAAATCCTGTTTTAATCGAAATAGTTTTAATTCGGTTAATAGTTTTAATCCAAATAGTTTTAATCGAAAAAGTATACTTCACCTTTTATTTATTATATTTGTATATGAAGATTATTTTGCAATGTTTAACTGTAAAGACTTGGTGACCATATAGAAATTTAAATTTTTTAATTTTTACAAGATGGTGGACATTTCTTCTGCGTATCATCGTTCCTTTTTTCTTGAAACATTTTTGCAATTGGAAATATGTCACTCTGGCGGTTGCGAAAATAAAGGCCATTTAATGATATAATTTTAAACACTGTTATATTTAAATATATGTAATTTATTTTGAAACTAAATATGCTTAAAGATGAAATCGCCCATTTTAGTATACAGCTTTTTTGAAATTAAGTTTTTGCGAAGAAAAAAAAATTTTTTTTTTTTCTTTGTGAAAGGAATTTCACGAATGATGCTAGTTTCGCATCCGTTCCATATTCTACAAAAAAAGATGAAACTCTACTTAGTGTGTGTGAGTGAGGTCGTGTGTATCAACTCATTAAAACTAATAATGGAATGGCATTCTATCTTAGTCACGGTTCAGAGAAAAAATTCTTTAACTTGAATTTACATTATACAAATTCTCTTTCAAAACTTTACGTCACATTATGGAAATAATATTTATATGTATGTGTTTTATTAGTAACATGCTAAATGTATGCATTTGAATAAGTGTCCGAACCTCTACTTCTTGATTATATTATGTAATAAATGACGCGTTCGTTATACAAATATAAAATGGCGAATGTCTTTAAAAAAAAAAAAAATCATAAATTTACAGCTTCTACATCAGAAAATACTAAATATTTTGGTTTGAAAAGGATAGATTACAAAAAAAAAAAAAAAAAAAAAAAATGTTTATATTCGAAATTTATAGGTTATGTCCAAGAAGTATTTTATTTCATATTATTGTAATCGCCAAATGCATGATCAGGCTATATACTGTTTAAAGTTTTATGAAAAGGGAATATATGATGGTAAATATGTAATTCTATGTGTATATGTGTGCATACATGTATATACACCCCGCGACAAAAAGGTAGCAACAAAGGGTTTTTTCTTTGATTTTTTATAAAATAACGTTAACTGAATTGTGCTTATCATTTATTATTATCATAAAATAACACTATTCCTGGACTAATTTTTGTTTTAAGACTCATTTAGAAAAATTTTAAGACTAAAATTTTTCTAATTTAAGACTACACAGCGCGACAAAAAGATAGGAACGAAGAGTTTTTTTTTTTTTTTTTTTTTAAATGTGGTTATTTTGAATATGAATATTTTGAATATGATTCAAATATTTAATGTTTTTGATATAATAATGTTTTGTTATGATAATAAATGTTCAGCACAATTTAGATAATGTTATTTTATGAAAAATTAAAAAAAAAAAAAAAAAAAAAAAAAAAAAAAAAAACCTTTGTTCCTATCTTTTTGTCGCGGAGTGTAATCTTAAATTAGAAAAATTTTAGTCTTAAAACTTTTCTAAATTAGTTTTAAACCAAAAATTAGTCCGGGAATAGTGTTATTTTATGATAATAATAAATGATAAGCACAATTTAGATAACGTTATTTTATGAAAAATGAAAGGAAAAACCCTTTGTACCTATCTTTTTGTCGCGGGGTGTATAATAAAAATTTAAACTTTTTAATTATTTAATTTTAAGATTATTATTAGATTAAACAATCAATATGATTAATTCCCAAAGCTACTAAATCAAACCAAAATTGAAATTAAACAAGCTAATTAGAAATATATAACAGCATGTTTGTATTCTAATGTTTTCAAGGACTTGGTAGAATACAAAACATGCAAAGTAAATGGTTTTCTGTCGCAAAGAGAGTATAAGCTAAATTTCTCTTTGCTCCAAGCTCTAACCATTTACTAAACACAAATCAAGATATATATATTGTACTGAAAAAATTTTGTTTTTTTTCTTGTATGTTATGAATGCACCTGAATAAGCTGATAAGTGTAATAGTACTGAAAAATGCATTTTGTAACTATTATGATGTTTTCATATTTTGAATATTATAGTTCTAGTCTTTTAATATATTCTTTACATACATATATATATGACAAAATTAAATTATCAAAATTATCGTGTATTTTTTAATTTATTTATATTTTTTTAATCAATACTCTGCAATGAAGTATACCTAACACTAAAATCAAACTATAAACAAAACCAAGTGAATACCGGTGATAAATATTGCTATAGTAATATGAAACGAAATGTGAAAAAAAAAAAAAAAATATTTTTTTAAATTTACAATCCTCCTATCCTCCCCCCCCCTCATCATCACCATCTTCTCAAAAAAAGAAAAGTGAAAAAAAACTATAAAATTAAACAAAAACATAAAATTACAAAATCAAAATACAAGTGCTTTGTGAGAAGTAAAAACATTGCCTTAAAAAAAAAAAAACTGCTTAAAGTAGGTTTATTTCTTTATATATAGATAAATAAATATGTATGTATAAATATGCATATAATTTACATTATTTAAATTATATGTTTATATTTAATTAATAATCTAAATTTTAAATTTAACTGCTAAGGATATTATGCATAATTTTGATTTTGAATTCTTACAAAATTTAACCGACTTCACCTGAGATTAACTTTTGTGATTGCTGAATTTACAAATATTAAAAGAAGAATATGTATATATATATATATATATTCATCACGATACTTTTCAAGATGTTTTATTACGCATTTTTCAAGTATTTGCTTGTAAAACTTCTTAATGATAAGAACTAAAAATTTAGTTTAAAATAGTAATAAAATCAGTCTGCCTGATAAAATTAAATTTTAAATTGCAATGTAAGAAACACTAAGTTCAATTTAAGTTTCTAAATTCAAGATTTCAAAAAGTTAATCAAGTATACTTTAAAAGTGTATTTGAAAAGTAAAATAAAATGAAATAAACAGATACAAAGAAAAGAAAATGTTTTAATCCGTGAGTAAATTTTTTCATACAAATCCCTTCTGACAAAAAAAAAAAAAAAAAAAAAAAATAATAATAATAATTAACGAGAAAATTCACAAGAATAAAGGAACATGTTACAACTAAACTAATTAAGTAATATATAATGTAACACTATAGGATGAACCGACAATAAAGCATAGTGGCATTTCTATTACGCGATGTTCATTTTACATTCTGAATTGAGAAAATTCACATTATGTTGAATTTAAAAGCTAGTTATTTTAAAATTATTGGCGATGAAAGAATATTAAAATACAGTCGAACCTCGGTGAATCTTTTTATTTTGTAAAAGGAGAATTATTTTTTATTACGTGAATCTTAAGGGGGATAAAAAATTGTTCATATTATCAGTAATTCATGCTATCAGTAATAATTCATATAACTAAACTAATCTTCATTTTAACGGGGATTGTGGAAACCGTTGATGTTGAAAGTAATTCATGTTAACAGTGTTCACGTTAACGAAGTTCGACTGTATATACTATTAATTTACTTATTTTTAAAAGGGGGGATTGAATGTATAATTTTGAGAATTTTAGTATGCTAATTTGCTGACATTTTCATTCAAATGCTAATATTATATACTTTATATATGTAATTGATTTATATGATTAATAGAATCCATTTAATTTGAGCTATTTATAATACTTTTTTCTCGAAATCATCCAGAGTTACTTTTACTTGATAATTAATCTGTTTTTCTACATATTTCTTAGTGAACAGCTTACAAACTTTACAATCGACATAACAGGAAATCACTTATTAAAAACTTCGTCTCTTTCGAGAAGGTCGAGTGTAATAATTGCCCTTAATCCCGAATGTAATCCAACCCACTCTTCCAAAAAGATTAACGAATTTAATTTCAAAAAATTGGAATTCGAAAACTTGTGATGTTTATTAAGATTGACAGCTAATGTAAATAGATTGAAGTAATTACAAAATCTGTCAAATTCCGTTTTATTCAGTAAATTAAGTTTCAGAGATATTGATCAATTTCTTTTTTTAAGTGCGTTATTTGTTCGACTACGAAATTAGGGAAAATATTCTTCCCTAAAGCGGAATTGCTGAATATGGTAATACTAAATTGTAGCTACAAAAATCTGAAAAAAAAAATAAAAAATAAAATAAAATAAACATACAATTTAACGCTTTATTAGAAATGTCTTTTTTTTTTTTTTTTTTTTTTTTTTTTTTTTTATGTATGCAATATATTTAAGCTGATTTAAGTCGTTTATGAGATTTTTTTTTAATTCTTAAAGGAGTAAATTTTCAAGTAAATTGCTCATTAAAAAGAGTTAAATTTATTCATTATGTGCAATATATACTTTAAAAGTTAATTGAAACATTTTCTATAACTAATTAGAGTATGCAATTGTTGCCAACATAATTAGCATAATTATAGCCTTTTACTTATTGTTTACTTCAACTGATTTTTAAACGTGATGTATATAAAGGTAAATTTGAAGTTAAATTAAATTAAATTAAATATATATATATATATTAAGTAAAATTTAATTTTTTGTAAAAATCTGAAAGTAAAATTAATTGTTTCAATAATTAACCATCAGCCTACACAGGAAATTTTAATTTCATGATATTTTAATTCTATTGGTCTATGTGGTTTCAGTGGTCTTAAATCTGTTGTTCGGCTTTTACTACATTTAAAAAAATCATTAATATACACTGTAAAAATTTCAACAGAAAACTCTGTGTAATCTATTATCTTAAATCTTTCGTAAAATTACAGAGAAAAGTAAACGGAGATGTTAAAAAACTTATTTTATACATTCATTTTAATAATTAATATTCATTTAATTAATTATCGGTAAGAATATATATCGGACTTGGAATGCTTTTTCTAAAGTAGAAACAGTCATTTTTAATTTTAATTAAAAAATTAAATAATAAAATTACTGAGAATCTCGATTATTCACTTTTAACTAAGAATTACTGTAAATTTACAGAGACTCTAAATAAATATTTACATTAAATTTACAGAAATTTTTAACTGTGCATATACATACCTTTTAACTACACGTTCTACCTCATATTGATTAATATTTTAGACCACTAATGGCGGACCTTAGGCTCCTCAGGTCAGACATTGACTCACGAATGTTTTTCAAATGATTCCCGCTTTTATTTATATAAATATATTTTTTGCTTCATAAAAAAAGAAATCAAAAATTTAAACATGTAGTTTAAAATATAAATATTTAAAGCCGAATTTATTAAAATATATATATATATATATATATATATATATATATATATATCTAAGTGGACGTTCACTAATTGATTTTCTATCCGTTCCACAGCACTTGTGTATTTACTCATAACAATCAGTTATGAAATTTGCACACATATTCATTTTATCATAGAATGGGGACCTGCCAATTCCCAATATTGAACTAACAGGTAGCCTTGTCTTGCCATATATGTCTAGAAGTTTTAATAATTTAACTTTAAATTTTAATAATACATATACAGATATCTTTAAAATGTTTCGTGATAATTACGTGCTTTTATTTATCCTTTTCTTATTCAAATAACTCAGTGCAGAGAAATCACGGCACTGTTCATGGTGTTACCTGGTATGGTCATTCATGGTGTCACCTAACTCATATTAATCTTTTGACTTCAGTCTTTATTTCTTGATATTCGTCTGCCGTTATAAAACAAACATTTCAAATTATTTTAAAAGTGAGGGGGAAAAAATCAGCTGTCAAGTTTATGTGCTAAAATAATTTCGTTGTTTTTAAATTATTGATACCCATTTTATCACACCGTTTTAGTCCTCTTTTCAAGTGACGCCATCTATTTAGTGATTCATGTAGTAATATTGAAAAAAAATTGCGTACGTAAATTGTCCGTTACTCAAAAAGGTTTGTCATTACTACTTTAGATTAAGTCAATACCAAAAGTTGTATATATTAATTTATTAGATTAAAAATTAGAATTTTTTTTCTATGATGTCATTGAAAATTAGTAATCTAAGAAAACTTTTCATTTGAAACGCGCTACCACATCTCCCTTTTTACTCTGTCGACCGAATTATGATGGGCTCAATTTGGGCATCGCATACATATATAATAGGTTAATATTATAAGCCACAATTATTAATATTATATGTGCCATTATTCTCTGAAATGTCACATCCGTTGCAAAATTTTAGAAAATTAAATAGGAGAATTATTTTGCTTAGCTTTAGAATATAATGTGGCTTAGGTATTATACTAAATTAATAGCAAAACAATTCTATTTAATTTTATAAAATTAGTTTTCAAAATTTTCTGACGTGCTTGACATTTCACAGAATATTACTCTCATCTAACAATTTGGTACAACCTATCCTCTACCCCTGGTGTTTTATATCAACAATGGAAAATAAGAAATTTTTTTAAATTAGTTTTTATTATTCCATTCTTTATTCACCATTGCAGGTTTAATTATCTAAGAAATATGAAGTATTTTTCATACTTTAATGACATTTAGTTCACAAAAATCTATTTAGATACGATGCAAAAAATTTCAGCGATTTTCAAAAGAAATGAATAATCCCAGGTTATTCAGTTTCAAAGGTACAACTTGTTTCTCGAAAAGCATCCTCTGAAAACAGCTAGTTTCTGTCCGCAATGTTGATTTTCTTTTTTTAAGTTTTTGAATCTTAACGAAATGATGGATGTTTTCTTTTTTACGTGTCTATTGTTAAAAGTCACAGACGGATGTGTTTTCAGCAATATTTTCAGATAGATGACAACCAAAGCCCATGTTATTTCATGGGGAAATGTATTTATATAGAAATACTCATTACCTAAAGTATTTTTTAAAATACCGTTTTACACTCAGAAAATTCACAACCGGAAAATTTTTATACATTTTCCCCAAAATTATTATTATTATTATTATTTTAATTCTGAATATGTAATTTTACAGTGAAAGAATGCGAAAAATGCTCTTTGTTACTTTTTCCCATTTTTTAAATTCAAAAACAAAATATTAAATAAATAAATAAATGAAACATTTGGAAAAGGGATCTGAATTTCAAGATTGCGGATTTTCTGAGTGTGAAAAAGGAAAAAAAAAAAAAAAAGCATCGGTTAGTGAGTAATTCGTTAAAGAAATTTTTCTTTTCGATAACAAGGGTTTTGGATGACTATGAGAATAGATATTGTACACTCTTAAACCAAGTTTAATTTAAGCATGTTAAATTAATAAAAGATGTAATGATAAAGTTAAAGGAAAAATTAAAGTTTTCTGAATAATAGTGGTTGAATGAATTATGAGGGATATTTTATTAATATGACAATGCAAGGAAAATTCCGAATTTTCCTCACTTTCTAAAATTATTTTAATATCTTATGACCTTCTGAATCTTTTTCAAAATTCTGAGGTAATAGCAGATGATTATGTGGCAGAATATTTTGAACTAACACACTTAAAATTATTTCTGTGCAATAACAATCATTCTTTTACAATGTAATTTTTTTTTTTTTTTTTTTTTTTTTTTATGTTTAGCATAATTATGTGAAAAGGTAAAATGTATAAATAATTATTAAGTGTAAAAGTTCCTTGTTTCATAATTTATTATTTTATGATTTCCAGTGAATATTTATTTTATATGTTTATCAGAGTGCAAAAAGTTATAGATATATGGGTACATGAATTCGATTTCTATTTAACAATATACACTCCTTCTCATATTTATAAGGACAGTTTATGTTTTGAAATAACTAATGTAAAAATAATTGTGAACAAGATTATACTAAGTGCACTTAATATATCTAGTATTCTAAAAACCAAAACTGCTATAATTTTTTTTTAATATGAAACAAAATTAATAAAAAATAATGCAAAATATTTTTTTTCTCCACCCTTTTAGATGTTCATAATTATAGGGACAATCAATATTTTTTTCGTTTTATTTAACTTACTAGCGGATAAATTACAGTTGACATGCGAATTTGTTAACTATTGGGCTAGATTAATTCATATATAAGCCTTCAATTTTTCTTGGACGGACATTACTGATAATTCCTCGAAAAAAAGAACGTCCATGTAGTGAAGTATGATAAATGTGTTTTTTAAGTGGAAGGATAATTTCACTCCGCCAAATTTCTAATAAAATTCGAAGATCTAAAATTGCTGAAGGAAATGTGATCAAACGTTACTGCTGGTTCGATAGGAGAGAGATCTGATGGAAAATCAGAGTTGTTTTACATAGATCGAAGATTCAAAATTCCTCTTACTGTTCTACTCATAATGACTGCTGCTGAATTTGCTCGTAATTTTTAACGAAAGGTTGGGGGTCTACATTTATGCATGTTTAAAATAATTAATAATATGTTAAAATGAATAAAAAAATCTGTAACAATAAATAAGCATTTAATGGGGGAAAGAACGTCTGTGTTAAAGTTGAATAAAGGCAATATTAAATGGCAAAATGTTGCATTTTCGGATGAAAAACATTTTATTCTTGATTAACCAAATGGTTTTAACAGTTACTGGCACGATCTGAAGATAGCAAAAGACAGAGCAGATTTTTAAAAGGCAGATATGAATCGGGCATTTTAAAAGTGGATCTATGGTGCTCTGGGGAGCTGTTTCTACTGAAGGCAGATTGAACTTAGTAATTTTTTCTACTATTATGAACATCAAGAGAATATCCACAAATTTTAAACGTGGAATTGTCAGATTTTTTTTTTTTTTTTTTTTTTTTTTTTTTGGGGGGGGGGGGGGAGGTGTAATAATATTTTTTTTCAACAAGACTTACATTTTTGCTCTACTTCTAGAGCAATAGGTAATAGTTGAAGAGAGAAATTTCTGTATTATTGCCTTTCCCGTGGCCTAAAAGTTGAAAAAACCTTCACTTATCATACTATTAGAAAAGTGCATGCAAGTGGAAAGCAATTTTAAATAGTTTAAATGTATTCAGAATATCATCTATGCTGTATGAAATGCTATTGAAACTGAATATTTAAAAAAATGTATATATATATATACCAGAGAGTGTCTGACTGTTTCACCTTAAAAAGAGACCCATAAAATATTAATTTAAAGAATAACTGAAAAAAAAAAAAAATTACTAAGATTCGAGCTGTCCTTATAATTGTGAACACGTGAAGAATCATCATTTTGACCGCATTTAAAGTTTTTTAAGATAGAAAAACGATAAAACTTTTAAAATATAGTCTATTAATGAAATTCAAATTAATAAAAAATACATTTGTTTAAATAACAGTGTTCAGTGTTTAGTTAATATAGAAAAACGGGTATCCTTATAATTATGAGAACCAGTGTGTATATATATATATATATATATATATATATATATACACATATATATATATGTATATATATGATGATAAATTTAAGAAAAAATGTATAGTAGTTAATTGAAATATTAGCTTAAACTTAAATGCTATTTTTCAACATTTAAAACGGAATAAATTAATAACAAGTATTTGATACTTTATGAGAATAATTATGATGTTGAACCAAATATAAAAATCTCATTCCAGAAAGTAATTTTTTAATTTACTTTTATTTCATACTAGCTGAAATTTACAGTATTTACCGGGTTCATTAAAAAAAGAAAGAAAGAAAATTTATAATATACGAATAAAATAGACAACAGATTTTAATAATTAGAAGAACTCTGACGGTTTCTAAATTGTACAAAATGCACCTCCTTTTTCTCCAGTGTCCCCCAGTTTTAAGGCATTTGAACAATGTTTTCATTGCGTAGTGAATATGAATTGGACTGAAGAATTTTTTTTCGAAATATCGAGTTCCAGCTCATGCGAATTTTAAATTGTAAAACAGTTCTCCCCCCCCCCTCCCTTTTAAGGGGTTAAAAAACTTTTATAGCATACAGAACATGAATAAAATATTTTATTGATAAATTGAATTAATTCTTCGTCTTTTCAAATTAGCCATAAAAAAAGAAAATATTGATGTTCTGCGTCACTTGACACAGCAAGAACAGAAAATCCCCGTTTGACCATATACAGCTTACCTGCCGACATTGAAAGATAAAAATATGGGAAGTTCTATTAACGGCATTAATGGTGACTGGTGCACGTAAAATCAGCTGTGGCCGCAATATCCTCCGTATTCCCATCCAAATTATTACTTCTTCATTATATTGTCACCAAAGAAATCGTCCCCTCCGTGGAGAATTGAAATTGTGTTGGCATGTCTCTAGACTACCCCAAATGAGGAGTGTCAGACCATCACCAATTACCCAAGGTGTAACACTAGTGCGACGTAAACCCGCTCAACCTCAACTTTAACCTCTATGAGCGGTATATTCAGGCCCAACAAAACATTGATAGGTTTTCGACATACCAGTTATCAACAGTTTAATTCATAGCTTAAATTTTCAAAATATATATGCATAAGTACAAAGTCTAGTAATTATTAATTAAAAATTTCGATTGAGATGTAGCAGAATTTTTTCAGCAAAAACGAAAATCTTGCTTACAAAAAGATGAAGATTTGATAAATTATATCTACAATATCTCAGAAAAGGAAGAAATGTATGAGTATGAAAGAGAGGAGTAGATAAGGGAGAGTTAGCATATCCCTAGAAATAAGGGAGAGTTGGCAAGAAGTATGATATAGGCCTCATTTTAATCCCATTGCTGTTGAAGAATTTTAGAATTTAGCAAAGCAATTTCAAGATTTGTCACCCTTAATTAGTATATAATATTAAACATTCAGAAAATCATGAATTTAAGTAGCTTACCAATAAAGGTCCGACCATCCTTTTTTGAGGCCGCATGAGAGGTCGGTTCATGCCGTTCATTTTACTGTAGAGACCACAGGCGTTGCAGAGGTAGTGACCGGTGCCATCTCGTCGCCAAAGTGGCGTTGAGATAGCTCCACAGTTTACGCATTCCCTTTCTTCCTGGAGAGCATAATATTCTCGACCATCTGAAAAATAAACATCTACAAATTAGTGAGAAATAAATGCACACTGCTTAAAAAAGTACTTATTTCAAATATATATATATATATATATTTAATAATAATTAACATATGTGTTGTTCAGAAACCTGAAATTTGTAACTCCTTTTAATTTATTTCCTTTTACAGTGGCTCCTTTTACAAAAACTTCGATAATTCGAAAAAAAAAATTGTTACAACATGCCTTTCTTATTTTGTAAACATTTTTCATGAATTAGTATTTATATTTCCATTTTCATTAATTTTACGTTTACTGTTCATGTAAAATCACGTTGTAATCATGATCAAGTAATGTCACTCTTAACTAATACTTTTCGCGTAATGCCACCTTTTCACAGCTTGTAATATCACATTTATTTAAGTATTTTGTCAAAAACATAGTCTAGCGAAGTCAGTCGACCTTAAACCCTACAACCAACCAACCAACCAGCCAGCCAAAATCATAGCTGACTGTTTCCCCAAAAACTATACTTTTTAGATCTTACTACCATTAAAATCGGTATTTTCTAAAACATATTTGAATCATTTAGCATCATTATGATGTTTTTTATTTGGTTAATACCTTTTATTTGCCATTTATTTGCAAAACTTAATTGTTAATTAAGTACGAAATATTGTTGTTGCTTTAGTTGTTGTAAGCGATGATTTACTTTTTGAGGTCCAACTAGGTCTGGGTAGAATACTGTAGGTGAGGCCTTTCTAAGTCATCGTAGCTCGTATAAAAGAGAGTTTCTGAGAAAATCAACGAAAACTCCAAACGTGTAAACCAATGAGCGTGACTTGTGATCGAATTTGGCAATCCCTCTCCCTCATCTACAAGCTTTTCAAGCAAAACCTCTCGGCCACTGGTAAGGCCTTATAATAATAATAATAATGATAATGATAATAATAATAATATTTTAATGGTGATACATAAAACTTTGACCCCTTATTATGATTTGTTGTGAACACAAATGACTTTAAAAAACAGAAATATAAATTAAATTTTAACTACTGCAATTAAAGAGACTTTTATTACAGATATGTTTTCCAAGGACAAGAAAACCATTAACTTAAAGAGCTATAAAATGAATTTTAGCTGTCGCAATTAATGATACTTTTATCATTTCAGGAAAAGTGAGTTCAAGACTATGTCTAACTACTCATGAACACTTCTTCGGTGGCGATCACAATTCATCCAGATGGAGAAATGAAAATAAATACGTATATGGAATAAATGCAGCCCATCCCTATAGTAAAGATGAAGAAAGAGAACATAATAATTCTTTTGTTTAGCATAAACCCAAAATGAGGAGTTAAAATCTATGAAAAAAATAAATTTATTTGTAAAGAGTTTAGATAAATATAGGAGGAAAGATATTTTAGTTCAAAACGCTTTAAAATAAAAATAAATAAATAATAAAAAAATATTTATTAGCATAAAAATATTGTGTCAAAGTGAAACGTACGTGAAAAATACACTAATGCCTTGATATAAATTTTTATTATCCACAATTAACTTTCTGTAATTCTTAACTCTACATTAACACCAGAAGTTAAAGAGCTTAAAAAATATATTTTAATATATTTTTTAATTAATTTACATTGATTACTATTTTTAAATCCCGCTATTAATTTATAATATAATTTGAATAAACTTTTCATGTTCTTTTTTACATATATAGTAAAGTAGTTTTTGTTTTGTTGTTTGGTACAGTTGTTATTGTTTTATTTTAACATATAACATATCTAATTTAAACATCTACAAATATATATATATATATATATATATATATATATATATAAGGGTCATTACTTATTTTTTTTTTTATTCTAACAGATGACGCTCATTCCTCTATAACTTGTTCTTTTGAATCCATAAAACACTTCTATCTCTACATATTATCTTTGAGTTACGTAAATTTATGAATTGCGAATTTACGTAACTCAAATTACTCTCTGTAATAAATTTAAATTTAATTACATAAATTAATTTTAACATTACAATTTAACTTTAAGGTTCATTTGTTAAAAATTAAAAGAATCGATTTATACTAAAATTTAAACTAAAAATTATTTTACTTAATCAGTCAGTATATGAATTCATTTCCTTTATTAACTGTGAATTTAACTGTTTTTGGTCTCATGGCTATTGTGGAGTGTTTTACCTTTTTCGGCATGCTTTTCAAAAGTAAAGAAAGTTAAAATTTAGTTTTATTAAATTCCTTAGGGTTGATTTATTATGAAGGGATTGGTGTTTTATGTTTAATAAGTTTAATTCTCGCAATGTTTTTTCCACTTCATAAATTTATTATGAAAAAATTAGTGTTTGAAGTTTAATAAGTTTATTTCTTCCTTGGTTTTTTTCTGTTTCATAAGTTTGTTTCTAACTTGGTTTTATCCACATATTGTTTGAAATTATTTTAAGTCTTTTAGGTGACCTCGGGCATTGCATGCTATAATTTTTTAGCAGTTTGAATACAGCATGACAAAAAGATCAGCTAATTTACATACAACATTCATTCAATGGCCTTGAAAAAGTGGTGAATTTGTATGCTTCAATATCAGGTTGCTTATTTTTTCTTTTCGTCAACTTCATTCATCTTTTATTGTTCTGTAGGTGATACTTGGTTTCATATAGTGCAATGTTTGAAAGGGTTTTCAATGTATATATATATAAAAATTATATATATAGTATAATAAAAGAGGGGGAAAAAATTAGCAATATTAAAAATAATTTTCATACTGAATGCGCAATAAAGGACATCAATTAGAAGATATGTAAACCTAAATAAAATGTAAATAAATGCATCCAGAAAACAACAATGAAACCAGCCAGATAATGATCCCAAAAATCATTGAGGGAAACACCAAAACACTTACCAAATTTAAAAAAACTTATTAAATACGAAAAAAATTAAACTATTAATAAACACCAACCAAAATACCTAAAAGGAAAAAAAAAATTACAATTTTTCTTTTGAATATTTTTCTGAGTTTTTATACTTATATTTGTATATATTGATGTGTAATTTTGTTAATTTTTCCTTTGCATTTAATTAAATTTTCATTCGGAATTTCGAGCTACAGCGGATTTCTATAATGATTTTTTTTTCTTGGTAAGATGTAGGAGACCAAGCTACATTCAGCTTTTTCTAGTAGCTCTTGAAACATATTATAGCTTTTTCCGCCCAGCATTTGAGAGGTCTTCCTGGTGGTAGCCTCAATGTCTTTGGGTTCATTATCTGTCTGGTTTCATCGTTGTTTTCTTATTGCATTTATTTACATTATATATATATATATACACATGTATATATAAATGCTATAGTACATTATTTTGTAAAAATTATAACTTTCAAAAAAGAAAGACAACATAAAAGCATTACAATAATCAACATTTCATCAGCAATATTCACTGAATTTTTGCATACAAAAATATAGGTGATTTCGGTTTATTTGTAAGCGTAAAGCTAAGATTCGTAACAGATAACGATGTCCAATTATTTATCAAATCTAACAAAGGAACAGAATTTGACAGTATTGCAGAAATCAGTAATTGGAAGCAAAATTTTAATTAATTTGTGCATTAAAAATTGATTTCAAATAAATTATTTATTGAAATTTACTAAAAGCGTAAATATATGAACACGAATGAAGATTAGTTAAAATTAAAAATTTAAATAAAAAACTAGTATGTTGTGGCCACCACAAGACTTTCTTCTATATTTACCTATACATATTCAATCAGTAACAATATTAAAAAAAAAAAAAAAAAAAAAAAAAAAGTACGATTTTTTTTTTTCGTTTTTTTTTTTTTTTTTTTTTTTTTTTTTGTTAAAAGTGAAAAAAATCGATAACTTTGTTTTAAATTATCACAGATTTATAGTTCAACCATTCGTTTTAAAGGTATTGACGAGACCTTTCGAAAGATACCCATCTTGAAAATTTATCCCCCCCGGGGGGTACTTCCCCCCCAGGGGGGGAAGCGATGCCCCCCCATGCAGAAAATTTTTTTCCTAGTTACATACTACTATTATCAATAATTCATATTAATTTTACAATCACAAGTTTAAAACAACTCTAATTATGCACATTTATACGAATTTTTGTCCTATGCTGCCATGTTAAAAATATAGATAAAATGCTATCACAGCGCCACCTATTGAGCTATTGATCCCCAAACATAATCAGCACCAGTTTATGTCGGGGACCAACTAAATACCAAGTTTGGTTAAATTTCGTTAAAAAAAAAAAAAAAAAAAAAAATGCGATATTTTTCTAAGTTTTTTTTTGTTAAAAGTTAAAAAAAATCGATAACTTTGGTTTAAATTATCACAGATTTATCGTTCAACCATTCGTTTTAAAGGTATTGACGAGATCTTTCGAAAGATACCCATCTTGAAACTTTGCCCCCCCGGGTGGGAACTTCCCCCCCCGGTGGGGGGGCAACCGATGCCCCCCACATGCACAAAAATTTTTTCCAAGTTAACTATTACTATTATCAACGAGACCTTTCGAAAGATACCCATCTTGAAAATTTACTTCCCCGGGGGGGGGAACCGATGCCCCCCCATGCACAAAATTTTTTTCCTAGCTAACTACTACTATTATCAATAATTCATATTAATTTTACAATCACAAGTGTAAAATAACTCTCTTTATGCCCATTTATACGGAATTTTGTCCTATGCTGCCATGTTAAAATTTTGCATAAAATGCGATCACAACGCCACCTATTGAGCGATTGATCCCAAAATCTAATCAGCACCAGTTTATGTCAGGGTGCAACTAAATACCAAGTTTGGTTAAATTTCATTCATTGGTTCGTGAGATACAGCGTCCACAAAAAAATGATACAGACAGACAGACAGACAGACAGATATTTTCTAAAAACTATTGATTCATGTTCTCCACATCCCAAAACATGTAAATCCATCAAAAAGTGGACTTCGAAAATTTTCGCGAATCCAATACTTTCTCTATATTACACATAGAAGAAAGTAATAATTGGTTTTACCATAAAAATTAAGTGACAAAGAAAACATAAAATAATAATTTTATCCGGGATAAAAGATTTATAGAATTACTTAGACTTGCATGTAGGAGTTTCCAATTAACTCAAATCAACTAATATATATATATATATATATAGAAATGATTAACGTTAAAATTAAATAACCCTGTTAAATATCATCTTTTTAATAGTGTTATTAGCTTTTAAATTTTAAAGATTAATAACTATCACTTAAAGCATTCATTTATTTCATTTCAGAAGCAACTAGATCGATTAATCGTTTCTTTACTTTTAATCTTTTCTTTTCACTAATGTTCGTTTTGGCACCTGTTTATTTCTACTATCTCTGTTTGGAATCGGTTACATGTGGAATTATTAAAAATACTTATTCCATTTTTCAATTTTGGTTGTGTTACTGTTTAATCTAATTTCTTTTTTACATTGTTTTGTTGCAAGATAGAGACTTGCATTGTATATTACTTGAATTAGCTATACAGCGATCCGAAATCTTGCCTAATGCTGACAGAGATGCAAGTTTCCTGATGAGTGACCATTTCTGGTTTTCAACATTTAAAATTCTATTTTTCATTTCATGAATTCTCTTTTAACATATCCTTTTGGTTATTTTATTTCTTTCCATTTATATTATTTGATGAATGTTTCTATTGGATTAATGGATTTTGCAAATTATCTCATCGTTAAGCTTATGTGTTACGTGCGTCATTTCTCTTCTGCGTAAGTACTTTAACATGTTTTTACTACTCAGTGTACTTAAATTATCATCGTGACAATAATTTTATTTGATATACATCTCATTTAAAATTTCATATGTTGGTATTTTCATCTATCTTTCATTTGCTGAGTGTTGTAACGGAATTAAATTATCCAAATTATATATATATATATATTCAATAAGAATAAACTTTATGTGCAGGAGCCCATCCAGGCAAAAAATCAGGCTCTTTACCAATGCCTTCACAAAATTTAAATTCATAAAAACAGACATTTCACAAAGATTAATTTTATAAAAATAATCCATTATGGAAGGTTTTACGCGATAATACTTTTTCACAAAAATAGCCCTCCTCCCCCCCCTCCCCCCCCCCCAAAAAAAAAAGAAGAAAAATAAAATAAAAGGAAGAAAGAAAGAAAAATTAAACCTGGATCGACATGTGAAGTGAGATAAGATACTAAACTTTTTTTTCCCTTAATTTAAACTTTATTAAGAGAAGAAATGTAAATCGTGTTATTTAGAACACAATTAAAATTAATTTTATGAAGATTATAGTTTATGAATACGATTACGAGGTTATTAACTTGAGAATTAATAGTTAAAGTTACATTTAGATTATTGACTCTGCTGAAGAAAACTTCGAAAAATCAAAAAAGTGTTTTGAGAATTTATTTTAAGAAGATATTTAAAAAACTAATATAGTATTTCTCTTTAACTGAAGCAGTAATTTCTAAAATTTTCAACCGATTACAATCAGATTTATACGCTGTGTTTTCGTGTGTTTTCCGAGTCTGTATCATATTAATAACTATTTTTACATTTATGACTTCTAAGAAAAACTTTAAAGTAATTATATAGCACATGGTAATGTCAGTCACACAGAGAGATGAGACTGCTCTCTCTCTCTCTTTTTCTATCACTATTATTGAACAGAAACCTTTATCGTATATTAACAGTAGGTCATTAAATAGAATAGACAATATTGCTAGACAATAGTGATAGATGTGAAAATATCCAAAAATGTAATGAGCACCAATTTCGGTTACGATCCAAGGTATGAAGTTTGGTTAAATTTCATCCATCAGTTCCATTGATTCGTGAGAGACAGTACCTACAAAATTTTGAATACGCACACAGAGACAGACAGACATTTTCTAAACAGGTCAAATCGTATTCAAGGTATCTTAAAACGTGTAAATCCATAGAAGAGTGGAGGTTGAAAATTTTCACGAATCCAGTACTTTTTTCTTATATAAATATAGAAGAAAGTAAAAAAAAAAAAAAAAAAAAAAAAAAAAATTAAAAAATATTTAAGGAATACTAATTTATTAAAAAAGAGTTTTTTTTTTTTTTTTTTTTTTTTTTTTAAACCTAAAATCTCGTTATATCTGTTTTTAAACACATATAAATGAAACTATTTTTAATGAAAATTGATTTTTATTTACTAAATTAATTAATTATAAGCGAATATTTTTAATTTTTTTTCATAAATAAAGGTGTTAATTTTGTTTACTTAGTCCTAAATGAAGAATGTTAAACGTTAACGCCTTTTTACAAAGGTGAAAGGAAATAATCAATATATAAAATGAGTAATGAAATGAATTAAATGATTAATGCATGACATACACCTCATGACTGAAATGGTCGAGAAAACACAGGGGAATTTTAAGTAGAGACCATAATTCTAATTTGATTCTACTTAAAATTCTACATCTGTCATCCTCGGGTTATTGATAGAGTAAAAAACTGACGATTGAACTATTTTTCTAAATAATAAATCTAACTTCTTAAACCGAGTTCAATCACTAAGTTCAAGCCTCTGGACATGCATCTTTCTTGAATTTTAATTAATAAGTAATCGCATGCTAATATCTTGCTCGAATAAACTTTTAACTATATTGTCAATTGAAAAGCAAGTGTGAATTTACTTTATTTGTTTATGATAATTTCAAGAAAGGCGAGATAATTAGTTAACTTCAAAAAGTGTTAAAGACCTGATAGTGTTATCTTTAAGTCGTGGCAAAGAAGGATAAGAAAAAAGTGAACTGAATTCAAGATTGTCTACTTCTTAAGTAAAAGAATAGAAAACTACAACGAGTTAATTCGAGTTCTGATCTGTAAAACTCGTGATAAAGAAAAGTTACGTATTGAATTTAAAGAGAAAAATACTCAGTAAAAAAAAAAAAAAAAAAAAAAAAAATACAACTAAAACGTTATTACATTTTGTAGAATAAAAACTCAAAGAATAAAGAGAGTTTAAAATTATTTCATCACCTTTACAATCAAATAAATTTCAAACTATTTTGCACTGTGATAAAAAATACGGTTACATTATATGTACATAAAAGTAGGAACAAAAAGATAATTATGACTACATACTACATTTTTCTACTTTCTGAAAATAAATTTGTTTAATATAATTAGGTGATAAATTTAGCCTTTCAAGAACATCCAATTTTTACTTCCTTAAATGGGTTTGTTATAATTACCCCAACAAAAGTGCAGGATTTCAAAAAATTAGGAATAATTGTGACCACTAATAGGGAAATTATAAAGTATTTCTTTCCTCTTCATACTGACTAATACATAAATTTTGTTGTGGCATTGAGGTCCCTATTGTTTTGATTTGGTGTTAAAGTATTTCTAACTTCACATAATTCTAATATTTTTTGTTTGGAAAATTACCATAGTGGTTAAATAATTAATACAAAATGAATAATTTCTGTATATTAAATCAAAATAAAGCAAAATGATATCTTGCACTAGAGGTGTGATAAATTAATTTAACAAGTCAAAATAAATGTCCAGGACTGTTCATAAATAGCAACTGTTCTTTAGAAAAACATATCCTTCTTCTTCTTCTTCTTCTTTTTTTTTTTTTTAATCATTTGTGGCACATCTCTATGCGTTTCCAAAAACCAAACCACTTGCGATTTGGTTTTCGGAAACATACAGAGAAAAAGACAATCTACTTGATACTAGCTGATACTTGGTTATGGATTTTATGATTTCATAATTTTCCAGTTTCTCTTTGAATTTTTTTTTTTTTTTTTTTTTTTTTCTTTACCATATTGAATTCTTCCCGAAGATTACAAATAAATTAAAGAGAAATTGAGGCTTCTTCATTTAATATGACATAAGCATTCTGAAGCAGAATAATAATTAAAAAAAAAAAAAAAAATCTTTAATATTTTTGTTGTTATTATTTTATTACAGTGTGCTTGTAATTATCCTACTTTTGAAAACAGTGTGGTGATATAATCATATATTTTAAATCATTCAATTATGTTAGAAATATTAAAAGCATATAAGATATATGCGTATATGCGCTGCTAGTATATTTTTAAATGTAAATTTTCTGATCTGTTTTTTTTTTTTTCCTAAATGACTTTGAACACTGAGTTGTCAAATTTGTTTCATAAAAATGTCAATAGGGTGTTAAATTAACACTTGTAACTGCTTTAATGTCCTTCATATTAGTGATAAAAGATTACATATTATAAGCTTCACATTTATAGTGGTGGAAAAAATTTATCATTTACTCTCTTAAAATGAAAGAATGAAAATAACTCAATTTGAGTAAATTTTCACCCTTTTGCCTAAAAGAAATGCGCATTCTCATCTTGAGTTAAATTCAAGAAATTGAATGAATAACATAAAGCTCTCAGTCTTGAGTTATCTATTGTATTTGAGTAATTCATTTATTTTATTAATGATTTTAATAAACTGGATCGCTTTACAATTGCGTTGCCCGTTGCATTTACTTGCTACTGAAGAAAGGAGTTGCAGCGAGAGCGATGTTGCCACTTACAAGTGATTGAATGAGCAGAAATAAATCAAGTATCGATAAATATCGATAACTCAAGTTCGTTTGAATCGCTTTACAATTGCGTTGCCCGTTGCATTTACTTGCTACTGAAGAAAGGAGTTGCAGCGAGAGCGATGTTGCCACTTACAAGTGGTTGAATGAGCAGAAATAAATCAAGTATCGATAAATATCGATAACTCAAATTTGTTTGAATAAAAAGCTACTAATTCGCTCAAATAGTTGAATTTTTAACTCAAGTAGTTTAAAAAGTAATAATAATAACTCCTACTTGACATGGTTAATTAACTCATTCATTTGATAGAGTATAGTTTTCTCGAAAACGTCGTTGGTCACAATTACACCATGGTCATAATTAACGCCACCTGATGCTAATACTTAAATGAAGAAGAAAAAATAAAAAGATCATTGTAACACGTGACTTATATATTCTTTGATATATTACTTTTTTTTTTTTTTTTTTTTTTTTGCCATAATCATCAAAACAATATCTTCTTTATACAGGTAAAATATCATTAAGTTCCATTCCAGACAGATTCAAACAATTTTGTATTCTTGCAAAAGTTTAAGGTTTAACTGAAAATGGCATTTTAAAGTCTGACATTTAAGCCATATTTTTATGAAATAGGAATTACTACACCAAATTACAAATTGCTAAAAGTGAAAGATATATTGCATTTTTCAGGAAATACAGCGGTTTCAGTCATAGCAATTTGTATTGAAGTTTGCTTTATTGCATGTACAGTCGGTAACAAAAGTATCCGAACACTAGCAAAAATTCCTATATAAAAAAAGCAGTTAATACTGTTTTGTTAAATAAATCCTTGTCGAATCATGTTCTTAGACTGACTAAGAACATAATTCAACAAGGATTTATTTAACAAAACAGTATTAACTCTACTTTTTTTATATAGGAATTTTTGCTAGTGTTCGGATACTTTTGTTACCGACTGTGAATGTGAATGTAATTTCAAAATTATACGAAAACAATTACCAAGAACATTTTTAATCTGATAGTGTAAAATATCTGAAAAAAGTAGATTTAAGCTTCTTTATTACATATAGGGAAACGGTGGGGAATATGGAATAATCGGGTAACATGGAATACCGTTATATCTCACACCGTGCAACAACCTATCGGAAGAAGGACAAACTTCTTCACTGGGCCTGAAATACGAACGGTAGTTCACCTTATGTCAACGAGAAGTGTAGTTTTCATGTCATACAATTTCTTTGGTTTGTCAAGATTCCGACTTTATTACGAATTCAGTAATCTATTTATGAAGCATTTAAATGATTGAAAACCTAGTGACATTTCCGGTAGGGGGTTGAGTTAGTTAGTAGTCTGACTCCCATGAACTTATTTCTACCAACAGGTGGTTGAGGTTGATTTATTCTATAAGATGGCTATTTGGGTAATATAGAATACAAACTATTTCATATTATTTCGATTTTTATAAAACTTGAACGTTGAGAGTTGTTTCAGTACTGTTTTTTTTTTTTTTTTTTTTTTTTTTTTTTTTTCAATAATAATTTCAAAATAAAATGTTTACAATGCAATTATTGAAGATTTTCTGTAAAAATACTATTCTATTCTATATTATCCTTTACTAAGGGAATGGGTATTCCATATTTACCTTCATAACTATTCCATATCGCTCGATAATAGCTTTTTAGGACGGAGGACTATTACTCTCAATATGTGGATAAAACGTTGTCACCAGTTTTCCGATGGTTGGACATTTATCGAAAACATAATTGAATAATTTGAAAGCTATGTTATAATTTGAAAAAAAAAAAAAAAAAAAAAAAAAAAAAAAAGCTAATAACTTCCACACCAAAATTCTGCTTTTGCCAGAATTTCATCAAAACCCTTTTTTTTTTTTTTAGAAAAAGAAAAGAAAAGAAAAATAATGGTAATCAGTATCGAAAAAGTTGAAAAAGCCCTTTTTAAGACAAAAATGTATAATTTATTTATTTATTTATTTATTTATTTATTTATTTATTTTTAATACAAATTTTACTCTATTTTTTGTAACACAAAACCTTCAAAACATACTGACAACACTTAAAAGTTTCCAATAGTCGAATCCACAATAAACCTAAATATTTCAGTTTATTATGATGACATCAAATAGACATGGTATTTCATATTTCACTATAAAATCCTGTCTTGTATTGAAAAACTTTAAAATGTAAACATTTTTGAAAAAGCTTTAGAAATATTTATCTGAATATTGGTTTGGAAAAAAAAAATTCATTGATTTTTAAATTTTCAATCGTTTTTAATGGTCTCCGCTACAATTTCCTTGATATCGATTTATTTCCAATTACTTGGTATTCTTAGGCAACGTACATATTTGTTCTTTAATCCTTATCTTATGGTAACAGAAGAGAAAAAAAGAAAATGGATGTTAGTTTAAAATTGTATGCTCAGCTAATTCTACTAAAAATGAAACAAGTTAATCACCTATTACAAATAAAGTTTGGAATACCTCTTAAATTTAATCATCGCATAAATTTGTTATATAGTTACATCAATACACCAAATAATCCTTTCAGATATAGTTAAAATAGAATGAGGGACAAACTGATCACTAATTTTGACTTTCTTCTATAATCAGGTCAAATACTTATATATATATATGTATTTGAATTATATGAAGTATTATAGTTCAGTTCAAGAAACAAATTCAAAAACCTAACACAAATAATATAATTGACACAATATGGCAGAACTTTAACGCTAGAAGAAAAACTATTCACAAATTATATAAATGAAAATTGAAATTGAAAAAATATCATAAAAGACACTCGGAGTTATAACTAGAACTTATTAGGAGGGAGATACAAAATCTATAAAATTTGCATGTTTCTGACTATTTGCAGCAGAGCGAATAATAATAATAATAATAATAATAATAATAATAATAGCCACAATAAAATAATTTATGTGTATCTGTTTGTGTACTGAAAATGTTATTTATTCAAATTTTCATCACATGCATCCTCATCCCCCCCCCATCCTTTTATTAAATAAATTCACAAAAGCATTGATTGTTTAAAATCAAAGACATATTACATTTTTCACAATGAAGTATTGTTTTTTCTAGTCTATATTATAAAATTTTTGCTGAAAAAAATAATTGTTTTAGTAAACAGTTCATAAACAATCTACACTAATTACAAGTTTCAGCTTTGTATTCTATAGAAGCAGTGCAAGTAACAACAAATATCGATCCTGTTTCCTTTTTACCACTTATCAAAATTTCCTAATGACTCTCAGAGTAATGTGAGAACACGCAAACAAATAATTAAAGAAGGACCTCATGGTTATTGATTTTTTTTTTTCTTTTAACAAACGCAGAAAGCGTTAAAAACCAACATGAAAAAAAAATGAATTGGCTTGTAGTTTTATCTCATTATATTCATTTACTAATTTTGATTCTTGGAAAAAGTGGATTAACTGTTTATCAGTAAACAGAACTTTCCTATATATTTCATTGCTCATCTTTCAAGACAACCTTCTACAATGCCACCCGCCCGCTCCCCCCCCCCCCCACACACACTCCGAAATATATATATATATCAATTGCTAAGATACAAGTGCTTCA
>OZ005649.1:319041569-319309069 GCA_963930645.1 Salticus scenicus | reverse complement strand
AAAAAATAATAAAATAATATATTTTACGTATAAGAATTTTAACATTTTATGCCAAACACTGGAGCATAGGGTGCTAATAACTGGTAAAATGAATAACTAACAGTTTCAAACACTGGAACATAGGGGGCCAATTACTGATAAAATGAAAAACTGGCAGTGTCAATTACTGGAACATTTGTCAAAAAAAAAAAAAAAAAAAAAAAAAAAAAAAAAATTACATATTTTAACATATATGTGGTTCTGAATGTCTTTCATACCATATGTACTAATTTAAGATTTCGAAAAATATTTTCTGATGACTAGAACATTAAAAACATCAGAGATTGCTCTAAAAGTGTCAATCACTGGTGCAGTTACCGTATAATGTTATTAAAATGTGCAACTCTTTAATTATATCAGTAATAGAAAAATCAAGCTCATACATATGCACAATAATAATGTTTAGTGACGTAAGTAAAGTCTAGTTTAATAACATTTTTCGATAATTTTTTTACTAACGTAAATTTTCTCAAATCAATCAATTTTAAAATTGAGGTAAAAATTGAAACTATTAAAGACAAAATTAACGCGCAAAAACACGGATGTTTAGAAAAATTTTTAAGCTATTTTATTTATTCATTTTCATTTTCATTTTATTTTTTTACTTTTTAATATTATAGTTTAAAAATATCGGAAAATTCTGATGAAACAAATTTAAGAATTTAAAATTAATTATTTAAGCTTTTGTTCAAACTGATAAAATATGAAACATCGATTTCCAATAATGGTAATAATAATAATAATAATGCAAATAAATTTTTCATAACTTTTCTTTCTTTCTAAAAAAAAAAAAAAAAAAAAAAAAAAACTTATTATTTTTCTTAATTTAAATATAAAATGGTTCAGCATATTGCCTTACAAATTTTAAAGAATAAAACAACGTCTATGATGCCATTAATTTTTAGTATAAAAGCAAAATGATTAAATACATAGACAAATTCAATGGAAATGAAAATGTCACTCATTTAAATAATTGGAAAACCTATTTCAATAGGAATTTTGAAATTTACATTATTTATTAAAATGCGACTTCTTGTAATTCTCCATCTTTTTAGCAATAAGAAGTTGCCAATGATATTTTACGTCTTATACTATTTCAAAGTTTATAATTGTATTTTGGAGAACAAAATTGAAACAGGAAATTTTCGTTATACTAACCTGATTCCGTTTTAATATTTAGTCTTTATTTATTTATTTATTTTTCAGAAAAAGAAAATTTGAATATTATTTTCGAGTCAATGATTTTAAAATATTTCAGCGTAGATTGACTAGTATATTATTTACGGAAATATTAATAGTTATCTTAAAAAGATCAAAGTTTACTTAATTACAATAATAGTTAGACTGTTTTACAATGCAAAAACATAAGTATTCCTTGTTTTTAGTTAAAATATTTCCTAAAGCACTTAGTTAAAATTCAATTTCGCAAATGTAACTATGTGGAAAAGCCAAAGCGACATTGCTTTAATTTCAACAGGAACTAATTTGGTTAAATAAATGATTTATATTAGGACAGTATAATATGCTATTTAATACATTTTCTTTTTTTTTTTTTTTTTTCCTTTTAACACGAAAATTTCGCTTTTGATCTTCAGCGGCATGTTTGCTTCACCAGAGATGCCAACATTTTAATTTATTCCAAAGCATTTTTAGACCTGCCTTTATTTTCGTACCATTTTTTTCTAGTAATTTTTTTTTTTTTTTTTTTTTTTTTTTTTTTTTTTGTAAGAGTAATTTTTTTTTTTATTTTATCGTAGTTACATATTGAAAGAAAATAATCTATAATTAAAGTGGTGCGGATTAAAAGCTCTGCTGAAAATGCTCCGGAATAAATTAAAATGTTGGTAACTATGCTACAATATGTTCCCTTTGATGATCATGTATTTACAACAGTGACAATGAGATTTTTTATATCGTTCATCATTAAAAGGATTCCACTTAGGTAAATTTTTATTACGAATCTGACAACTGAACCAACGATGTAGTTAGTGTCTGTCCCCTCTGCTTCAGAAATGAAGAAAATAATGAGTATCCGCAGTTATTTAGATGCGCATTCGAAGTCAGAGATGAATAAAACAATGTATAATTTCGATAAATTTTTAAACAATGTGGTGCTGAAAAAGACAGTAAAAGATATCTGGTTTTTTCTCCCCCCCCCCCCCCCCCAAAAAAAAACAATCATATTTGTATACTTGATTTTTATCCTAATGCATGTAAGTTAGAAGTATTTTTACAGGAAATGGAAATAATAATTGATGATAGGGAAAACATTGGCCAATTTTGTACTTTTTTTTTACGAATCTTTTTTACACGAAATTCTTTTAACAAGAAAAAATATTTCGGTCCCCTCAGTTTTCGTATTAAACGTTTTTCACTGTATGTAGATTATTAAGTATTTAATTCTTGTTAATTGAATGTTTATGATTGTTAATGAGTTTGTAGTAGTATAACTACACACATTTAACTGCGTTCTTTGATATGCTTGCTTAGCATATCTAATCCCAACAAATTAGTGAGATACCACTACTGTAGTTCCAACTGAGAAGTGCCGTGAATTTGACGTAGTTAAACAGATATGCTCACCATAACCTTAAAAAAAAAAAAAAAAAAAAAAGCATTAAGAAAATATTTCTTGATTTGATTTCTTTAGATTTCATGATACATGAATTTTTCCACTAGCTATAAAAATATACTATTTCGATTTTTTTTTTTTTTTTTTTTTTTTTTTTTTTTCTTTTTGGACTATTAGTCTCAATCTGGGATTTTTGCGGTGTCATTTTTCGACAGTTGAACATTTATCGCAATTGAAAATTTATCGAAAATATAATTGAATAATTTGAAAGCGATATAATTAGAAAAAAAAAAAAAAAAAAAAAAAAATCTAATAGTTCTCTGTACTAAACTAAATTCTGCTTTTGCCAGAATTTCACCAAAATCTTTTTTTTTTTTTTTTTTTTTTTTTTAAGAAAAAGAAAAGAAAAGAAAATTAATAATAATCAGTATCGAAATAAACACTATCGAAAAAGTTTTTTATCATTATTCGCGTCGAAATATATTTTATTATATGTCGAAATATAAATTAACTCCTAAATTTTTTTTGGCAACGATTATAAATTAAAATAAATAATTTAATAAAAATTTATAAGTTAGAATTTCTAATTTTATTTTTTTTAGTACAGAGGAATATTAGTCTCAATCTATAAATAAAATGTCGTCATTAGTATTTTATGGTGAAAAAAGTTGGACATCAAATTTCAGTCATTTTATAAAGTCCTTTGTAGAAGTACATAAAAAATAGTGATCGTGCGTCCGTGTTTTAGATGTGTGTTCATGTAATATGTCAGACAATATACGACAAAGTATTATTTCTCTTTATTTTTATTTATTTATTTACTTTTTACGGTTTTCTTACGTAATTATTTCCGATGTATATTAAAACTTCAAAAAATAACCCATTAAAATAAATAAATAAATAAAAATCCAAAAATAAATAATTAAAACAAACAATATTTATTTTAATAAAATTAAACATAATCTATACGTCTCATTGATACATTAAAACAAAGCAACTTTCAAAACGAGATAAGGAATGCTATAAAAATTTTTAAAAGGCATATTTTCAATAAAAGATCTAAAAACACAAGACAGACGTTTCGGCTAGACACTAGCCCACTTCAGTGTCATATACATACAAAACACAACTTTTGCAACTAGTGGATCTGCAGATCAGGAGCCTCAACGTCCTATTTGCATCAGACATTATTCAACAGGCTAATTTTATTTATTCCTTATTATATAATAGTATATATTGATTCGATCGACTTGTTACCATAATCAGATACATTCCTGAGGGGTCTGCCGCCCTCCTCAACCCCCCGCTCTATCTCTCTTTGTATACCTATTTGTATATCATGTAAAGTGTTACGGAATTGTAAATAATTGGATTTATTTTTGCATAATTTCTTTCAAAGAGGTTTAGTAAGTTGTTAAAATACTAATTTTGTGCATTTCTAGTCGTTTTAGCGTTAAAATAGCCTAATTTTCCTTTGAAAACGCATTAAAAAGCTCCAATAAGGGAAGAAATGGATTTGTCGCCGAATTTGGCGACTGTTTCCCTCCTTGGCGATTTTTTTGGCGACCTTAGCGAGAAAATCTTTATTAGGGATATACAAAATATGGAAGCTCTAATCTCATTGGCTGATGTGATACGCGAACTTTCCGGAACAGTCTGTGTTCGATAGAAAAGTATAAAAGGAGAATTATTTTCGCCAAAGCGGTCAGTCTCCGATCTGTGTCAGTAATAGTACGAAATTCTTTTATGTCTCAGGGAAAAGTAGCCACAGTCATTATAAACGCCAATAATAAGAATAAACCTAATTAATTATAACTCATTATTTTTTCAAACTAATTTGACATTATTTGGATGATTACTGTACATACTCGGATTTATTTTGTGTGGTCCCACAAATTATTTAGTTTATACATAAACTTTTTTAAGAGTAAACATGATTTCAAGCATCTTTATAATGTATGTTAATTTTATTAAGTTCAATTCAGCATAAACGCATTAATTGTGCGCGCTTAAATAAAAATTTGTCCATAGGCTCTAATGTTACGAAATTCTTTCCTGTGTCTCTGTAAACAAACCATAAGCACTGTATACACCAGTAAAAATATTTCATCTTATTTTGCGTTTAAAATTAATAATTGTTCCAAATTTAACATCGTTTGGATGACTATGTGACATTGTCAGAACACTTTTGTAAGGTCCTGTATATTAATTAGAAAGCTTAAGAGCACATATTTTCTTCAAACAACATAAGTTTAAGCATCTTACTCACGTACGCTAGTTTCATTTTCTTCATTGCAAAGTAATGATATTAAAATGCGTTTAAACGAAATTCACCTCATATGCCGTAATGATAAGAATTTTGGCGTGTCCCTGTACTCAGTTTATAAACAATATAGCAATAAAAGTTATACAGCTACTTATATGCAAAGCTGGAACGTGTACGCAATTTGCAAGTCAATCGAAGGAGCCGCTATTTTTGCCACCGCTATTGCGGTACATACAAGTTCTTCCCATAGGCCGTAGGGATAAGAAACACTTTAGTGTGTCCCTGTACACGAACGACAAATGGAATACACACCTAACACTATGCAACTAATTCCGTTGGGCTCATGAATATGTGTACCGAATTGCAAGTCAATAGCGTGATTTTTGGGGCCGCTATCGCGGTACATACAAATTCTTCCCATAGGCCGTAATGATAAGAAAAACTTTGGCGTGTCCCTGTACACGAACTACAAATGGAATGTACACCCAAAACTATACAGCTAATTTCGTGGAGATCATGAACATGTGTAACAAATTTCAAGTCAATAGCCTGATTTTTGCGGCCGCTATTACACGACAGACAGACAGATAGACAGACGGAATCCAAAATCCTTTTGAGTCTCAACAGAGGGCCTCCACTGACGTTTCGGCAAAAATTGGAAGTCAATAGCTCGATTTTTGCGGTGGCTATTGCGGTACATACAGATTCTTCCCATAGGCCGCAATGATAGGAAAAATTTTGGCGTGTCCCTGTACACGAACTACAAATGGAATACACACCTAAAACGATACACCTAATTTCGTTGGGCTCATGAATATGTGTACTAAATTGCAAATCAATAGCGTGGTTTTTGTAGCCGATATCGCGGTACATATAAATTCCTCCCATAGGCCGTAATGATAAGAAAAACTTTGGCGTGTCTCTGTACACGAATTACAAATGGAATACACACCCAATACTATATAGCGGATTTCGTGGGGCACATGATTACGTGTACCAAATTGCAAGTCAATAGCGTGATTTTTGTGGCCGCTATCGTGATACATACAAATTCCTCCCATAGGCCGTAATGATAAGAAAAACTTTGGCGTGTCCCTGTATACCAACTACAAATGGTATACATACCAAAAACTATACAGCTGATTTCGTGGGGCTCATGAACATGTGTACCAAATTTCAAGTCAATAGCTCTATTTTTGCGGCCGCTATCGCGCGACAGACAGACAGACAGACAGACACAGCCCAAAACCGTTTTGAGTCTCAACAGAGGGCCTCCACTGACGTTTCGGCAATAAAGTCATAAAACATCAAAACAAGATTAAGTATTCTGGGGGAACAGCTTTAGCCTCGTTCAAGGCAGAATGTTGTAATTTAGTATAAGCGCCCTCTAGGAAAATACGGGATTCGAATACATTTACATTTGAAGCTAAAATTTTAATGTTGTCGAAATCAGGAATATGATCTCTCTATCAATAGAATGAATTACGAGTTTCGATCTTAAATCACCTGTTTTACATGAGCTTTTATGTTCCTTTATTCTATTTTCACAAAGGATACTATAGATTACACTTAAACGTTTAAGGGGGAGGGGGGAGGAATAATACAATAGTTAGTAGTATAAACAATATTTATACTTACGTTTATACATAAGACTAAAAAGATGCTCTGATTTATATATAATATATACAAATATTTGTAATTATAAAATGTTGCGTTTAGACATTTTTTTTTCTTTTATATGTAAATACTTTTATCTTACTATACCATACAAATTTGTTTTAACAATTTTCACATTTACTCAACAAATAAAATGTAATTCCCCCCTCCCCCCTACTCTCTCTCTCTCTCTCTCTCTTTTTTTTAAATAAAGTTATTTATTTTTTATACACATTCAAGCAAAGGTCGGTAAATGTATAAATTGCAGTTTGTTAATTGTTGTTAATTTCAGTAATTAATTTAAACATAAATACAAAAACAGGTTCTTAATAACTTGCAATAAAATGCACCAGAAAAAAAAAAAAATCAACAAAGTAAGCAAACACCATAAATTAAAAAACATTGCTGCTTTGACTGCAGCACTCGTGCTTACTTTATTCGCCTGAAGAAGGGTCGTGTGTTTTTTCAACCCGAAACAATTGTTGCGAGTTTATTGCATTTTATGGTGTTTATTCAAAGTTTGTAAGTAATATTTAGTAACATCAAAGAAAGGCTTATAAAAAATTTACAGGCTATAAATTTGTCCCTTGTGCATAGTTTTTGCGACTTTTCTTGACGATATAGCAACAAATGCTGCCATGTTGGTGCGAATCCTATTAAATATGTAGGTATTCCAAAAAGAACCCACAGCAAGACTTGTTATTTACAGATTACAGGTTATTAGTTAACAATCATGTTACAGAAATCACATTACACAATCACACAAATCTGTAGAACTTCGCATTCTCACTCAACGAAAGTGAGAGTTTCTTTGCATGTTTTTCTACATGCATCCCCGTTGCGCATCACAAGAAACGAGGCATCTCCCGCTGGGTCTACCAGCTGAGAACGTCGGAGAAAGTTTTTCAGTTACACCTCCGTGAATCAGTCAAAACACATTATGTAGATTAGAGTGGATGACACTGGAACAGTGGCTTATGTCAGAGGGAATTCACATTTGCTGTCAAATACAGCTATGAGAGAAGGGGTGGACATTCTTCTTCAAAGTTACTAATAAAATAGTGATAATATTTAAAATTTTATTATTATTTTTCCCGATTAAAATAAAACGACAAGTAAAATGCAAGTAATATCCTAATATATATATTTTATTATATCAACCTGGAAATTTTAATACTCGAAAAAAAAAAATAATAATAATGAATTAACTTATTACAGTGAAACCTCTCAAGTTGGACACCTCTCTAAGCTGGACGCTTTTTCTCGGAATGGAATGTATCCATTAACATTATGTCTAACCCCTATAAGTTGGACACCTCTCTAAGTAGGACACTTTTTCTTGGAATCGTAGATGTCCAACTTAGAGAGTTTTTACTGTATTTTTGCTCATTAGTCTAAAAAAAAAAAATTTCAGACTAAGTCTTTTCGGTTTGAAAAATAAATAAATAGGTTGTCTCTAAAAATAGACTAACAATGAATGAATGATCAAACGATGCATTTACTTTTAAAATGAAACACATGAAAGCTAAAAATGGAAAGAAAAAAAAGGAAATAACTATTTTATAAGGCAAATCCGTACTGAAGAAAGGGGAGTTGAGTAAATGGAAAATCTAGCATTATGCTTAGAATATAGAACCCTTTCTTAAACTTTGTTTATTTATTTATTTTTAACGGTATGTAATTAGAGTGAAGGTGAGAATGTGTCAGTAAATAATTAATTAAAGATTATTTTTGAAAAAAAAAAAATTAAATAAAATAAATAAATAAATAATAAATCTAAAATCTTAACAAATGAATGATAGTGTAGTTGCCTTGTAAGTACACAAGACATTTATTTTATTTATTTATTTATTTATTTATTTTATTGTCTTATTTTAGCAATTACGTTCGTTGGAAACAACCAACAACAAATCATGGCGTGGCTTATGTTGAAAAAAATAAATAAATAAAAAGCCTTATTTTATTTTATTTTTATTTTTATTTATTTGTTTGATTAAATGATAAGTGTTATGATTGCTTTTTCAGAATTTGGAAATAAAAAGGGAGAAATATATAAAAATAAAATAAAATTTTATAATTCAGCACTATAAAATATGATTTTACTAAACTAATTGTGGGATATGTGGTAATACCCTATACAAGAAATAAATACATATTGTATTATAGATTTGGATGGCCGTCGGTTATTGAAGTTTAACTTTAAAAAACACTTTCAGAATTTTCGCGAAGTGTACCGTCAATAATACAGTAATCATTAATCAAGGCACTTTTGTAGATAATCACGAAAAATTTTATTAACGTTTTATTTGATACATTACTCTCGTGTAGGTGACCATTTATAATGTTATTATTATTGTATAATTAGAATTGCAGTTATTTTAATAACATTGAAGTGGGAGCGCAAAAAGCCGCCTTCTCACTTTAAATCACGATGATGAAGTGAAGCTCCGACTTCTTCATCACCTTCGCCAAAGCTCTAATCAAAGCCAAATTTAAAATAATAGAGAAAAAATGGTTGCAATTGTGTTACGTATAAACACATACAATTCTTGAAAAGGTTACCAGATAATTATAATTCAAACGGTCCTCAATGACAGCCAACCATCGCCATGGGAAGGCGGAAGTTTTAAGCAAAATTAATGTACCATTTTGTGTGACAAGAACATTGCGACTAATGCATTTATTCGCAAGATGAAAAGAAATCGAATTAGAAAAAGTCACAACGTGCTATTGCAGATTTGCATTAAGTTAAAGAAAGAATAATACGTGATCAAATATTTCGATAGTATTGCAATTAGCAAAAGATCATACGTGGGAAGTGGGAGGATATAAAAATTTAAATAACAGACTATATGTGAATTTAAGTTATAATTTAGAGGTCATAAAAATGTTTTCACCACGTCCAAATCTATAATACACGTATATTTAATAGAACTGAAAACTATGCGAAACAAGAGTAATATCTAGACAAATGAAACTTAAATAACAATAAAAAGGAGCAGAGGAGCTTAAAACGGGTGAAGTATATATATATATATGTGTGTATTACAAATTTCAGGTGTTTTTTTTTTTCTTCTTTTTTTTTTTCCTTTAACGTAGTAAATTAAAGAATAATTACAAACAAACGCTCGTCAATCAATCTATGTAACTCTCGAGTGCCAAAAGATAAACCTGTATTAGTGGAAATACCAATATTTTGTCCCTCTACCCATGACTTGACTGCGAGTGAAGTCACATGCCCTTTCCTTATAAAAATTAATAATTAATTAAATTAATTAACCCAAGGAATACAAAAATGCTTTGATAAAAACAGTTAATTTAATCGAATTTATTAATTGATCGCGAAACTTTTATTCCCAACAAACTTACTGTAACTTTATTCCACGATTAATTTCTGCAAACCACATAGCAATACAAAATGGTGAAATGAAAGTGAACCGAGATTTTAAAATGAAGCAAAGAGAAGATTATATACAGGGTGATCAATTTAAAAGAGTACCCGTTGGTTTTTCTTTTTACCCTTAAATATGACGGATGTGGCAACTATTCTAACACTGAATTATAATAGTTTGAACCTTGTTTAAGTGTGGGAGACAATTTCCAACACTGTTGGACTGTTACAACTTTATTTGTGAGGTAAAACAGAAATGGAAAAGCACAATGTTGTTTAATCCTGTGATAATTTTATTTATGGAAAAGAAAATTTAATTAATTTTTTTTTACATTATCATTGCTACATTACATTTACATTATCATTATCATTATCATTTTTACATTATCATTTCATAGGCTTTTCCAGAGAAGTCCTGCAAACATCGATGAAATAAAATAGATCATAACTGAAGAAATCTCGTCAATAACACCAACAATGCTGCGAAGTGTGTCAAAAACCTGGTTCGACGTGTTCATGGAATGTTGAGACTTTCACACGTGTGTTGAACTTAAATAACTTAAGCAGGTCTTAATCTTAAGAAACTATAAAGTAATGAAATCACCAGACATAAATTAACTCTCACACTTGAATCAGCCTAAGAAATGAGTTCGCACAAAATCACATTTGTAAATGGTAGTTATTCCATTGCACTTTAGTAGTTTCTAGAAGCTTGAATAATAATGCTGTCAAAATACTTCATTCGAAAAACTACCACTTCCTCAATTCGGAAGTTTCATTTTAAATGAATAAGATAGAGAACGATTCACTCCATTTTCTCTGTAATATCTATCCTAAAAATACCTATATCCAACTGAACACCAAAAGCTTCGAAACTTAACTTTGGAACCATACGCAGGTTAAATTCGAATAACTAGCAACCTTCTTTTACGCTAACCCCATTCTTCTATGATCAACCTGACACTTTCACCGAGACCAGCTAACGTCCAACTGGTGACTTTTTCCAACCAAACACTCCGTGGACAACTAGATACAATTCAAGGATTTGAAATCTAAGAAGACTGCGTGAAGCCTCACACTTTACAAATGAAATATTTTAAAGGTCTTGAACCACTACGAGGGTCGCGTTAGCTAAATTGATAGAGCACCGAGCTTGTACATTGCTGGTTCAATACTCGAGACGGCCGAAAATCGTCGTGTACATTAACGGTAGCTGGTGTACGTAAAATCCATCGTGGCTGCAATGTCCTCCATGTTCAAAAATTAACACCTCTGGAGGTTATCGAAGCAGAGGTGACATCTCCTTCACGGAGATTTAAATTGTGATGGCATATCTCCGGACCACCACTAGGGGGTAGGTCTCAGGACATCGCCAATAGCCTTTTATGTACAGTCGGTAACAAAAGTCTCCGAACATTAGTAAAAATTCCTATATAAAAAAGTACGCTTAATACAGTTTTGTTAAATAAATCCTTGTCGAATCCTGTTCTTAGTCAGTCTAAAAACAGGATTTGACAAGGATTTATTTAACAAAACTGTATTAAATGTACTTTTTTCATATAGGAATTTTTGCTAGTGTTCGGAGACTTTTGTTACCGACTGTAGCTCTAGTGTGACGTAAAATCCACTCAATCTTAATCGAACCATTCCGAACATACAAGCTCGAACTGAAAGTTGAACCCTGGATAGGAAAACAAACCATACAGCAGAGATAAGCCTCTTCGAGATTAAACATAGGAAATATTCTCAAAATTTCCAAATGTTTAGCAAATATTAAAATGTTTCAATTTCAAACGAAACTAATGTAAATGCAACCATGTTGCATAATTTTGATATGTACTAAAAATAAGGAAAAAAAAAAAAAAAAGAAAAAAAAAGCGAATGATACATATATTTTTCTAAAGATTTGTTACAACTTACATGTCTTTTCAACATTATTATTATTTATTCATGTATAAATATTTATTTGTTCATTGGATTGAAAAACACACTCAATTTGTTCTTAGTCAGGAAAAAGTGTTGAATGGTTTGAACAATATAAAATGTAAGAATAAAAAATCTTATCTTTTAAATACATTTACAAACCAATTCATTTAAATATTAAACGAAAGTATGTCAATCTTTCATTAGCTTTCCTCGAAAAATGCAAATATAAACGTTTGACAATCCGTTTCCCTTTAAAAAATAAATTAATATTTATAACACAATTAGGATACGATAGCATCTCTGTGTCAATAATAAGATTACCGTTTTTTAAGGTATAATTCTAATTTTTTTTTTTTTTTTTTTTTCACCTAATACAAATACGGGCTCATTTTATCTCTAAAATGCAATTTTAGTTTATGTTTTCTCGATTATGAAATCAACAAAACATGAAATTAGGAACTAAATTTTTAGATATTTTTTCACGATTATAGACAGATGCCAGACAATAAATACAGTGATCCTAATCTTCACAATAGCATTGGCATTGCCTTTCGCATGATATTAGAACGAAAATGTAATCTTTACTAGAGCAGAGGAAGTAAATGTGATTTTTTTATTTACCGGAAAAGAGGAGATGCTTGGAAAATATCGTAGAACATTAGCATCTGGAATTTCTAAGGACATCCCCTACAAACACATCTTCTTTCCAGGACATTTATAGGACATCTTGAGGATGAAATAGACATCATTAGGATGTAATGTGGATGAAAAGGATATCTTTAGAGTGAACTGTGGATAAGTGTGTTTGTAGGTTCGGGATTTGTGGGTGAGAATGCTTCAACTGAAGGATCGTACCCCGCGCCGAACAACGCAGTAAATTGGGAAATGGTCCTATCGGACCACCTTTTAGAACTTTAACGTTCATTATAAATATTTGTTTAAAAATCGCTAAACTAATTTCAAAAATAGTTGTTAGACATGTAGCTGAGCATAAATATGTAAAAAGCAAAAATTAGAATTTTGTATTTTTGAGAAAATTTCGGTTTGAAACATCTATATGTGAACCAGATATTTAATTTATAAATAAATAACTTTGTAAATACACATTATAAATTGCAAAAAAATCGCAACAATTGTTTCAGACCAAAATAATTGTACGGCCCTTTTTCAAGTAAAAAAGAGACAAGGGCATCATCAAAAGAACAAGGTGCTCTCTCACCTACTAATAAATTTTAAGTGGTTTTTCCATTTGATTTCCTCTGAAACAGCATTTGTTAAATATCGGAGCAGAGCTGCTATCACTGTGCAAATAAAGAAAGAAAAAAGTTTCAAAATCTATTAAAACAAGGAAAAAATGTAGCACAAAAATGGTAAATGATGTTAAATGTTTGGTTTCATAGTGAAATTAACAAACGGTATAAAGTTAAACCATTACAAGGGACAAGTATAAACGTCCTTGGATCACAAATGACCCTAACCCGAGCAAAGGGCACCTTCCCTGGCTGAGAGTGGCCCTGGGAAATTGAAGAGTACAGAGCATGGTGTAAATGTGATTATAACAGGGAAGAACTAAAAGCTTCTACAATTGGACAATTTAACAGTTGAAAACAGATAAGATTAAAACATGCTTAATGATGGAGCCGGAAATTACAATTTTATAAAAAAGATCATCAGTTGGGATCAAGGAGAACAAATTAATCGTTATTTTGTTTATTATATTATATTATATTTTGTATGTGTGTGTGCAAGGCCGTATTGAGAGAATTCTGAGCTTATAAGCATAATTCAGTTAAGGGGGCACCCTTAATACAAGGATTTTTAAATTTGCATCTTATGCATAATCAACAGTAATTTGTATCATAAGCATAATCAACAGTAATTTGTATCTTATGCATAATATATCAACATACGCAATTTGCATCGCCAAGCTTATGACGCTGGGCGATGTAGATTGCATATGTTGATATATTTGCAAGACTGTAGTTTTGAAAATTCTTAAATAGGTTAGGGAAAAAAAAAAAAAAAAACGCTTCTAAAGAAAAATTAATATTCTCAATAAAATTTTAAATTGAAAAAAAAAAAAGAAAAAAAAAAGAAAAGAAAGAAAAAGAAAAGAAAAGAAAAGAAAGAGAAACAGAGACAGAGACAGAGAGAAGAAAAGAAAAGAAAAAAAACTTTTAAAATGAAATTTTAAGAGGTCTTTAAAATTTGAGGTGTCTTGAGCCCAGGCCTCTTGTTTCTAATGGAAAATCAGGTCCTGTGTGTGTAAATTCGGGTAAATTCTTTAATGAAAGAAAAAAACGTTTAGCGAAATTTTTTCATTCATATCATTATTTAAGAGGGGAAAAAATTGTTATTTTATTTTTTCCATTAAATACTTTTTGAAGAATATGAGTAAAAATTAGTGTAAAGGGCAAATATATATATATAAACAGATGAATAAATAAAATAAATAAGTAAACATTCAATAAATAAAGAGAATGAAGAGAGAAAAACAATCATACAGCAGTAATATTCTAAGTTTTAAAATTTTAGATTAAATAATGACATATTAGCGAGATAAAACTTCTATAATTTTAGGTTTTCTTTTCTAAAGTTTTATACATCAAGTACTTATCTTTACAAAGAGTTCGAAATTTTTTACTTAGCTTTAGAGAATATTATGGAAAACATTTTAGCTTGAAAATTCGTTTTTTTTTTCCCCTGATTTAAAAAGAAAAATGATAAAAAAAACACCTCAGGTTTTTTTTTTATTTATTTTTTTTTTTTTTATGACAAATAATTACAATTTGTAATGTACTATAATTTGAAACAGTACGATCATAATCTACGTTTACCAAATGTGACAGACCATAACTATTAAATTATATACATACAAAATATAAAAACACACTTAAAAAGTAAATAATAATAAATACTGAAGTATTTCATTGACTTTTCTTTCAAAAAAAATTTTTTTTAAATAACTGTGTGCTGAATTTCATCGCTTTCTTTGATTTATGCATCACAAATCCATCATAATATAGTTTTCTCTCATTTCATTTTATAAGTTGTGAATCTTTCCAGCATATGAAAAAACCAGTATTTTAAAATCTCTTTAATATTCACCGGAGTAAAACGAAATAAATAAATAAATATAGAGAAATCTCAAATCTTCACTACTGGCAAGAGAGTTGAGATTTTTCCGGTAATTTTCGAAAGGTAATTAAAGTAAATATACGCTTATATATTTTACCATTATTTCGAAGCAAAGTAAACAGTAGAACTTTTTTCTTCATCCTTTTTTTGTTTGTTTCAGTTCGCTGGGTAATTTTACCTCCAGGACTGGTTCGGTACAAGCGCCGCAGATGTGTTGATCGCTTTCGATAGAGATGTCAATAACAGATGGGCCAGTTCCAAATTATAAAATGACTCTAGGGCAGTAAAATAGATTAATTTGATACTTTTGAAGCAGCATGTTCCTAGCTAATTACTTTCAGATTCTGTATGGTTTTAAACGGTCTACACCTGACCACCAGTATAAAATCATTATTATTCTTAAGCTTGACGAATTTCATGCCTCTCTGGAGAACATCAGTCGTTTCCGTTGCAGATTATCTCATAAGAGTGGAAGAGGTCTTATGATACGGCGGATGGGTTGAAGAAAGGTGCCCTTCTTCAATTACACTGGGATGTATGTTTCATAAAACATTAAAAGAGGCATACTACAATTACTAAAGTGGTGAAAATAAATAATGATGATCCTCACTACAATAAATGCATAAGAAAACTGCTTTGTTGCTAATAGATATATTTTTTTTAACGGCCCTCTTCACTTACCGTCGCCGGTAGCCCGAGCCAATGTTATTCTATGGGGAAATTTTCTTTACAAATAACTTATTAACTAATACATATTTTTAAATTCTGTTTTCACATTCAGAAAATTCCCAACTGTTAAATTGACGGACCTTTTTTGAAAAAGTATTTTTTTAATTTTTAATATTTTATTTTGAAATTGCAAAATGAAAAAAATTCACATATTGAAAATTCGTATTTTGCAGCTTCGAAGTAAAATATAAAAAATTAAAAAAATATTTTTTTAAAAAAGGTCCGTCAATTTAACAGCTGGGAATTTTCATAATGTGAAAACAGAATTTAAAAATATGTATTACTTAATAAGTTATTTGTAAAGAAAATTTCCCATTGAATAACGTTAGCTTCGGCTTCCAGCGGCGGTGAGTGAAGAGGGCCCTTAAGAGTCGAAAAAGTAAATTTTGTTAAATTAAAATCTTTTATCAGCTTCAAACTAGATAACAAATTCCAAATTCTTATGATGATTGAAGAAGCCTTAAGCAAAGAACATGATATTATTTTAATATTATTCTGTCTCCCTTTTTTAAAAAAAAAAAAACCTGATTGCACGAAAGGAGACGTTTAAGAGGTCAAATCTAAATCTAAACAACACAGCACTAAAATTGCTCAACTTCATAACAATAAATAATTTATTTATTTATATTCTATAAGATAATTTAGTTTTCGCTTATATTAACATTCATAAAAAAAAGGGGGAATTGTGAAAATTAATTCCTCCTATTTTTGTTCATTTTCTAATTATTTATTTTATATTTAAAAAATAATCTTATATTTAATTATTTATTTATTTATTACTTATGAAAAAAGCTATATTACTTTAAGTAGCATACATGAACATAAAAAAAAATAATAATAATAAAAGAAAAACAGAGAGACAGAGAGAGAGAGAGAGAGAGAGAGAGAGAGAGTTCATTTATAATGCTAGCAGTGCACGGGATTTTGATAAAGTTAATTAACCAAAAATATTTAATTTTTTTTCTTCTTTTCAACTAAGCTTTTTTTTTTTTTTTTTTTTTTTTTTGAGGGGGGGGGGATTTGAACATGCAGAAATCTGGAAATGTAATATTATTGGAGAATGGCCCATATATTATCTTGATTTATTATTATTATTATTATACTCATTTAAAGTACTGTCGTCCTCATAGCTATAGTCTTTGGTGCCAATTATATCAAAAAATCTTTACAAGTCCGATAACAGAAGACTAACTCCACTTGTAATTTCAAATATTTACCCATTATTCCATCTTTTTCAATTTGCTTATTGGATAACACTCAAGAACAATCCAAATTAACTTTCTAAAAATTTTTCCGGTTTCTAAAAAATTATTTTATTACATGTTATGCATAAATACTGAAGACAATTCAGTTACACACCAGATTTATGTAACTTTTATTTACATATATATAATTTTAATAATTTTCTCACAATTTGAAAAGATCTTTTTAAACATTTAACTTTTTAATTGTAATTAATTTCTTTCTTTTTTCTTTCTTTCTTTTTTTTTTTTTTTTTTTTTATTTATTTATTTCCTTGACCCCTTATAGAGGTGAATCCCAGACCACCACCCATTGTCCATCTCATCTGTCTAATTCAATGTAAAAACCACTAAATTTCAACCCTTTTCTTAATTAATTGGCAGCACTATCACAAAGGACCATTCTTTAAATAAAAATAATATTTTATGAATTTGAAAAGTAAACTTCAAAAATGTATTAAAATTCTTTGTTGTAATCAAAGTAGGAAAAATAAAGCTTAACTCCTTTTGTAATCTATAATCGTTTTAGATCAAATTTGCAAAAGAATTTCTAAACTATTATTTATTTATATTTCAGAAAGAATATGCATGGTATAATTTTTAATGTTTATATTATAATAATTTAATGTTTAAATTTAAATTTTTGATATATTAAAAAATCAACCCGCTTTTGTCTTCCTTTTTCCTATATCTTTTATTATTATTATTATTTATTTATTTTATTTATTTTTTCGGCCCATCAGCGGCCGAGCGGTTCTGCGCTCAAAGCTGGTAGATGTGAGGTGCCGGGTTCGATCCCAGGTTCGCTCGTCGTCCTAGCCGTTTGGGCTTTCCGTGGTTTTCTCCGAAAATTGCGTAAATACGGGCTACGGTCCCTTAGAAATACCTCCACGGAAGGCACCCTACCTCGGGCCTAGGACCCTAATACAGTCAGTCGGCCTTATTCCCACCACCACACCATATATATATATATATATATATATATATATGTATATATATATATATATATATATATATTGTATAATCCATTTGATAATAAAAGAAAATAATGAGAACGAAATATATAATCATGTGTCTTTTTTCAGACAGATTTGCCACGAACATAATACCAACAAAAACAATAACTACTCCGCTCTGCTGAATAAAAAAAAAAAAAAAAGACTACAGATTAAAGTTCTTTTCAAGCCTAAATTTGCTATTTTCTGATAAGACCGTGACATAAGCTTCATTCACACACTCATTAAAAGATTGAGATATCACCCACTTTAACATAAACTAACACAAGCAATATTATAGATAAGCGAAAAAATATCTGTAGCACGGCAGCAAATTGTTTTATTCTGTAAACTGGACCAAAAAGGATTCTAAAACAAATATATTTTGAGCAATAAAATAACTAATTTATTTTCATATGAGCTTAGTTTTAATGAATTATCAAATGACTTGCATAAGAGTATACGGTGTTATATATCATCCGATTATAAAAATGTAAAATCGTTTGTTCTACAATTAAAAAGATTTCGAACCTGCTTTTAATGGCAATTTATTAAGTTAATTTACTTTTAGTTAATATTAATGCTTCAAAAGCTATATTTTTTAACAGGGTTGAGTTTCTTCCAGGACAGTGGAAGAAAGTGGAAAAAACTGGAAGAAATGGAAAAAACTGGAGGAAACTGGACGAAATGGAAAAAACTGGAAGAAACGGAGGAAACCAACAGAACACAAAACGCATGTTTAAGATTAAAATATACTAACTACCTATATAAAAGAATTAAATTTAAAGCATAATATAATATAACATCATATCTAAACTATTACTTAGGTAATTAATATTAAAAATATTATTTTTGAAAAATAAGTTATTATTTAATAACAAATCTCAAATATCTACAGATGTTAGGAATTTACTTCTTGGGAGGTATGGTGTTTGACTATTTCTACTTCTACAATTTCTGTAAAAAAAAAATCATTTTTTTTTCTTTTATGTAAAAATGCAAGATTATTATGCAATTAGGAAAAAAAAAAGGAATTAATTATACATTAGCTTTTTTTTTTTTAATATATGTACTACTACCATTCATATTTTAATGTTTAAGAGATAATGTTTTTAAAACTTTTTGCATAGATACAATCACATATTATTGTACGTTCAAATAATACAAGTGATAACAGTTAATGTAATTTTTAGCCAAAATGTTTATTCAGTAATTTTTTTAGAATACAATTCTTTGTATATGAATTATGAACTCTAAACTTGTGAGCCGATAAACTATATGGATACGCCAAAATACTTTTAAACTCCCCTACAAGTTATCCATCATACCACCCCCCCCCTGCATTCATCTATTCTAAGTTGAGAAACCAATTGCAATATTCAACTGAGAAAAAAAATTTTGGTTATACTGCGTTGCACTGCAATAAAGAAAATGAGGATTTTGATGACATTTAATAGTATAGTAATTATCACTTATTTGTCCCCTTAATTAACTAAATGTTAGTTAAAATAAAAGTTCTATCAGAAAACAGGAAAGTTATACATACTGTTTAACAATCAGTTAAAGAAATAACATTATATTGTTTAAATAATAAAACTTTATGCTCTTTAAAATGAATATAGCAATAATAATGTATAGCTCTGCATGGCAATAATAATACATAGCTGCTAACTTTTTCCGCTTTTCACGGAAGACCCTTATCTGAATTACGCTTATCACAATTTTACAATAAGTGACCTTCAACATTTTAAATCACAGAAAATTGATATTAAAAATAAAAAATAAAATAAAAAAGCGATGATAATCTTCTTTTAAAATATAAATGTTGTCAGCCATGAGAATACTATTCTTTACTAGTAAAAGTAATTTTAATTTCGCCCCCTAAATCTCTCCCTCTCTTTTTTTTTTTTTTTTTTTTTTTTTTTTTTTTTTTAACAGTGTGACAATGAATAATTTTGATTTATAATTTCCAGCGAATTAATTCTGGTTAGTCGTCGAAAAAGCATGGGTTTCTTAAGGCCGGTTTCCACTGGAAGTTCTAGACCAAGGTTCAAAAAGTCATTAATCACGCTTCCGACACAAAGAGCCAAATGTCTTGTCATCAATTGTAGCCCTTTTTTATCAGATTGCGCTGTTACTTCAAAGGAAAGCATGCAAAATTGACAAAGATATCTGCCTCTGGCCCCTCAATTATCTCAGCTGGGAGTTAGAACCAGGCACTTTCCCCTTCGAACCAACCTCGTTGAACCTCGTCGAACCAGGTCCAACTGCTTGACCACATCAAAGGATTCTGAACAGCGCCGCTCGAAACGACTTAGAACCTGCCTCAGTGGAAAATACACTTTACACCCAGAACCAAGATTCGATTCCTGACCCGGTCATTTTGCATCCTAGTTAAAATTAATTCGGTCTTTCTTTCTTTCTTTTTTTTTTTTTTTTTTTACATTTAGTTGAAATCATAAACTTTAATTGTTCGATTTTATAGCTATTATATGAACAACATCACTTGGGTTTTAAAATGTCGCCTTATGGTCAGTTTCGTTATACTCAGTAAGACTCGTTAGACCGGAGATTACGACTTAGAGTGGATTCGAAAGCACTACAAACTTCCGCGCCTGAACCGACATTTGAATTTCGAACCCGACACCGTGAAATTAAAAGCTAGTGTGTTAATCAGAACAGTATTCTAGAATTTCATGCATTTGTAAATAAAACTGAATACATAAATTGTGAGAACATAGGAATTCCGGATTTTTGAGAAAAGTCTTAAATAAAAATCACGATCGACCAACCAAGCTGCCCTCTTAAGAGGGGACAATACCTAATCCCGCGAACAGCCGTGGACAATGTTATTCTATGGGAAAATTTTGTTGCGACAATTACACATTACCTAATGTATATTTTTTTATTCTGTTTTCGCAGTCAGAAAATTCATAACCGTTAAATGAGTACTCATTTTTGAAAAATTCATTTTTTTTAATTTTTACATTTTAATTTTGAGTTCAAAAATGCGATTTTTCACAAAATGCATTTTTCTCATTTTCTAGTCGCACAATGAAATACTAAAATTTTAAAAAATAAATTTTTGGAAAAAGTACTAATTGAACGCTTATGAATTTTCTCTATGTGAAAACAGAATTGGAAAATATTCATTAGGTAATGAGTAATTATGTAAACAAATTTTCCCATAGAATAACATGGGCCAAGGCAGCCGGCGAGATTAGGTATTGTCCGCTCTTAAGCTTCCTTCAAACTCTGGCAACATACAAGAGCTCCAAAAGTCATAAATTATCCATTGTCCGAAAGCGACTCTTGAAATTTTGCACACATTTACAATGAAGGACATTACTTTTAGTGATTTGGCAGAACCACCATCTCCATCGTTGTTTGGCACTTCATAGCGATACTAAGACGGTGAAATATTGACAAGCTAGAGAACTCAAAGGCCAAAGGAACTTCGGCCAATTTTGTTGTGCTACTTTTCTCTTTTCTGTGTTTTCCTTTTCCTTTTGTATTGTCTTGCCATTGAAAATAATAATAATAATAAAATCAGAATACATTTAATCTCTCTCATTAGTTTTTTTTCCCCCAATATAAAACAAAGTTTTACAGGATGAGATTAGTAAAAAGTCGAAAACGTTGAAATTCCACGCAAAGGCAAGTTGTTGAAAGGAAATACTACAATTTTATGTGGTGACAAAATCTATTATATTAGAGTAATAAATATGCTTTTCATTCCTCAATCTATGAAAAAAAAAAAAAAATGATTGTGCCTTAGTATTCAATCAAGTTTTATTTGATTGTGCATTTATGTAATAAATGCACACGCACACACAAGCAAGAAAAAAAAAAAAAAGAAGAAGAAGAAGAAGAAGTAAAAGCAGAAAAAAATCTGAAAAGCTTAAAAAAAAAAAAACTGAAATCAGTTGAAAAGCTGAAAAATGTCATCTCTGGCTTTTTAATAAGTTTCAAAATTTCCTTTTTTGCCTTTAAATATTTTAAAAATTCAGCCATCTACATCTTGCCTATCGTTCTTTAATTCACAGCAAAGTTAATATTCAAATATTTATGCAAAATTATATTGTATTTAGTGCAAGATTTGTATCAATGCAGATAAAGCACCTGAATGTTTCTTAAAGATAGTGATAGATAACTGGACAAGATTTCTTATCTTATGGGGGAAAAAAATCGCTATTTAATTGCAGTTTTTTAATTTAATTTATTTATTTATTTATTATTACAATGTATAAAATAGTAACTCCTTATATTCATTTCGTATGAAATTTTTATAGAAAGAGAAATTCTGAACATTTCAAAAGTATTTGCAAATTATAGCGAATATATACGTCAAGGGCAGTTAAGGGGTTAAGACATTTTAGTATCTTTGCATAAATCAGGCGTGAGACCATACCCAGTTGTCCATTGCGTAGATCTGGGGTGGTATAAAACTCACTCACTTTTTTTAAAAATTTATTTAAGAAATCAAATGACAATAGAAGAAAAATGATTAAGACAAACAAAGTGAGTAATTCATAACTAAGTAACTTTTGAAACACTTTTAAAGTAGGAAATTAGAAGGTTTTACACATTTTAAATAACCTGGTGTGGCACTCACATGACTTTCTCTTACCCTGAAATTCTATACTATGAAAGCAGATTGGACATTAAAAGATAACATAACGAATACTGTTATATAAACCTTCGTTAAAAACAGTTCAAAAAAGGCTTCGGAAAAGCTTCATTTGACAAGTAATTCTGTATGGAGGGGGGAGGGGGGAGGGGTCTGCTACACCCCTCAACCCCTTGTTTTAATATTGTACTTACATTTAAAGAGAATTCAAAAACTGCTATTAAATTTAAATATTCACTTCAAATTATTCAGACAACTTTCAGCCGCACCATTCCTTGAAACTTAGGAATTTTGATAAAATATTTCAAGTAACAACCTTATGTTAACTTCAAAATACAATATTTGAATTGCCTGAACTTAAACGTTTTTAAGTTCATAAGTTAAGTAAAGTTAGTGATAAGAGTCATACACAAAGATTAAACGTTAGAAACATGACTTCAGTATTCAGGGAACCTCAAAACGTGTCAATATACAAAAAATAAACGCTAAATATTTAGTTTTAAAAATACTTTATTTACCGGATGAATTAAATTTAATTTCTGAGCATTTTACGTGAACATGGTAAAATATTATAGTGAAGCACATCCACTTATTAAATTCAATAAAAAAGAATGTTTTCGATTAACTATAACACTGTTCTGCAAAAAGAAAAAAAAAAAAAAAAAAAAAAAAAAAATCGAGATCTGATACCATTTTTGCTGATTCTTCTGTAAAATGACCTAAAGAATCCGAATATGACTCCCAATTTGCCCAGCAACCCAGCGTTTTCTAGATACACCACCCCCTCCCTCAATTTATTTTCCTGTTCGATAATTTTATGACCCTGAATTTGATTTGAAGAATAAAAAAGAATTAATTTAACATCTAAAAACAAAAACATATAAAGTTTAAAAAATAGCATTAATAAAAGATTAAAAAAAATATAAGATATGTAACGCATAATTTCAGTGGCAAATCCCCCCCAAAATTTTTTCCTTGCGGCAAATGTCCATGTTTTAGAATTTTACTACTCTGTAGTCCCTCAGAAGATATTTAACGGTTAAAATAATCCTCCCTCCTCCTAAAAATGAAATTTATAGCCATCAAATCACAGAAAAATTATAAAAATAGGGGGACATTCTTAAAAAAAAAACGGTGGGTGATAGGGCAAAATGGACGTCATATTCGAATTTAGGAGGACATTTTATATAAGAGTATGCTGAAATGGTGTCAGAGGCAATTTTTATGCCGAGCAGTGCTATTGGCAGCCCTGTACATCTTCTGAAAATTATGTACAAACTACATTGTGCACATAATCCTATATCAATAACGTATACACTTCCACGAATTTCAAAGTAATTATCCCACTGTGTTCTAGTTTTTTTGTATAGCCTTGTAAATGAACGGTGAATAATTTTCATAGCATATTCTACATGAAACATGCTTTTATACCTATAAAAAATATGTATTAATTTCATTTGGTTTAGTGCAGTCTATAGACGTTAAACTCTACTTACTTGCAATTTTCCCCATAGACGTAATGTATTTGAATTCTCTTGGATGTCCGTGTACACCACGAACCATTTGCTTAATTTCAACGAAAAGTTTAGTGTAGCATCTCTACATGATACAGATTTAGAATTTCGAGTTTGGAATTCCTGCTGCCATTTGTTCTTGAGATATGCTGATAGAGGACACACATACAGACACACAGACGTACACACAGACCAACCGCTAAAAACTTGCTTTTTTTCATTCAGGGGACCTCAAAACATATAAATATAACAAAAACTCAATATCAATAAGCTGACCCAAAAACAATGCTTTCTCTACCATATATATGGGTAAAAGAAATTAAGAACTACTGCTTATGGAAATATTTATCCATAGTCTTTTAAATGTACAATAGTTTTCACTTAAAAATAAATAATCTAGATTCTTCTTCTCTATTCCATATATATATATATATTACTTTCTTCTATATGTATATATAAAGTATTGGAGTCGCGAAAATTTTTAAATTCCAGTTTTCGATGGATTTACACGTTTTGAGATGTTCTGAATACGATTTGGCTGTTTTTAGAAAATGTCTGTCTGTCAGTCTGTGTGTGTGTGTGTGTATCACAAATTTTGTGGACGCTGTATCTCACGAACCAATGAACGAAATTTAACCAAACTTCGTATTTAGTTGAACCCTGATATAAACTGGTGCTGATTAAATTTGTGAAACAATTACTGAACAGGTGGCGCTGTGATCGCCTTTTTTCTAAATTTTTAACATGGCAGTATAGGATCAAATTTCGTATAAATGTACCTAATGAGGGTTATTTTAATTTTGTGACTGTAAAATTAATATGAATTATTGATAATAGTATTAGTTAACTAGGAAAAGAAGTTTGTACATGTGGAGGCATCGATGGGGAAGTACCCCCCCCCCCTTCCCCCACGGAGGGAGTAAATTTTCAATATGGGTATCTTTCGAAAGATCTCGTCAATACCTTTAAAACGAATGGTTGAACTATAGATCTGTATTAACTGAAAACGAAGTTATAGATTTTTTTTTATCTTTTAACAAAAAAAAAAAAAAAAAAACTTAAAAAAAAATCTAATTTCTTTTGATATTGGCAAAAAATTGACTTTCTTTCGGCATTTAGTGATATAATTCTGTCAGATAAAAATCGTCTGCATTTATAACGGAAAATAATTTAATAAATAATTTGTATTCAATGAATTTTGTGTAAAATTATATAGAAGAAAGTCATGTGGTGGCCACATCATACTAGCTTAAATTGTTTTATTTCTTAATATAAAATGAAATTTGAATGGCTATTCTTTAGAAAAAGTAATATAAATCACAAATATATTCCAGCCAATATAATTAATTAAAATATTATTAAACAATAATGCAGTGTAATAGATTGAAATGCATGCAAAAGATTCCTATGCGTATAAAATGTAGATATTTTATTTCATTTTTATTTCTGTTTACATTTCGCTGTAATTTTACAAAAGATTTACGAAAAATAATTTTCAAGAACTTTATCTGTTGAAATTTTTAACTATGTAACATAGATTACTTTAAAATAGATTTTCATTTTTTTTTTATAAAGACAAAGGTATTTTTATATTAATTCAACATGTATTTTATCATTAAAAAAAAAAAAGAGAGAGAGAGAGAGAGATAAGGGGGAATGGAAAGAAAGAAAGAAAGAAAACATTTTTTGTTTCTTAATCATTTGAATAGAAATTTCAGATAAATCTATAAGAAAGAAAAAGCAGGAAAAGGAAAGACTCTATAAGATTGTTGAGAAGTTTTGCACTTTTCAGCTGAGATTTTATTTATTTTTTCATTTATTTTATTATTATTATTTTGTAATCTGTGGGGAAGAAAAAAGGACCGCTTACGTTGATGACCAAATAATGCTGATAAAATGGATGCATTCGATGCATTTTATAGAAAAAAAATTTCATATAATATTAAAAATATCCCTTAAACTAATTAATACGACTGATAAATAAATATATCATTATACAAAGTTTTACATATTATAATTGTTATTATTCAATACCTTTAAAAATCTTTATATTTCCCCCAAATGTTATTAAGTAAAGAGTACTTAGTTAACAAGGGATATGCAATTACATCTAATTCTGGATGACTTTCATTAATTTTAATCTTATGTCAAAAATCCGCTGAAATTTCGGAAAACAATGAAATACATTTACAGAAATTCAGACATAATATTAATTCCGGAGTGTTGAGGCCCATCTGGGTGTCGGAAGGTTTGGAGCTCTGTCCTAAGTTCTCGGGTGCCGAATTCGAATTTCAGTTTAGACATGTTTGCTCAAAGTATTTCGGAATTTCTTTTAACCAGTAGCTCAGTTTCACCTTTTCTCATTTTCCTTGTAAGTGTATTGGATTTTTGCTTCTTCGTATTTTAAGGTCATCGCGTTGAAAAATAAAGTTTTTGATCTCTGTTTAAAATTATACTCTTTGAATTTATCGCTTTTTATCTTAGTAATTAATAAATAATAAAAAAAAATTATTTAAGTAAACTCGGTGCTCTGATTTTTTAATCTCGAAAAGAAGTATTAGAATTTATTTTTAAAAAATGCTCATTAAGGCGACATGTACAAAGAGTAGAATTAAAAAAATATATGTAAGAAAATAAATAAGAAGGAAATCCAAAAACCTTCACATTTGACGGAGATAAACTTATAATATAATACGAAGTAACGGAAAATAGCATAGATCATTTGGAAAGGGGAAAGACTGAGTTTAACTGATTAGGCAGTCTTAATGTGAAAAAAAAAAAAAAAAAAAAAAAGGCCATATATAGAGTGATACTGCAAATCCAAACCCAATGTTTTGACTTTAAGCCATTAATGCCTAGCGTCCCTTTTTAGGGACAGTAAAATTGTATTATTTCAATTGGTAAAATTGTACTAATCTATTCTTATTTGTTAAGCATAAGAATAAATTAGTACAATTTTGAAGCTTAAATATTTATTTATGTAAAATTGAGGCGCATTTTTCTAACCGTCTCTAAGAAGAGATGCCAGGCATTAATGGATTAACATTGGATATTCAAAAAAGAAGAAATGTCTTGTGATATTAAGTGTTTTGTGGATAAATTTTTCAATGAATAAAAAGTCTCCTCAAGACAAGCAACTGAAAATGTTAGCTTACTATGATTTTAAGAGAAAAATTATTATTTAAAGCATTCCTCCTAATTTTATGAGGGAAGAAAAAGGAAATGTTTTAACAATTCAATTTAACTCAAAATATGTTCGAACGAATTGTTTTTTATTTGATCACAGTCGAATATTTCTCATAATATCATAGCTATCCACCTTACAAGTGACACTGATGAATTTTCATTATATACAGTGTTATGTAATTGGTTGTTTTAATTCTTGTATAAAATTAGACCATGTATTGTAAAATACATTACACTCAAAATGAAATTATATAAAAATCATCAAGTACTAGATCTGAAGAATGAGAGACCATTCCAGTAATCATCCCTATATGCCTATGCATATGCATCAATCAAGGCATGAATTTATTCAAGCATCAATTGCATCAATTATATGCATCAGTTTATTTAAGATAATGATTTCAGCAGATAATTTTAAAAACAGTCTTATTTATGATCTAGAAAATAAATCTAATCCGCTTGGAGACAAGAAAACAGCAAAAAATTCAAGTTAGAATTAACAAAAAACTTCTTCACACACCATAAAACTAATTAGTTTAATTAGTTTTATGGTGTGAGAAGAAGTTTTTTGTTTGAATATTTTGTCATTTCCTGAAAATTATATCTTTAAGGTTTATCTTAATGAAATGTATCGCAGAAATACCTAAATAATTAGATAAAAAATGAAAATTGGTATGAAAATTTGCGAGTTTTTGTTAATATGTTCATTCTGATCAAAGATAGATGCAATCATTAGCTTGAACAAACATCGCAATAATATTAAAAACCAATAAATAAAAATAGGAAAAAATCTTATTTTTTTCCATCCCAATTAAATTTTTATCTCGATTAGTATATATATTCCCCACAACTTATATTTTTTTGCGGAAATGTATATAATTATCCATTATAATGATCAAATACCAGGAAGGAAGACTTAAATTAATGCGTGAATAATTATGCAAGGAATTGGAGCTTTATACAAAGCAAAATAATATTTAAGAAAAATAATAACTATAGGAAAATAACTTTAAAATTTCTTAAAAAAAAAAAAAAAAAAAGGCTATATCTTTGTCAAGGGCGATTAAAGCAGTAGGGTACTAGTATAGTAATAATAAGGATAATTATATAATAATAATTATATCTATATCTATCTATCTATATATATATATATATATATATATATATATATATATATATATATATAACGTATAAAATTGTCAATATTATTGGTGATATGTGGAGGGGATTTATGCCCTATTCTTTTCGTTTCACAGAAGAGTGAGGCAATATAGAAAAAAAAAATGTGTGAAAAAAAAATTAAGTTAGAGGATGAAACTATTGACAACTAGAACTTTTCACATTCATAATTATCGTGTTTCACAATTAATTTTTATCTGATTACATCAAGTTAATATAAAAAAAAAAGAAAAAAATAGTAACAATTGATCTAGCAATTATAACGGGGATTCATAAATAAATAATAATAATAATAATAACTTACTGTTAGAAAGCTCTCGTTTAATCTAAGATGATTGGTTGTAACTTTTTGCTAAAAATTTATTTATATTAATATAAAAAAAAAAAAAACCCTACGAATAAATAATTTTTTGTGTAGGGAAGAAAATTTATTTATCCAAAGAAATTTTTTTGCGTTTAAAACAGCGATATGAATTACTTAAACGCGACGCTCTGTTGACATAGCTAATTTCTTTCTCATTTTTCCATTACTCCACCGAAACATATCCCAAAGGTGTTCCATTCGCGATTTACTGTTCCACCTAAATTTAGGCCCCCAGATGTTCTCTTAACGTCTGTGTTGATTTAAACCCTGTTTCTCTTTCAGTTTTGATACAGGAATACGTTTCAACTTGTTGACAAATGGAGAATTAGAGGGTAAATAAAAAGCTACATAAGCTGTAAAGGAAGCGTTTAAAACAAGATGAGATTATTCATAAACAAGAAAAGTTTTCTTTAATTTTTTTTCTTTCAAAAGTTTTCTATTTGTTTTGCTTTCTTCCTGCTTACAAAAATATCCTTAGGTTATAAAACAACGAAATTAATGTCTGTAGTAATAACATGATATGTTTTCCAAAAATATGCGCATTTATAGTTTTATTTTATTATTATTATCATAAAAAGGTTAAACATAACCCATTAACATTACCTACAAAATCTTTCGAGGTACGAGGTAGTTACGCTCATTTAATATGAAAACAAAAGCTACCAGAATTTATGAAAAATATTAGAACGAATGTAATAAAGGCATTTTTTCCACTAACAAGAGAAATACGAATCAGTAAAATTGCTATTGAAACCAAACCAAGCTTAAATCAACACGGTTGCTACACAAATCAGGATTTAAAAAAAAATTCCCCGAGTTTTCCCCGTCTCTCTTTAAAGTAAAACAGATGGCATGTCATCACGCAGTATTCAAATCTAACATGTTTACAAGTCAATTGAACATATTTATGGTATATTATTTTTATTAACTTATTAATAATTGGGGGGGGGCGCATAATTGACTTTTGCTTATTCGTTATAAAGCACAAAAAAATTTAAAAAGATTTCCCAATGTTTTTCCAAAAACATTTTAAAATTCTCTGAATTTTCCCTGTTTTTTAATAGTTTTTTAAATTCCATGAGTTTTTCTGGTTTTCCCTGAATTCTAGGTACCGTAGCAACTCTGATTAAAGAGCACGGTCGAAAACATAGAGTAGAGTACAAAATTTGCGCAACAAGAGGGAGTACGTTCCCTCTCTCGTTCAAGATACGAGTTTTCTTCCTGTCTGTTCGTTGCTAGATACAAGTTGATTGGCTAAGAGAGATTTTCTTCTGTTTGACTGTGTGTTGCTGCCCCCAGCTTTTCATACTTTAGTTAATAAAAAAAAATCTAATTGTCCGATCGAAAAGTTAATTAAACCGACGGATTCAGAAAAAATGTCCCTTTCATTTGGTACCTTATTTGTAACGAAATTTTGATTAGATTTTTTTTTTTTTTTAATTAATTAAAATGTGAAAAAAAGCTTTAAAAATGGATTTAAATTTTTAATTGTTGCCAAAAAAATTACATTTTATTTTATTTTTTATTTTATTTTTTTATTATTTTTTTTTTTAACATAACACAAAACATGCTTTCACGCGAAAAATGAAAAAAAAAAAAAGTAAATAAATAAATAAATATTAAATTTGCTCCTGCACTTGAAAAAATGAAAATATGAAAATGGAGTAAATAATAATAGTAATAATAAAAACCTCAATTTTAGATTTTTCCCCCTTTTGTTTAAATAGTATGTTTTTGGCACGGTAGACGTAGCCGATCATAACACATTGCAATATTAAATTTCGTGTGAAATTGTTGTCATTCAATGGTTGATCGAATAAATCAAATAAATATAGAAAATAACGTGAAAGAAAATATTATGCACACCACGTATAGTGTTGTTCATATGTAACTGGGATTCAAATATAAAATGGCTACTTAAATTTTTTCGATAATGACCGTTTCGAAACTGTCATCTGATAAGCACCCAAATGGAAGCCCACTGGTAAGCTATTGTCACAGGCAATAGGGACAGACACCCGAGAGTCCGCGAATGAGTGGGTCGCTGCTAAAGGCAGCGGGGACCCAAAGCGGGCTTTAAAGCAATTTCACGATTTCTTTAAATTTTATTTTTGTTTGTAAAGCGATATAGAAAAGAGTTTCCTTTAAATATAGTGAACAGCGAAGCGAGAAAAGCTTTCGTTGAATCTCTACCTTCATTGATTTCATGAATTAGAAAATGGTTTCGTTAACAAATTTTGATCTATTGTCACGCAGGCAGCATCAGGCCGAGTTTTGTACATTTCGAGTTTGATTTTTAAATTTTTCCAGCATTTGGAATTCGGTTCGTTCCCGAACCGGGGCTTTGCTAGTACCAGTAATAAATAAACAGCTTCTAGACTTAAATTTCTACCAAGATTTAAACAGGATTACTACTCATTATATGCATGAATGTTTGCATATCGATGCTTTTAATTTGCATCAAAATAATTTTAATATCAAAATATTATATATATATAATTATTATTATAATTATTAAAACTACTTTACTTATTAAGAATGAATTTTTTTCTTCTTCAAATAGTTTGTTTAATAGAATTGATTAAGCTTTTAATTAAAAAATCTGTTTTTAAATACTTTTAATATACACCCCCCTTTATTCATTTATTTATTTATTTTCGGCTTCTAATTGAAAAATCTATTTTAAAATATTTTTAATCGCAAAATTGTATGAATTATCGTAAAGGAAAGCTAGTTAAAAATGTTATTTAAGGAAATATTCCAACTAAGAAAGTAATTTATTTATTAAAATGCAAATTTTAATAATTAAATTAATTGAAACTGCTTAGTAATATTTTTTGGACTTTTAATTAAAAAGTTTCAGTGTTTTTTAAATTTTCGCTAAGATTTAAATATGCTTACTACTCAGTGTATACATGTATGAATGTATACATACACTTTTAATTTATATCAAACTATTTTTAATAAAAATATATTTTTTTCTATAAAAAATAATTAAAAACATCAAATTAAAAGCTACTTTATTTATTAAAAATGAAAATTTTTAATACATAAATTAGTTTGTTTAATAGAACTATTTGAGATTTTAATTAAAAAAATTATTTTTAAATTCTTTTAATAAAATTCTTTTTCTATGAATAATTAAAGATAAATATCTTTATCTTCAATTATTCATTCAGTCATTAATCTTTTTCTATGAATAATTAATACTAAAACCCTAAAAAATTAATTTCAACAATAAAAATATGTATTTTTTATAATTAGTTAAAATTACTTAATACTATTGTTTCGGCTTTTATTAGAAATTTAAAAAAAAAAAAAACTGTATTAAAAGGTTCTTTTCTATAAAAGATTATAAAGAAAAGCTGATTAAAAAAATATTTAATGAAATATTCTAATTAAAATTTAATTTATGTATTAAAAATATAATTTCATTATTTAAATTAGTTTAGATTGCTTACCATTGTTTGGACTCTTATTATAAAGCCTATTTCAATGTTCGAGCGGTTCTGATCTCGAAGTTGGTAGACAGTACCGGATTCGAACCCAGGACACACACGTTGGCCTAGCTGTTCAAAGTTTTCCATTGCTTTCTCTGAAAGTCGCGTAAATACAGGCTAGGGCTAGGGCCCCTTAGAAAGAATCCCTCTCGAATTTCATTTCACCCAAGCGCAGGGTCCTCGATTTATAAATCGGTTTAATATGTACACCATCCCCATGAAGGTATTTTTAATATATATATTCATTAAATGATTGTATTAAAAGAAAATAAAATAGTACTATGTAGAAATGTATATTCTAATTGAAAAATAATTTAGTTATTAAAAATATGACTTTTTAAAAATTAAATTAGTTAAGATTGCCTTATACTATTGTTTGGGCTTTTAAATGAAATTCCTATTTCAAAATGCTTTTAAACAACATTTTTTTTTTATCATTGATTATAGAAATAAGGAGCTAATTAAAATTATTTAATTGAAAAATATAATTTAATTATTAAAATATAAATTTTAATAATTAATTTTGCTGAGATTCCTAAAACTGCTGTTTGGATTTTTAATTGAAAAGCCTATTTCAAGATATTTTTTAATATAAAAATATTTCATTTTTTTCCCCTATGAATTATTAAATAAGTAAATAAATAAAAACTGGTTAAAAATCGTTTAGTAAAATCATCAATTAAATAATAAATTATAAAAATATATTTTCTTAATAATTGAATTAGTTGAGATTGTTTAATATTACTGCTTAGGCTTTTAATTGAAAAACCTATTTCAAAATGCTTTTAATACGGAAAAAGGTTTTTTTTTTTTTTTTTCTATCAATGATTGTCGAAAAATGATGTAATTAAATTTAAATAATCTAACAGATAAAATTTTTATATTAAAATATATACGTTTTTTATAATTAAATTAGACGAGCTTGCCCAATACCACTGTTTAGGCTATTGATCGAAAAGTCTATTTCAAAAGACATTTAATTAAAAAAAAAAAAAAAAAAAAAAAAAAAAAAAAAAAAATCAATTTTTATAAAAAGAGAAAATATAATTAAAAATGTCTCATCAAAAAATCTAATCAAACACTAACTTAATTATTAAAAAAATTATATATTTAATATTTAAGTTGATTGAGATTTTTTTTTTTTTTTTTTTTTTTTTAGCAATTTATAGGGTATTTAGTTGAAAAAAATATTTTGAAATAATTTTAATAATAATAATTTAAATATATATATATATATTTCTGTAAATGATTATAGATTTAAAAAAAAAAGTATTTAACAAAAAGTCTATAATAACGATAACTACTAAAAAATAGCCAATAATTACTAAAAAAAAAATAACTAGTAAGTAGAACAGGTATAGCGAGCACTTATCAAATCATGAAAACAGATTCGAAATATCAATTTTGACCAGTATTTTTTGATCGATCGTTTGCTTTTCTAAGAAAATTCTAAACTTTATTCGATATTTGGTAAGATATGAAAAAGAATGACTAAATTTTATGAATTTACATGTGAAAACGATATCATTAATACATTTGAAAGTAACCAGTTTGAATTTGAGAACAACCTTAATATTACTGTTAGTTAAATTGTGCATCCTAGATGGTTGTTATTTTTTTATAGCTATCAACTGACAGTAACTGTCAGTACGTAAAACGTTTGCAACTGTCAGACAGTTGCAAACGTTTTACGTAAATGAAAGTTAATTTTGCATTCCTTTAAATATTTATTAATTAAAGCAAGTTTATAGATAGTAAAAATATAAGTTGATTTCTCTGGATTTCATTCATACATACAATTGTAACGGCACGGACTGGAAACTATCTAAAAAACGAAAAAACGAAAAGTCAAAAATCTCTTCTGGTTGTATTGTTTTATTATGAAATGCATATAAATAGCATGAAGAAAAGCAGTTCTTTCAGTGATATCTAAACCGACGACACGTCCCGTTATCAGCTAAGCTAAGAATGTGATTTTCGAACCCGTGCACGGGAACCTATAGGTAGGGGCCATCTTCAACTAAATTACTGAAAAGGAGAAAAAAGTAAACCAAGAGGAAATGACTCTTCTCATTAATGCGATCCCCCCCCCCCCCCAGTGCAGTTGCGCCCAAATTCATTCTCGCATAATTTGAGACTAAATTAAGTTGCTGCAGTTTATACTAATCTCTGCTCTATTAACTATATTATCACAAATCATACTTTCAAATTAAAAAAGTTTTAATTTATATATTTTAAATTTTTGTATATCATTACATTACAAAACAAGGTGTAAGTGTCCATCAATTCCCCATTAATTAACTTAAAGAAATGATTTCATTTCGTTAGGAATTAAGGTCTTATTTTTTATCCACCTTGCAATGCATATACGTTATCAGGAAGGTATATTTAGAAAATTCAAAGTATACTAACTATATTTATGGAAATGGAAGCATAGACAGAGAGATGGCGAAACATATAAACGAGCTATGTCTTATACAATTTCCAACTTTAAAAGAAAGTGCAGTTAAAAATGCATAACACAACTTGAAATGCATTTCCTGTAATTTCCATTTGGTGAACAAAAAGATGGAATACTTATAAGCGGAATATTATAAATTTACGTAAGATTTGTTGATTGGATGGATTTAAGGTCGCACTAGTGCTGCGCTATGAACAATACATACGTAGAAATTTGTCATATAAAAATTTCAATTGCTTCTTTTCTCAATAAACACATGCACGAGAAATAATGGTTTAGCTTCAAAATCACATAAGCTTTTTTAAAAAGAAAGAAATGAATCCCCCCCCCCACTCCTTTTTTTTTTTTTTTTTTTTTTTTTTTCTAAATCAAAATTTAAACTATATAGAGATAGAAGATTTCTTACACAATATTAAATGAAAATTTTATCTAAAATTGTTTTTCTTGATTCGTTTTAAGTAACCGATACTGGAAAATTAGAGTGGATTATACATTTTATAAAATATTCTTTATATTGAGATTTTCTTTATTTAATAGCAAAATGTACTATTTAAGAAACTAAGAATCAGAATTTTATTTGCCCTCTTTAATTACATTATATAAATGTGACACACTGGAAACTTTATATATATATATATATATATATATATGATTTTTTCCCCTCCTAATAAAAATGTTGCTATGAAAAAAGAAAATTTCAGAATAAATTTTTAGAAATATTTCCAGATTCCATTGCCCATCTAATTTGATTGCATTCTAACAACACATTAGAATTAATTTAGTTCTTACTAAGGCGATTGGAAAAATCGTTTCATTATAGTCTTAAAACTATCATAGACTAATATATAGGAATATTACAACAAAATTACTAACAATGGCTAAGTTTTGAGTTTACCAAAATTGTACTGAGAGTACTGTATTTTGATCATGCAATGTCAAGCTGGAAATATGTGTATCAAATTTTTATTAGACATTCAATGTATTCATCCGAGGACAAACTCTTTAAATGGCATATGATGCAGCAACTATTTACAACTATATCTATCATCATATTTCAACGCAGTTGTTAATAGAAAAAAGCATATTTACTTTTTTCTTTAAATTTGAGATTATTTTGTATCTGAATATTCATTATGTAATAGAGATGTCTGTTCATAAATTTTAGAACATACAAAAAGGTGTTCCTTAACAATATCAACCATTCTCTCTAACTGTGTGGTTCATCGGGTATACACATCAGTTATAAGTTTTTACGTGCATGTTTCTTGCTTTTAAAATGTGACTTGTAGATTCAAGTGGATTCTTTGAAAGCTATAGATTACACTTTGCTTGTGAAAAGTCACGTATGTAACCTAGATTACAACGCTATCGAAAAAACTTAAAATATTTCAATCACACATGTCATTTTTCAGAAAAAGCCAGAAATGTTATCTTTCAGGACTTTTTCCAAATCTTTCATCTTCGTGCAGTTCAAAACTTTTTTTTTTCCGCATGAACTTTATATCATATATAATGTAATAACTTTATTCTTTCTCGAAGTATGTTTTTTCGAAAATACAACTTATATTTCCAATAACTTACTTTGTAAGTTAAAGCTTCAGTTACACATGTCAGCTTGAATAAAAGCCAGAATTCTTATCTTTCAGAAGATATTCTAAATATTTCATCTTTTTCGTACTCAAAAACAAGTTTTTTTCTAATAAACATTACGCCAAAATTATGTAAAACCTTTATTCATGCAGAATTTTTATTTGTTTATTTGATTTAATTTAGTAATACACTAATTTTTATTATATCAAATAATGAGAATACTGTAGTATTTGTATATTAGTTTAAATTTTGAAGATGTTTGAAGGTGAATAACTTTTTTAGATGGGTATAAACACATTTCAGTAGTACACAAACTAAAAATTGAATATTTGAAATTAATTTAAGTATGTGTAAATATATATATATATATTACAATAACAGCACAAAAATAGCTTCTTCTTCTATGTAATGTTAAACAAATAAAAAAAAATTATGTGTCGAAAAAGAAAAAAAAATTACTAAAAAAAAACTTAAAAGAATTACTGGCATTTGAAAAATATTGCGTTATGCAAGACAAGTTTAAATTTAAAATAATACAATAACACAAATAATTTTTGGAAGCTTTTGAATCTTAATTATTTAATAAGTAATCCATTTTTTTGTTTAAATAATTCTTCAGGCGAACATTGTAGACACGAGTGCTACAGTCAAAGCGGCAACATACAAAGCCGTTTTCGGTGAAGAACAAAAAAATATAAAGTCGAAATGTAAATATAAATACTCGTGTGAACAGAATTATGAAATGAAAGAAGAAAATAAGTAAATAGATAACATTAAAAACTATAACAAAATCTAAAAGATATCAAAATTAAACGAAAATGGAAGTTATATGTGAGAAATTTCCAAGCATCAGAGAGGAACGGAGTGTAAGAAATATCATTTACAAGATTTTTCGAATTTTTAAATATGTAAAAAGCTTCATGGATATCCAAACGGAAGAATGGACAAGAAATGAAGTTATGTTAGTTTTAGAAAAATCAAAACGATGACCATGATCCCAGCAGTGAGAAGCAACAGAAGATTTGGAAATATCTCCATTACGAACATTCCGACGGTGCTCCTTTATTCTGTCTTTCAAACGCCTCCCAGTTTGACTAATATAACCTAAATTGATATAGAATGGTATTTAAACAGAATAAAGAAGCACCGTCAGAATGTTCGTAATGAAGAGATTTCCAAATCTTCTATTGCTTCTCACTGCTGAGATCATGATCATCGTTTTAATTTTTCTAAAACTAACGTTTTCATCTTTTGTCTCTTCTTCCCATTTGGATATCCATCAAGCTTTTTACCTATTTAAAAATTCGAAAAATCTTGTTAATGATATTTCTTCCACTCCATTCTTCTCTGATGCTAGGAATTACTCACATATCTTCGATTTTCGTTTAATTTTGATATTTTTAGATTGTATTATATTTTTTAATCTTATTTATTTATTTACTTTCTTCTTTCATTTCATAATTATGATCACACCAGTATTTATATTTATACATTCAACTTTGTATATTTTTGCTCTTCACTGAAAACGGTTTTGTAAGTTGCCGCTTTGATTGCAGCATTCGTGCCTACTTTGTTCGCCTGATGAAGGGTCGTGTGCTCTTTCGACCTGAAACAATTGCTGCGAGATTATTGCATTATTCAAAGTTTTGTACGTAATACTTTAAAACGCCATTTCTGTGGTGTTTTCTTATTATGAAGTAGTATACTGAAATTAAATCACTGATATTTAAATACAACTAGAATATTTATTTAAAGTTACGTTTTTAATTATAACAAATAAAAATTATGTAATCTTACTAAATTACATTAAAAAATATTTACTATTACATAGTTGTCATCTCGTAAACTGCAATAAAAGTAACTCAAATTGTAGCAAATTTAATAACACCTACGCTGTTAGTTTTGTTATTATTGTCATCATTATTTAGCATTGTTGTCTATATTTCTTTTGTAAAATATCAACGCAGAAAAGATTAGTAAAACAAATTTTAAGGTTAATTTCTAGAGGTAGAGAATGTTAATTTGGGTTTTAGAGAAAAAATTAACGTAAGTTTTCTAATCGTGCTAATTTCAATTTTTAATACACGCTTCTATGCTATACATTTTTTCTTTCCTTAGAAAAAAGATTTAGATGAATTTTCAAAGTTGTAACGCCACTCCCTCTCATTATTCAAATATTCCCTGCATACAAAGAAAACTATCAAGGAACGATATTCAATGAAAGCAGCTTAAAGTTCAACCTCTATTAATGGGTCATCTCTCTTTAGAGCCATGTTCTCCTGGTCTCAAAATTTCCATATAGGACTTAATACAATTTTATCTCCATTAAAGTCCCATATACAAATGCATACCATTTGTGGAGGTAAGATTTTGCGAGAGCAGATATTTATATATTTTTTACCTTGACTTCAATTGACCACTCTCCACCACATAACTGAAATTAATCTACGTATGTGTAATAAATAATAATGTGTGTGTAGAGGGAAAAAGTAAGTAATAATATTTCATATTTCTGAATGTACATAATTAAAGATGGGATATAAGCTTGGAAAATGAACTTGTGTCGTATCAATATTTAAATAATAAATTTAAAGCTTTTAAATAAATAATTTTAACTTTAAATGGAAAATAAAAGTAATAATTATAGCTTTGATTAAAAACTGCAGAAAGCTAAAACTGGTATTTCCTGATAGGAAATTTTAGTGAATACCAATAGATTAGAGACTTATTTCCTACTCAGAGATGATGCACAACTGAACAATTTATCTCGATAAATAAAATAATTCTTTTTGAAAAAAAAAAACAATATTTCAAAGAAGTATTTGTCTCGATAAATAAAATAATTCTTTTGGGAAAAAAAAAAAAAATATTTCAAAGAACAATTTGTCTCGATAAATAAAATTATTCTTTTGGGAAGAAAAAAAAAAAAAAAAACAATATTTCAAAGAAGTATTTGTCTCGATAAATAAAATAATTCTTTTGAAAAAAAAAAAAAAAAAAAAAAAAAAAAAACAATATTTCAAAGAAGTATTTGTCTCGATAAATAAAATAATTCTTTCGGGGAAAAAAAAAAAAAAAAAAAAAAAAAAATTTCAAAGAACAATTTGTCTCGATAAATAAAATAATTCTTTTGGAAAAAAAAAAAAAAATTGCAATATTTCAATATTTTAAAAATTAATAATTATTAGAAAGCTAGTCAAATAACGTAAATTTGAATTATTAAAATCATTTGATTTATAGAATTTGATGCCTGAATTAAGTTTTCCTAATCTATCTCTATTAAAAATAAGGGTGGGAATCGATTAACAGTTTTAACTAGGTTAATCGTAGTTCATTAATCGATTAATCGGTCTATTAATCGGATTTTTAATCGGTTTTGTATAATTCTATTTTAACGATAAAAAAACACTCTTATATGTTTTTCTCTTCTTTTCTGATAGTATACACGACAGACCATAAAAATGATATAGATATTAATTAAACTAGTTTCTTAAATAACAAATAACAATAATAATAACTACGCAAATAAATAATGAAAACAGAAAACTTCTAAATTTTTTCTAATGAGTGAAAAACTATTTTAAATTCGAAGATAATACAATACTAACTGCAAATACTCGTACGTAACTGTATCTATCTATCTATCTATCTATCTATCTATCTATATATATATGTATATATATATATATATATATTAATGAAACACATTTCCTGTTAAACTTAGATTTAATTGTGAAGATATTTAATTAGGATATTTAGTACTGCTACCATTTAATTATTAATACATAAAAAAAAAAAAAAAAAAAAAAAATTAAAAATACCTTATAAATATTAAATAATTTAAATTACAGTCACTTATATATAATGGAGGATCAGGATGAAACACACCTAGATGTTTATTTTCAAATATTACGCAACAGGTTGTAAAAAAAAAAAAAAAAAAAAAAAAAAAAACTATTTTATGCAATTTATTAAACACACAAGCACGTTGACATTTTCGGGATCTAAGCTTGATCTTACGTGAAATATATATACAGCGAATATGTGAAAAAATAATTTGTAGGAGTGTGTTTGTTTGGGATTACGACTAACTGACTTCACAAGGGTATTAGGACTATTGGTGGAATGTCCTTCGTGGGAGCCTTTCTGAGTGGTTCTAGCGCGTATTTGTGCAAGTTTTGGCGAAAATCACAGAAAATTACGAACGAATAGGTCAACGAGCGTGACCTGGTATCGAAACCGGCACTTTCCGCTTACTAGCTTTGAACGCAGAACCGCTCGGCCACTGATGGGGCAATATTTTGTTGTTAGAACAGCATTTTAGATTTTTATTTTCGTTCAGCATTTTAATTGTAGTTTGAAATTTTAATCGGATTTTGAAAATTTTTAATCGAATTAATCGGACCGATTAACTCGATTAAAAAATTTGCATTGATCGATTTGCATTGACTAAGCATTGATCGATTAAACGAACCGATTAATCGGCCCAGCCCTAATTAAAAGGTCATCATTTGAAAGGGTAAATATTCTATGGTACTTTGGGTGACACTCTTAGGGAGGTTTTATGATATTCAAATATTTAAATTGCAATTTTAATGATAATAATAAAACCCAACGGCAAAAACAGTAACGCTTTCATAATTAAAACGTTAATAAAATATTTTAAAATAATCAAACATAATATTACATCTGGACGAAATATTTCAATGAAAACACAAAACCGTAGGCGGAATTTTAATGAAAAATACATATTGTATATACAAAGTTTAAAGGACATTTTAAACGTTTCAAGCTTATACAAAGCTTCTCAGCAAACGACAATGATCAGCTGTTAGCGACGTCATTGAAGGACAGAAGGACAGCATATTCTAGCACGAAACTCGTTAAGAGAAAATCCTTTTTAAAATCTAACTGCAACAATGATAATAGTAAAATTATTTTAGAAGGTTGGTATATAAAAAAGAAAAATAATTTAATTTATTTTTAATGAGTCTTGTAGCATATGTTGTCCTTCAATCATACAGTTAACAGTTTGTGCTATTTAATGTCTAGTAGTTGATAATTGTCGCTATACTGATGAGAAGTTTTATGTAAGCTCGAAAACTTTATGTTTTTTAAACTTTGTATACATTTATGTTTTTAATTAAAAATCTGCATGTGGTTTTAACTTGCGTTTTTACTGTTGAAATATGTTTGTCACTAAAGTTATAACAATAATATATGTACTTTCATCAGTCTCCGGTATTTAACCAGCTAAATGGAAAGAATAGATCTAATGGATTTATTTATGACCGGAAATAGACATTGGCGCCTACCAGCGACAATGGTCATAATAGGAATGTACGTTTTTTTACCACCCAGACAAAAAATGTACTAGGGGAAACAGCAAGATATCTCATACCAGAGATATGAATCATCCCCTTTGGTTGCATATTTCTAAGAAAATCTATGCTGAGGCCGATTGGACATCTTGGAACCCGGGGCACTCAAATCTATAGGACACCACTATCATCTTTTTTTTTAACAAATTCAAAGAATATTTTAATAAAAGTTTCGTTTCAAATAGCTTCCAAATATACCCCCGTAGTACGCTCCTTCTGATTCCTAGAAGTATCAGCATATTAAATTTATTGTGACTTGGAAAAATTCACATTTTGAAAACTTGAAATCTCACCCAAGAGAAAATCCCATGCAAGAACCATTCATTCTAAGAATTTGACAAAGTTTTCCAAGATTTATTTATTTATTTATTCATTATTTTACAATAAAATCGGTTAAGTAGTGAGACTGTAATAGTTAGTATAAAATTACGAGACTGATGTTGGATAATGCATATTTAATTTTAGCATTTTCAAAAAATGCTGAATTTTTAAAATATAATACGTTCTCCCTACTGAATAATTCTACTCCCTATAATTAAAAAATGTTACAGAATTTCTCTTTCCAGAAAATCCCTCATGCATCTATATAAATGCACAAAGAATTTGGTATTGATGATTATTAAGGTTGATTGACTAACAGAATTACATCGACTAGCGGTTTTCACCAAAAAAAAACTTGAAATTGTCAAATTTCGAGCCTTTTTTTCATTAGGAGGCTCGAGCAAAAGCCCCGCCAAAAGTCAGTCTCTTAATCTACATAGCTATGATTTAGTTTTCTGCTAAGCACAGAAATATTTATATGAAATAATCTTCCAAAAAATCTACTATGACGAATAAAGCAGAAAAAAAGTTATCTATGAATCTGTAAAACATACACACACACACACATATATATATAGCGAAAGCTTCAACTCAGAACTCTTAGGCTAATCTTAATTTTCGAAAAATTTTTGGCTTAAAACATCTGCATGTTAACTTGAATAAATTGATATAATAATTAATTTAAAGATGTAACTTTATAATTAAACACTTTAAATTGTAAGACCTCTCAAGAGTTCTTTCAAGTCAAAATAATAGCATAGCCTTTCATTAGGCGAAAAAACTAGGCACGACTAAATTATTGAAGCAGTAAGGTGTACTCGCGTCTACCTAAGAAATTTAAAGAGATTTCTATATTCGGCTTTCTCTAAACTTCCATTTATTAAATTTCGGATTAGTGCTCCCAGTGGACCAAACAAGAATCGCAAAAAGTTAAAAATCTATTAAAACAAAGAAAAATTATTGAAAAATATTTGCATCTCTTCTATATATAACAGGAATAAGAAAGCAAATTTACGCTGTTCTTTATTTATTTGATTGTTTCTGTTATTAAATAAAAAAATAAATAACCAATTATGCTTTTTTTCCCCCTTAATTTTTATTTTTTGAATTAATTAAATAACATTTTTCTTTACCAAGATTAAATAATTTATTTTTTTATCTTTATGGTGAAAATTAATTTTAGGGTTCAGTATTTCATGCTGGTTAATTCATAAGGCAAAAGTCAATTTTTACTATTATTACATATGTAATGACTATTGTTATCTGTGTATATAAGTGTTATGGGCTTAAATGATAACATTAGCGTAAGTAATTTAAAAGAAATTTATCTTTATCTATTAATTGATATACTATAAATGAAAGTCATAGCAAAAAGGAGTGCTAACATTTAAATTGAATTAAAATAACTTTTATTTGAGTGTTGTTGGTATTATTATGTATCTATTAATTGTTAAATTTTATGACAATCTTAAATTCGTCACTGTATATATATACAAAATGATAGGTACGAAGGGCTTTTTCTTTGATTTTTCATAAAATAACATTATCTAAATTGTGCTTATCATTTATTATTATCATAAAATAACACTATTCCCGGACTAATTTTTGTTTTAAGACTAATTTAGAAAAGTTTTAAGACTAAAATTTTTCTAATTTAAGACTACACTTCGCGACAAAAAGATAAGAACAAAGTTTTTTTTTTTTTTTCTTTTTCATAAAATAACATATTTAAATTGTGCTGATCATTTATTAGCATAACAAAATATTATCATATCAAAAACATATTAAATATTTAAATCATATTCAAAATAATCATATTAAAAATAATCATATTCAAATAAAAAAAAAAAAAAAAAACTTTATTCTTATCTTTTTGTCGCAGTATGTAGTCTTAAATTAGAAAAAATTTAGTCTTAATTTTTTTTCTAAATTAGTCTTAAAACAAAAATTAGTCCGGGAATAGTGTTATTTTATGATAAAAATAAATGATAAGCACAATTTAGATAATGTTATTTTATGAAAAATCAAAGAAAAAACCCTTTGTACCTATCTTTTTGTCGCGGAGTGTATATAAAAAAAAAAAAAAAAAAAAAAAAAAAACTATATTTAATATTTTGCTTAAAAAAGAAATCACATATCTGTCACATGTATTTTTAAATTCTCTATAAAATTTGTTAATATTTCTTAATTTGAAGTTTATTTAATTTCCGCTTTTCTAAATTGTGTTACATAAACTTTCCGAAGTTAGTTCGTTTCTTCAATAATATGCAAGTTAACATGCAAAAACCCTGAACTGATACATTCATGCAGAATAAATTACGAGGGGAAGGATTTATTAATAATATATCACATGGCTATTATTAAAAGCATGTATATATACTATTAAAAAGTGGTATTTGAAAAATTTTCAATATAGTATGAGGTTAACTAAACTTTCAAAATGAGAAAGATCTATAAAAATAAAATAATTTAACTCGAAATTCAGACATAAAAATATCAAAAACACTAATTTCAGGATTATTTCCTGAAAATCCCCTCCCCACTTCCTCCCTTAAACATACATATTTTTGATTGAATTTAACAGAAATATATATATATGTATATATTATTTATTTTAATGATAAGAAAATTTTAAAATTCTCTTTTCCATTTACTTCTAGTTATTTCCTTCTTAAAGAATATTGACATATAAATTTATTGACATACTGTAGATGGCACAGAGAAAGAAATGAAATGCGTCATATCATGACACTGTAATGCTGAATTCATCAATGAGACGAATTCCAACTTTTATAAATTTCATATCAGTTAAAGGTGACTTGGCATAACTGAAGGTTTCATTATAAAAGCTTATATTTCCATTTAATATTTATAAATTGTACGATATTTTCAATAAAATGTATATTCTGGCAACAAATTTTATGGTTTTTTATACATTTTTTACAGATCTGAAACCTTTAAATTGCGTTTTCTCTGTTTGAATTTTTACATGAATTCATAATCTTCAAAATGCTTAAACTTCAACAGATATTTAAGACATGACTTTTTTTTCGTTCTTTAATAGAATTAGGGATAGATTTTCCAATATCTTTTAAAGAAAATCAATATTAAAAATTAAAATATAACAAATTTCTCTCTCTCTCTCTCTCTCTCTCTCTCTCTTATTTATTTATTTATTTATTTTTTTATTAACAAATTTTTTACATAGATACTCATTTTTTATTTATTTATTTTATTCAAAACCTAATAATTAAATTTCAAAATCCATTTCTAATTCTTTTAAGTAGGTTATATTAAATATCCCCAAAAAAGTCTTTTCTTAAATATCTGTAGACGTTTTGGCATTTTAAAGATCATGAATTCATAGGAAGAAAAATGCAAACTGAGAAAATGCAATTTAAAGATTTCAAATCCGTAAAAAATATATCACAAACAATAAGAATTGCTAATAATTACAGAACTTTTGATAAACACCATAAAATGCAAGAAACTCGCAACAATTGTTTCGGGTCGAAAGAATACACGACCCTTCGTCAGGCGAACAAAGTAGGCACGAGTACTACAGTCGAAGCGGCAACGCACAAAATCGTTTTAAAGGAAGAGAAAAAATATATAAAGATGATTGTGAATACAAATGCTGGTGTGAGCAAAATTATCAAATAAAAGAAAAACATAAATAAATAAATAACATTAAAACATGGAACAAGATCTAAAAAATAACATAATTCAATGAAAAACGAACTTATGTGAGTATTTTCCAAGCATCAGACAAGAACAGAGTAGAAGAAATATCATTAACAAGATTTTTCGAATTTTTATTCAACAAACTTAATATAAATAATCTCTAAGAAAAAAAGAGTTAAATTGAACACGTGTCATTTGTTAAATATATTAAAAACACTTTAAATACACGCTAATTAAAAATCCCTGACGATGCTTTACTATTAAAGTGAAAAGCTTTGAATAAAAAATATTTAACATCTTTTAAATAAAAATTTTAATTTACGTCTATTTAAAGTGTTTTTAATATATATTAAACTTAATATAGTTCAATTTATAAATATTAAATGAATGGAAATATAAATATTTATATAAAAACCTTCAGCAATGCCAAGTCAAAAGATCCAAGTCCGCCTAACTAGATTTTTCTCGTTGTTAGCAGTAATGTGATATTCTCCCCTTCAGGACCCGACTAACAAATTTTTGCACCCAGAACACTTTCTGTTTTCCGTTCTTCTGTACCACCTTAGGGAGATTGAATTGTATAAACTAGCTCTGATATAGGGCAAGAGTTTGACTCCCCTTTAAAAAGTTGAAGAAAAATACATTGATTGGCCTATTGGCCTATCGACAAAAAAAAAAAAAAAAAGAAAGAAAGAAAGAAAAAAAAAAAAAAAAAAGAAAAATAATTTTAAGTCGGTTTCTGTTACTGTCACAGCTTTTGACAAGCAAACAGGCACTGAAAAAAATATTTGGCCAAAAAGTGCAACACTCGCTACAAAGATGAAAAAATTTACTTCAATCAACCTAACGACAGATTTTATTTTAAAATTTTATTCATATAGGTCAAACGGCTGACTTAGAGACCCTTCTGTTGTTACTAAACCGGCAGAAAAGATAAGCTATAAAACATGGAGCTAAAATAGAGCCAGTTTTTTTTTTTTTTTTTTTTTTTTTCTGATTTGGGATAGGGAAACTGAAATGGAATACGATACTTCCTTCCATATTCTAATTTTTTTTCGATTTCACATTTTTTTTCTTTTTTTTTTCCGGAAATAAAGACGTTCCATAGTTAAAAATTGTTACAGATTTTTCTTCTTTTTCTAATGGAAGAAAGAAAAATTTGTTCCCCCCAGGGCTTGAAAAATCTAAAATTTTTTACATGCGTAATTGGGCATGTTAGTTTGGAGAATGCATGCCCGAATTAAATTTTTACATGCCTAAATATTTTAATCAAATGCATATTAATAAAAACATTCACATATTTAGTAAAAATAATTTAAGAACACTATACTTATATTGACATTTTTTATTTCAATTTAATTTATGTAAAAGTTTTAGACAAGATCTTAAAATTACTTTTGATTAAATATTTGCATGCCCAGCTGGGCATGTAAGGAGAAAAAAGCATACATGCCCAATCTGAATTTTTACATGGCCCGGCATGTCGGGTAATATAATTTTCGAGCCATGGTTCCCCCTTAGCCCTGCTCCTCTTCAGTAACAATTTAGAGAAAAAATAAAAATAAACTACATTATAATACTTTATGACATGAAGACACTGTAAGTTAAATTGTATTAGTATAAATACATATACAAACAATTCATTGCTCAAATAACTAACAAATTGTTAATGTAAAATTCTAGTTTAATTATAAATGATATTTTACAAAGCACCATGTTTTACGAACATTCTTCCTCTTTGATTCCCATTTGGAATCACCACCTCTTTACGAAATTTCTGCGTACAATTCAGTCTTACTGTACTAGAATTCAATGCTAGAATCAACCCAATTTTCACGATATACTAGATTCACTTATTTAATAACGAAATTCTGTACTGATAAGTATAAAGGATTTAAGTCTATATTCTTGATTTTTCAGAAGATGAAAAATAAAGTTAAACTAACTAAAAACTAATCAAAAGAATCGATTAGGAGAAAGGGATTATGTTGACTTATACCCTCCATACCATTCAGTGATTGCCAACCTTCGTTTAATAAAGGGAAAAAACTGAATTAAATATTTTATACCAAACATGAACGCTAAATTTCTGATTTGAATCTTTTTTTTACCAATGCATTGGTAAAAAAAAGATTCAAATCAGAAATTTAGCGTTCTATGTCATTTAGTCTCTGAGAAAATCCATGGATTTTCTCAGAGACTAAATGACATAGACTTAAGCCCTTTATACCAATCGATAGAGAATTTTTTTCTGAGTCTGACTATGTACTTAACTCAAAATCGACATTTTTGGACTTAAATCCTTTATAGTCAGTACAGAATTATTATCATGGCATGCGACACCATATTAAACATGATGATGCTTTATTTTAATTTTTAAGATAGCTTTCAATTTAATTAAGTAAAATTTCTTTCGAATGAGCTGATTTCAAAACTGAGCACAAGGGGATATTTTCTTTTATTTCTCATCAAATGCCAGCACCCCCCCCCCCCCCCCTTCCACTTAATAGAACGGCTGATCGTCCTTTTAACACCCAGAATTTCCTTTAGCATCTGTAATGGACAAGAGGGATGGGGGAGGGGAGGTAAAATTTGTAGGAGAAAAAAAAAGTGCTTTTTTTTTATTCACCCCCGCCAGTATGTTGTATAAGATATAATGTTGGAGTTGAATTCTTCAATACAGCTTTTCTTCACTTCTGCACATTTCATTTATCTTAGTATCTTATTCTCGTATATGTATATATATATATATATATATATATATATAATATGTGAATAATGTTTAAAAAGTTTTTTTTTCTTTTTCTAATGTATAATATATATATATATATACGTCAGTATCTTAAATTAAGAGTTTTAAATTATATTAATATTACAGTTATTTGGAATCCATCTACTTCTAATTCAATATTTAATTAGTTTAAATTAATAAATTATCATCCTAAATTATTGTTTTAGTTATATATAATATTTAAAAATATTAGTCAAAACTTAAAAATTCTTTCTTTCTTTCTTTCCATATATATATTATTTATTTATTTTTTGTCTTGCAAATTGTTTATGTTTAAGTTTAATATTAAGAATTCCTTTTCTTTTTTTCACCGATTTATTTACCATTGCTTTTTATTTTATTTATTTATTTTTGTCTTTGATCTGAGATTAAAGTAACTTTGAATAATTTTAAGAGCAATATTATCAAGTGTTCTGCAAACGATAATTAAAAAAAAAAAAAAAAAAAAAAAAAAAAAAAAGTTACTTAAATTTAGTATAGTTTTTAAACCACGTGGTTCTTTGATTATATGTTTTTTTAATTTAATTAATTTATTTTATTTGCATATTAAAATCAAAAAGTACATCAAAATATTTATTAATTTTATATTTCAATTGAATATTTTTATAATATATTTTTAAATAAATATACTTTTTTCTGATGACATGCTGTATTATGCAGTCATTTTAAGACTCATATTTAAGCAAGTAATAAATATTTTTAAATTTTATTTTGTCGTTTTTATTCAATATAGTATTGAACACCAATGGCCATATTTTCTTCCCTCTTGTCAATTTTAAAAACTCGCCTTTGTAGGCGCATGTTAAAATCTTTAAATAACTGAATGAAAGGCGCACATTGTAGATGCAACTATATATAATAAAAGCATAAATAATAATAGCAAAGATAGTAAGTTGAAATAGTAAGATATTTATTGAAAGTTAGTGTTTTATAATTTGGATAAGGATAGGAAGGGTACTGGTGTTACACCCTCATCAAGCTGCCTGAAGAAATTTGCATTATTGGCATATGCTTTTAAAAGGTCGTCTTCCAAAATACGCATGAGTGAAAAAACACATTAATGAAAATATAATTTAACTAGGTTATATTTATGCATAATAAATCCAATGAATAAATAAACAGCATCAAAATAAAAAGGTTAAAATTTATGCGCTTAAAAATATTTTAAATAATATATAAAATAACATGTACATGAGCAAACAATAGTGACGTAACACAATTGCTCAAATAACATTAAATGCAATAATAAAATCTAAATTAAGATGTAGTGTTTTTTTTTTTCTTTTTAACAGAATCGAAAAAATAAATAAATGTTCGGAAAAAATTGCAAATGTAAACAATTTTTCGAAGGAAATTCGCAGACGAAAATTAAATAAAACTATGAATTAAATTAATAATCTTTTTTAATAAATGTCAATTTTTAGTTTTATCAAATTCCAGAAGGAATTCGAATTGAAACTAAAACAATATGTGTGTGTAAATAAATAAATGGAACAGTAAGTGTGCAAAAACTGCTAGACCGCATCTAAATAAGCAAATTAATCTAATAATAATAATACATACATACAATGCTATTTTAACATTAAATTTTGTTAAAGTTTTTAAACATTAAATTTTGAAAACTATACTATAATAAGAGTGACAGATGAACTAAAATTTTATGTATGTTAAATAATTATGAAATATGCTTCATTATAAATATGTGTTCATCATTTATAGAAATTTAATTTGTTTAAACTATACCATTAATATTATTTTAATGAGTATTTTACAGAAAAAATATTATTTGGGAGAAATTAAATGTTAAAGTATTAATCATTCTAAAGTTTATTCTTATATTACTGATAAAAATATAATAACAGATTATTTTTCTTAATTAATTTCATAATAAAAATCATACGAAATTAATTATCACAGATTCTTATTTATTTATTTTATTTTTCATTCATTTTATTTTTATTTATTTATTTTCAGATCATTTAAATAACATTTTAGGAGTTTTAAACAGTAAAAAACTTATATTTTTAATCGAAAATAAAGCATTTAGAATAAATTAATTAATATATGATTAATCTTTTACATTAGAAAAATCAGAACTTAAATTAAAGCTGACACACATCTTCTAAATAATTCTTTGTTAATAAGCATTAATATAAACGCATAAACATTATGATTTTAAATAAAGCTTTGCGCATCTGACATTTAAAGAACTGAACATTGACATACGATAGAAAAACTCATGTTTATGAAATAAAGAATTCTGCAGGATAAACTAAATAATTTTTATACCTTTAAATTTGTATTTAAGAAAAAAAAAAAAAAAAAAAAGGTATGTAATGTTAGTAAAAATTCAAAGATCAACTCTTGTCATCTATATTTTAAAACAAATTCTTGTAAATAAAATCAAATAGTGCATTTTTACCATATTGTGAAAATATAAAAAGAACAAATTTAAAGAAGTGCAATCGATAAATATTTTGAGAATGTTATTTCATGCATTACATGAAATGAGTATATAAAAAATACATTTTATGTGCTTTATTTATTTATTTTTAAGATAAGTTATCAATTTGTTTCATTAGTATAATATTATTAATATATTTCATTATGGTAATATGCACATATAATCAGAGAAATATTATTGTCATTTAACACATATCCAGAAAAGATTAGTACAATATGTTATTCGTCAACATTTTTAATTTATTAATGCTGAAATTCACATTAATTTTATCATTTATGTTTTTTATTATTGTAGTTAAATGCATATGAAAAATCAGAATGATTTTCCAAATATATAAATAAATATTTACTTAAAATCATAGAACATATTGAATATTATCTCATATTATGTAACAAGAGTTCGAAGGAGTTGCAATATGTTTACCATACTGTTTATCAATATCTTATCAAAAATTATGACGTCACCGGAAATCTTGGAATAAATTTTCATGCCATTAAATAAAATAGGTATTATTTCGTTTCATGATGCATTGCAACGATATTTCACCGGTTATAATTTATAGATATTAATATAATTAATCAATATACCCTTTATAATTTGAAAATTTTAAAATATTTTTCAGTGAATAAGGATAACTTTTTTAAACATCTGTTTTACGATATTTAATAATTATGAAGAATCCTGATAACACTTTTTATCACTTTGGTTACTGATAATGGTACGAATACTTTTATATATATATATAATTTAACGAGTGTTAAAAATTACAATTCCTACACATAATAATAAATTATAAAATTACCTTGGGCAAGATGAGGAGGGATTCCATCAGCACAATAGGTGTTGTGTAAACCTGGCATGGTGTGATCTAAAAGACCCCAGTGAGACATATCAGGCCGAATATAGCCGTGACTTGATGCGGCAAAAGTCGCAAATCCAGCGGTCCTGCTGAGTTCCCCTTGGTCACTGCCTGATTGAGAAGTCGAGAGATTCAAAGAGTTCTGTCCAAGATTCAGTCCTGATGTTAAAGCAGAAATGCCGTAACCACCTGCACTTTGTTGATGTTCATGAACACTCGAAGATTGGGAACCTGACCAATGATGTCCACTCTGCGATACCATAGATTGATGTCCACCCATAGACTGACCAGGAACGTAAGGAATCATCGTCAGACCGCTTGTGGGAGAAGCATAGAGTGTTGCGGATGATGGGGGTGATGTTTCATACCCTGAGGATGGTTTACCTGGGTACAAATCCCTTCCTGAATAAGACGGGGGCGAGGAGTAGTTTCCTGCCACGCTATAAGGAGCCATGCTACCAAACGTACTGACCATGACGCTGTCACTGGCGCTGCTGGTGCCTGCAGAAGACGCCCGGTCTCTTTCACCGACAGGGGGCGCAACAGACTGAGACATTTGGGACGGTCTTGGGGTTAGTCCTTCCCTGCTAGGAGGAGTTGCCGATAGAGAATGGCTGCTATTATCTGATCGAAGGCGGGACTCTAGTTCACCGGTATGCGTTTCCATTGGTTCACCGGCACCGGACGAGACTGTCTGGTATACCCAAGAGTCGCCAGCGGCCAGGTCTGCATGAAGGTGGGCGTTATTCCCCATCCATTGCTGGGAATCTGCTGAGTTTTTGTTTTTGTTTTCATGCCAGTGTTGCATGTGACCGGCGTTTTCAGAATTAGATGATTTCGGAATAAACAATTTTGTTTGCATACCATCCACTAATACATAAGTTGGGGAAGTAGTTTCATTTGAATTCCATAGTTTCGAATCTTGTACTATTGTATAATCATAATTATTTTGAATAGATGGATCATGAATTACATTAGTTTTATTAAAATCCGTATCTTGAGAATCCATAGATTTGACCATATCGTGATTCGATTCTTTCATTAATGAATAATGCATTTCATTCTGCTTTATTTCCTGGCACTGTTCCTCCCAAGCCCTGTGAGCGTCTAATTCTCTTTTCTTTTTCCATATATCATTTTCAGTAGCCGTTGAGTGATGATCATCATACTTTTCATTATGGTAGTTCTCTAAACTGTCATGAACTTCATTGTTTTGAACCGGAGCTTGTTCTAACCATGAGTCTACATCCGGATGTTGTATAGGTGCTTGGTCAGACCATGTAGTACATTCTTGAATTTTCATAGTTGGAACTGCATTGTTATTATTATTTATTTGTTTTTCATCTTGAACATAATTCAAGTGAATAGCATCTGCATTTCTGAGCAATTTTTCAGTCTCTTCACCGTAAAATCCTTGTATGTTAGTTACGGGTACTTTAGCTTCTCTTCCATTCTTATCTCTGACCGTTATAAATTTATTTCTGTTATTAATATCAGGTTGGTTTAAAATGAAAGTATTTTTTAAGCTTGCGTTATCCATCGGTACAACAGCTTGTTCTTGAAGCCATGACTTATTAATTTTGGGAAGCCAGGTTAAATTTGAATTATTGTGAGTTATTTTTGCGGCACTAAAACTTTCATTCACATTGCAATTTCTAGTTTCAATATCGTTGTTAACTGCTGTATAATTTTCTTCTGCTCCTTTATACTCTGTCTTTATGTTATCTTTTCCAGGAAATTCCTTATTTTCTTCATATGGGGTAATTTCTTCATACTGTTCCAGTTTAATAAGCGAAACTGCTCCGTCACAAGTTGTAGAATTTTTAGAAATTGAATTAGAATGAGCAGGTTCAATCACGGGAGTACCATCTGCATTTCTTAAAGGAAATTTCGGCGGCGAATGTTGATGGGCCTCGTGATTGTTTATGATAATTTCAGCATGAGAAAAAGAATTATATTTTTCATAGCTACGATTTTGATCATATGAGTTTGATGTCATCTCGACGTTTTCGCCCATAGGGCTTTGGGATGAATCTGGATTCATGGTTGTTTCAGAATCTCCGACTTCATTGGTCGAATTGTAAGAATTCATCGGACTAGACCCTGTATCACCTGAATTTGGACTGGATACTATACCACTCATTATGGATTGCAGTTCGTCCAGAAATTTCTGTGTTAAACTGCCATAATCCCTAAAATAAAATTAATACCTATGTCAGTAATTTAACTCATACAATCATAAAACACAGCTAAAGAAATGTCAGTTAAAGAAAATATTCAGAGAAATTAAAAATAAATAAATAAATATAAAAAATAATGCATTATAATATCTGAGCTTTAATTCATATACTATTATTTACATTGCTACTAAAAATAGATATTAAATCACTATTTAGATATATAAAAACCCCAACTTTGGTCTTTTTATTGTGGGCATTTATATATTGGGCATAAATTTTATTTAAAAAGAAAGAAAGGTTCAAATATACTTTTGCAGTTTTGCATAATATTTTTAAGATACAGTGAAATCTGCATAAAAATCCACCTCTCTTAGGACCAGTTTTAACCGGCCCTAAATGATACTTTTGCAGTTTCAGTTTGCATAACATTTTGCAGATACACAGAAACCTCCCTAAAAGTCCACCTCTCTTTAGGGCCAGTATTTATTGGTCCCGAAATTTTCCCATAAAATAACTCAATATAAATTTATCTCCATATTCATATAATATTTTCTACTATTCTTAGGGATCACATTTCTGGGGAATCATATGATTTTATTTTTATTTGGTCTTCAACTGTTCACTGTTGCCCATATGACTGAGATCAATCTCCATGTGTGCAATAACAAACTGCATGTAGAACAGTAGAACAAAGAAGTAAGTAACAACAAAACTCAATTTTAGAATATGCATAGCATTACTTAGAGATAAAATTCAAGCATATGCAAAAAGGAATTTTGAATCATATCATTAATTAACTGATAAATTTAAATGAAATGATTTCTATCTGAGAGTAATGTTTGACTTTAGGTTGCAACGCAAAATTTGTAAAATTCGCTAAGATTAAAAGTTGAAAGGTATAATTAGAATTTCCTATTGAGCAATTTTAATAGAAATTTACACATTAATAAAGATCTCTTTCCCGCTTGCAAATTATGTTAAGCTGAACAATTTGTTCCAGTGCATAAAATAAGGCAAGTTCGGGTAAGATGCATCGCTGGTCAAGATGCCGTGTTACGTGGTCCTTTCACGCGAAGGCACCATAGGAATGCGCAGGTCATTCATAGGGGAGATACGTCAGTAATTAAACGTATGTTACATATTTTGCAAATTTTAAGGAAATTTCTTTATTAAATTTTGTATCTATAATTCATCTGTCTCTCTTCATCTGGTAAGTACTAAAACATTTGATTCGTTGAGTTATAGTTATATAAACCGTATTTCAAACAGAAAATAGTAATAAAATAATTCAGATAATTTTTAAAAGTGCAGTATCTAGTTTTCCCTCCAAACCTATAAAGGGGGCTGTGGTTCCTCTTTTTGCAAGTTATTAGAGGACATACAGTCGGTAACAAAAGTATTCGAACACTAGCAAAAATTCCTATGTAAAAAAAGTAGAGTTAATACTGTTTTGTTAAATAAATCCTTGTCGAATCATATTCTTAGACTGACTAAAAACATTATTCGACAAGGATTTATTTAATAAAACAGTATTAACTCTACTTTTTTTTTTATATATATATATAGGAATTTTTGCTAGTGTTCGGATACTTTTGTTACAGACTGTACGTTTCATTCATTTTTTTTTTTTTTTTTTTTTTTTTAAATAAGATGTCGAAAAATTTTTGAGATAAGATGCCAATAGTTTTACATTGAAGAAAGATAATGCCCGATTGCATTCTTTATTGTTCTAAGTTACTTCAAGACTTTAATTTTAGTGAAATATTAAATAAGCTAATAGGTATTATTTTGTTTTAATTTTGTCTATGCCAGTCATGTATTTAAAATATATAATGTTTCATAAAAACATATACATTTTGCTAAAATTCCATATGTCATCTTACCTCAATATTGGTAGAAAAGGCGAAAGCGCTAAGGATACCTTTTATTTCAAAGTTTTTATAATATTTTTTAAATTAAATATTTTTTTTTACTGCATACTCAAAAGTATAAATTTACCCAACAATTAATAAATAAAAAATATAATCATCAGGGAATTTTACAGAAATATATGATAATAATAATAATAATAATAATAATAATAACAAATAAATAAATAAACTACGGCGCTTTTCACCAATTTATCTTATATTTCTTGGAATAGAAATTTTTTTCTTAAAAGTTTTTCAAATTCAAACAAACTAATAGTGAGGATTTTTAGAGAGTTATACAAACAAATAATATAAGTTTGAATAATTAAAATCATTTAATTCATATAATTCATTTTTTGAATTACGATTATCTCATGACCTCTGTTATATAAAAAACTACTTTTCTAAAAGATCAATTTTCTACAAAACGGTGGGTGGCCCTCAGAGTAAGTTTTACTATATTTCAATTTTCTCATTATACTATGTAATATATATGATTACTGTTATTAAAATGTTTTATAAAATTTTGTTTACAAAACTTAAAAATATATTTCAAATCTAATCGCAAAAAATGAAAAGCGTAATTTTCAGTGTTTTCATATTATTATTAGATATACTTAATAAACAGAATTTTAATTTACTGAATTAAATGCGTCTAATATAAGTCAGATATATAAGTGAGACATTAAATCAGATATGTGTATTTCAAATTTAGTATTTATTGCAAATAATTATGTAACATTTATTAGAATTAAGAACATACTTATTTTACTAATTTTGGTCTATTTTCTTTTAAAGAAGAGATTATTTATTATAAAGTTTCACATTTATTTAAACGTAAATTTCACATGAGGGATTCTGCAAGTAGATATAACTTTTTTTTTTTTTTTTTTTTTCGGGGGGGATGGGGGCTGGAATAAACATAACAGTAATATTAAGTATCAATTTGTTTTATTATTTTCTAAACTTGATCAAATTATAAATTTAATAAAATTCAATCAACATTTTTTTTATAAATTTCCATCAAAATCAATAATATTATTATATAATTAATTTTATTGAAACTGATAATGCAATTTTCATGACATATATATGTTATTGTTATTATTATTATTATTATTTTCTATGATACTTTGTTCCTATTTCCTACATATGATCTCATCCATTAATGTTTCAAAAACAGCTCATATAAACTTTTTCAATAATTTTTGCCTTATATAAGGCTTCTTTTTTATATGTGGTTGTTTGTTGAATAACTGAAATCTTCCTTCCTGATGCGTAATCATTGCAATCATGAATAATAATTATTATTTTTGTTGTTGTTGTGTAAAATGCTCCACTGATCTTAAGTCGTGTTGGTCTCTGCTCCTTCTTTTTATTCTAGTTATTATTATTATTTTTCCTGTTAATCGTCGATCATATCTGGTATATAAGATCTCATCCACCAATGTTTCAGAAACGTTTTAATGTACTTTGCCTTATACAGTCGAAACATGAATTGTTTCCACAATTCCCATCAAAATGGAGATTAGTTTAATTATATGAAAATTAGTTACTGATAGCATGAATTACTGATAACATGAGGAATTTTTTTTTCCTCCTTGAGATTATGTTAACGAGGTTCGACTGTATAAGGCTTCATTTCCATATGCGGTTCTTTGTTCAATATATGTGTGTGTGTGTGTGTGCATGTAACATAATGTAGAATATATCAGAAGCGTACTATCAATCAATGTCGAATAAAGATATGAATCAATCCCCATTGCTTACGCTTTAATGAGAAATGATATTCATTCACGCTTATAATGAAACAGATTAAAACTATTAACGACAAGAAGAAAAAAAAAAAAGTTTACCCATACTGAAATCATTAACAAGTAAAAGGAACATTGAAAAATTTAATAGGAAGTGGGATAATGCTCAAAAATAGGAGAAATTCTCTTCGGGGAACGTACATTCTACACAAAGCAGAAAATCGTAATATACGTGTATCTGTATATATATATATATATATATATATATATATATATATATATATATATATATATATATATATGTGGGAAGTTCCTTGCACAGCCTACAGATGGCGCTGCCTCGGATGCGTATCATTGAACGAGATGACAAACGGAGGAGTTGAGATCTGGCTGCAGTGGAGATCGGTTGAGACCTTCAGCGCGTAGGCTGACAGGCTCATTTTTCTGCTAATTAGAGCTTGTTGTGCTCTGTATAAGTGTGTAGAGCCATGGAGAGCTCTATACCATAATCTCACTTATTAGAAATAGTACGCGTAGGTACTAATGTGAATTGTAGAGCGAGTCAGTGCTCATATATGTTACTTTCTGTTAGTCCTAGTAATGAAGAGAGCTTGTTATGTGTATTAGGCCTCGAAACCAGCAAATGTTATTGATGGAAACCCTGCTATTATTATCATTTTATCTTTGTGTAAACTGTGTTGTGAACGTAATAAATGTTTTTAGTTATCTTAATCGCACCTCTTCATTGCCCCACCCCTAGACGCCCAGCTAATATACTACAAGTGGGGACTCTGCCGCGATATTACCACCAACAAGTTATAAAAGGTAACTGTTATTGTTATATATTTATCATTGTGTTTGATAGTGGATAATAATGATTAATGCATATATTGAGCAAAAAGAGTTTGAGTTACTATTTTGAATTAGAAATTAATGGTGAAATACTTTTGAGAACACTTTTGGTTTCAATGTGTGATGAAATAAAATAAATAATATAACTTGAGAAGAATGAATAAAAATAAGAATTATGATTGAAAAAAATATTCTGAGTAATCTTTTATAATTTTGCTTATTACTGTTTGCAATAATATTTTAACAATATTATAACAATATTATTTTAAAACGAAAGTGATAACAATTATTAAATAGAGAACAATAATGATAATGGTGATATTATATGAAATATGTGTAATAATTAAGAAATATATAAGATGATCTAAGTATTCTGTTGTATATTACAAATTGTTCTGCACATGGTTATTTAAAAATCATGATAATTTTGATTTGAGAACAAAAACCATAGAATCATTTTTTGAGAAAATTGTTCTCATATTATTTTGTTTCTATTTAAGTATGATATTAATTTGGTAGAAGTATTGAAATATTTTTTGGTATAAATAATTATTTAGAGTTATAATGGCCCAAAACGTGTTACAAGGCATTAGAAAAGCAGATTTAAGAACAATTGCTGAAGAATTAGGCCTAACTGTTCCGGCGGAAGCTAAGGTACTTGAAATCAAAACTTTAATTGAGAGTTCTGATATTTATAAAAATGATTTAGAATTTGTTAGAGGTGTTATTAAAATGTTACTAGAAGAACAAAAGTTGAAATCTGTAGAAGAACAAACCAAAATTGAGATAGAAAGAATTAAATTATCCCAGTTAGAAAAAGAAATAGAGTTACAGAATTTAAAGTTACAGGCTGCAGCAAATAATTCTAGTAATAATGTTGAGCAATCAAATTCAGAAACTACTTCACAATCATTAGAAAATTTAATTAGAAGTATTCGAACATTAACCATTTCAGTACCTGAGAAACCGGAAGCTTTGCACTTATTTTTTCAATCCCTTGAAAAAGCATTCGTTTCTAAAAATGTACCCCCTAAATTTAAATCGGAAATATTGATTAATTTATTGGGAGATAAATGTAATCAGGTTCTTGCGTACGTAACCTCCGAAGAGATTAACGATTATGAAAAAGTTAAGGAATTAATTTTAAGACAGTTCCAACCAACGCCGCGTGAATGTTTAAGTAATTTTAAAAATGCGTTGCGTAATCCGTCAGAATCTCATGTCCAATTCGCTTCGCGTCTAAGCGCTTCTTTTGATTACTATTGTAGATTGAGAGGGGTTAACGACGTTAAGCAATTGTGTGATCTTATAGTTTCTGATAAATTATATGAAACGTTGGATTCTAGAACTAAGGAACATATTAGTGTTCGAGAAGGTCAAAATTGGTTTAAACCCAACGAATTAGGTCGGGAGTGTGATTTATTCTACTCTTCTAGAGGCAAATCGTTAATTGAAACTAATAATACGCGAAACGAAAGTTCAGAGAATAAGCGGTTTGTAAACAAAACTCCTTTTAGAAAGACACATTATAATAATAAAGATCCCATAGTACGTAATTCGGTATCTAATCAAACTCACGAAAAGCATGAAAGAATGTGTTATATTTGTGGTGCTAAAGGGAAAACATTTCATTTCGCTAGAGTGTGTCCTAAACGTATTGCTGAGAAAAAAGAATTCCGTGAAAATCTTCCAACAAATTCAGTAGTTCAATCCGAAACAAGTCCGATTAACCTAATTGTTAATGAGCTCGAATATGTTGATATTTTAGTGGATGATATTCCACTTAAAGGGTTAAAAGATTCTGGTTCTTCGATTCTAATTGTAAATAAAAATAGCATTCCACAGACTAAAAATGTTATTTCTTCAACCACTCTAGTTAGCTGCTTTAATGAAAAGAAAGATGTAAATCTGACTGAATTTAAAATATCTTTACCTAATCATGATTCAATAAACATAATCGGTGCTTTATGCAACAATTTGACATGCGACGTAATTCTGCCTAATAATATCTTTCATATTTTGAAACAACAAAATAAAGAGGAAACACATGTTTCGAATTCCAGCGACGTAGCAGGGGGGAAAGAGAATTTTTCGCGTTCGGGGGAAAGCAATTTCGATGAAGCAAATGAGTGTTCTTTTCCTGTATTCGATCGAAAGGAAAATGAAATAGATACTTTTTTTTCAAGTATGTGCAATTTTTCAGAAGAAGAAAAATTCGATGTCAGTTATATTTTAGATAAGTCGTTAAAAGAGAAATTAAGCGAATTAATAAAAAGTTATAAGCCAGTTAAAACAAAAAGTACTGATTTAAAAATGTCCATTATTTTATCTGATGATATACCAGTGTGTTCACGCTCTCGCAGATTATCATTTGTAGAGAAATCAGAGGTGGACAGACAAATTGACCAATGGTTAAAGGATGGTATAATTAGAGAAAGTACATCAAATTATGCTTCGCCAATAGTGGTGTGTAGGAAAAAAGATGGAGGAATAAGGTTATGCTGTGATTATCGTGCTTTAAATAAGAAAATAATTAAAGATAAATACCCGTTGCCAAATATTGAAGATTTATTTGATAGATTAGGGGAGGGTAAAGTTTTTTCGACACTAGATTTAAAGAATGCGTTTTTACAAGTTGATGTAGAGGAAAAAAGTAGGAAATATACAGCTTTTGTGACCGATAATGCCCAGTATGAGTTTCTAAAAGTTCCCTATGGATTATGTAATAGTCCCTTAGTATTTCAAAGATATGTAAATTATGTGTTTAAAGACCTATTAAAAGATGGTACTGTAATTATTTATTTAGATGATATAATTATTCCATCTAAAGATGAGAATGAAGGGTTAGATAAATTAAAACGTGTGTTAGAAACGGCATCAAAATTTGGTCTAGAGTTAAATTTAAAGAAATGTCAGTTTTTGAAACGTAAGATCGATTTCTTAGGTCACATAATTGAGAATGGCACGATTAAACCCTCAGTAGAAAAAACTCTCGCAGTACAAAATTTCCCAGAACCCCGTAATGCTAGGGAAGTGCAGAGTTTCTTAGGTTTAACGGGTTACTTTAGAAAATTTATTCGTTCATATGCCAACATAGCAAGACCACTCAGTGACTTATTACGTGCTTCCACTCCATTTAAATTCGAGCAAGAGCAGAAATTAGCTTTTCAAAAGCTTAAAGACATTTTATCTAATGCACCTGTCTTACACCTTTTTAAGCAAGGCTATAAGTTAGAAGTTCATACAGATGCATCTAAATTAGGATTCGGTGCAATCCTATTACAACAAGATGACGATGGACAGTACTATCCAATCCATTATATGAGTAAAAAGACCTCTGTACAAGAAGAAAAATACTGTAGTTATGAGTTAGAAGTGTTAGCGATAGTAGAAGCCCTTAAAAAATTTAGGAACTATTTGTTAGGTAGTAAATTTAAAATTTATACTGACTGTCAAGCGTTCACTAAAACTCTAGATAAACGTGAATTGACACCTAAGGTAGCCAGGTGGTCTTTCCTGCTACAGGAATTCGACTACGAAGTAGAACATCGACCTGGTAAACAAATGCAGCATGTTGACGCGCTTAGCAGACACCCTGTAATGGCTGTAAATACTGATACCCTTACTCATCGTATTGCTACTGCTCAAGAAAATGATGAGTTCATCAATACTGTGAAATCTCTTTTACAACAAAACCAAAATGACGAATATGTGTTAAAAAATAATGTTTTATATAAAGTGTTAAATGATAGGGATGTACTAATTGTCCCAGAGATCATGCAACTTGAGGTCGTAAAGAAATGTCATGCCTTAGGACATTTTTCGGCTAATAAAACTGAAGAGTTAGTAAAAAGAGATTACTATTTTTCTAATATGAAAAAATGCGTAGATAACGTTGTAAAAAGTTGCGTAGAATGTATTCTCGTAAATAAGAAACAGGGAAAAGGAGAAGGTTTTTTGAACCCAATCCCTAAAGGGGATATACCATTATCCACGTATCACATCGATTTTGTGGGTCCATTACCAACAACTAACAAAAACTACAATCACATTTTCACCGTAATCGATGGATTTAGTAAATTTTCGTGGCTATATCCAGTCAAATCAACTTCTTCAGCAGACGCCTTGCAAAAATTAAAACAGCAAGCTGCTATTTTTGGTAACCCCGCAAGAATAATATCCGATCGTGGACCTGCGTTCATATCTAAGGAATTTGCAGATTACTGTAAATCAGAGGGAATTGAACATGACACCATCACAACTGGAATCCCACGAGGGAATGGTCAAATTGAGAGACTTCATCGAACAATCATTCCTGTATTATCCAAGTTATGTATAAATGACCCTAACAAGTGGTACAAGTTTGTTGAGGCTGTTCAGAGAACTATTAATTCCACCACATCGAGAAGTACCAAAAGAACTCCTTTTGAACTACTCACTGGAGTAACAATGAGAAAGAAAGAAGATAAGAGAATACTAGAACTTCTCGAAGAGGAAAGGATAAATTCCATGCTTGATAATCTTCACACCATTCGTGAAGAAGCAAGAAAAAATATTCTTAAGATTCAAGAAGAAAATCGCCGATGTTACAACAAGAAGAGAAAGAAAGCCCATGTATATAAAATTAATGATCTAGTTGCCATCCAGCGAACTCAGTTTGGAACCGGCATGAAACTAAGACCAAAATTCTTAGGTCCTTATAAAGTTGTGCGAGTAAAGAACAAAGACAGATATGAAGTCGAGAAGATAGGCGATCACGAAGGACCTATACATACTAGTACTTCTGCAGACCATATGAAATTATGGTCCACAAACTAAATAGACTGAACTAAATGGACTGATAAACATTACAGAAAAAGTTAACTGTGAATTTTTATGTACATAATTTTTTTAATGTCTGTTTCTCTTTTTTGTTTTTTTTTCTTTTAATTGTATTTTGCAGATATCCTTTAGTATCCCAGGTTGGTTTACGGTGAGGTCACCGCAACATCAGAATGGCAGAGCGTTGTGGGAAGTTCCTTGCACAGCCTACAGATGGCGCTGCCTCGGATGCGTATCATTGAACGAGATGACAAACGGAGGAGTTGAGATCTGGCTGCAGTGGAGATCGGTTGAGACCTTCAGCGCGTAGGCTGACAGGCTCATTTTTCTGCTAATTAGAGCTTGTTGTGCTCTGTATAAGTGTGTAGAGCCATGGAGAGCTCTATACCATAATCTCACTTATTAGAAATAGTACGCGTAGGTACTAATGTGAATTGTAGAGCGAGTCAGTGCTCATATATGTTACTTTCTGTTAGTCCTAGTAATGAAGAGAGCTTGTTATGTGTATTAGGCCTCGAAACCAGCAAATGTTATTGATGGAAACCCTGCTATTATTATCATTTTATCTTTGTGTAAACTGTGTTGTGAACGTAATAAATGTTTTTAGTTATCTTAATCGCACCTCTTCATTGCCCCACCCCTAGACGCCCAGCTCATATACTACATATATATATGGAGCGTTATACCCCGGAGGTAAAGGACATCAGGTCCTTTTTTTTTTTTTTTTTTTTTTTTTTCGGGGAAAGAGTTAGCACCGCATTCTTTAATGAGCATTTTTTGCTTTTCTTCTCAGTTACGGAGTTACTAACGGAGATAAGACAGTAGAAAATAAAACCGTGTCCAGTTTCGTTTAAGGTAAAAGAAAAATTACATTTTTGGGATATGGTATCCTTTACTTTGGGCTAGAGAGAGAGAGAGAGAGAGAGAATAATGTAGAATACAAGCGAAATATATTAACAACGCTTATGGATAGCTTGCCTTTTCTAAATATTACTTTAGTTTATAATTATACAACAATAAAACAATGAAAGAAAAAAAAAAAAAAAAAAAGAAGAAGGAAAATTAGTCCATTTTTTGTCAAAAACAAGATGATTCATCAAATGTTTTGTCGTTGCTTTTAAATTTTCAAACCAGATGTTTGAATAAATAAATGTATACTTATTCTTTAAAACCAAATACATTTTAATTTCTATTTTAAATTCGACTTTGAGATAGAAATCACGAAAATTGTCTTGTCAGTCGCAGCGTTAAATGGTATGAATTGATAAAATCTTTATTCAACTTTGATTAAAAAAAAAAAAAAAAAAAAAAAAAAAAAACGCGTTGTTTTATTAATCATATCTGCTAAATGATCGAAAGATAAGATGTGTTTTTCAAATATTCGTATCATATTCACAAAGAAAATTTACCAGATAAAGCTGCAAATGTTGCTTAATAAGGCATGAAATTTGTTTGCAAATTTTCTGATTTTTTTTTTTTATGATAAATATCTTATTTTAAAATTTATTTATTATTCGCAACATAATTACATTCTGAAATAACACCCAACATTGTCTTGAATATTATAAAATAATTCTTTTCCGTACATTTAACTCTATGCATCGAGTTAAATTCGCAAGAATGAATTGAGTACACGAGTGAGAAATTACTTTTTTAGGATATCAAAACATTCTCAAGAGTGCAAATATATCAAAATCTAAAAAAAAAAAAAAAAAAAAAAAAAAGATGGAGATAAAATATGTTACTCTCGTCGTTTGTTCTAGGTATGTTTTATTCTAATTTTACTGATGACGTTTAATATATTTGTGTAAGAAACGAACACACATATCAAATATAAGAACTGAAAATCATGTGAAACAAGTGCAATATTCAAACAAATGAAACTAACTGAAATAACAGTAAGAAGGAGCAGAGGCTACCGCGGCTTAAGACGGATGGAGCGGATTAAACAAGTTTTACATCTATTTCTGAAATCTCTGCAAGACCATATGATAAGAAAGAAAAAGTTAAAATAAAGATTTTTATATCATTAAGTGAAAAAAATTATTTTTCTTATAATTATTGGTATCTATTTATTTATAAACCAACTTTATATAAACTAAATCAATCATATATAATATGATTTAAAATAACTATTGATATTTATAAATTAATTTTCTTTAAACTGAATCAGTCATATATATTATTCACAATAATAAAATGCGTGCGTGTGTGTGAATACATTAAAAATTAAATTTATTAAATTTATCTTTCCAAGTTGTTAATTTTTAATCATTTTACAGTATATAAAGTATATTCACAAATCTGATGTATATAAATATATAATGTATAATTCTTTCAAGTGGTATTTATTAGAAGCTTTTTATATGAAATTGACTTTGCCACCGTGTCTTCGTGTTACGCTAGTAAAGAAGGCGCCTTCATTTTAAAGTAAATATAAACCATTCCCTTTGTCGTTCCATGATTCAGTTGGTTAGAGCGTCACGTTAATAACGCGGTGGGCGAGAGTTCGGTCACCGGAAGGTCCGGCGTATTAATGTTTGCAAATAATTAGTAGAAAAGGTGTCAATTGATACAAGGAATTTTTTCGTTGCTTACATAGTATCCTAAGAATTTTTTAAGGAGTTTATTTTTTAGAAACTTTTTTTTTTTTTTTTAATTTTTTTAAGATATTAAAAAGCTATTAAAAATCACAAAATATTTTTGATAGTAAAAAAAAGCACCAAATAAAACGTTTTAAGCAAAAAGTATTTAAAAAAATATTTTTTTAGAAACTTCTTATTTTTGAAATTGGATTTTGTCATCGCCTCTTGGTATCATGCTAAAAAAAAAAAAAAAAAAGCGCTTCCACTTAAAAAAAAAAAAAAAAAAAAAAAATGTAAGTGATTTTTATGTCGTTCAATTGCTCAGTTGGTTAAAGCGTCATGTTGATAACGCGATAGTGGTGGGTGGGTTCGGTCTTCAAAGTCCGACGCGTTACTTTGTTGCAGTGTTGTGCATAATTCATTAAAAAGTAATTGAATTACAATTAAATTACAATTATAATTCTTTTACTGTCAGTCAATTAACAAGTAATTGATTGCAAATGAATTGAATTACTTATTCAATTTATTTGTAATAATTCAATTTATTTGTAATCAATTACTTGTTAATCGATTGACAGTAAAATAATTATAATTGTAATTTAATTGTAAATCAATTACTTTTTAATCAATTATGCCCAACACTCTTTTTTTTTTTTTTTTTTTTTTTTTAGTAACTTAAAAAAAAAAAAAAAAGAAAGAAAGAAAAAAAGAAAAAAACCTCTGGAAACTTTTTTTTGTGGAACTTATTCTTGCAGAGACATGCTATAAAAAATAAAAGTTCCAAGAATAAGAAAATTTTAAAGAAGAATGTAGATATTTCACTTTTACACAAGATGAAATATTTTTAATATTCAAAGTATTTCGATAAGCATTCAAGAACAATATTTTTTTACGTTACTTGGATTTTTCTAGCCTGTTCTATAACTGTTTTTGACTGTTCTTTGACTTTTTGTTAGAATCTCATGCTGATAATGCGTTGGTCGTGGGTTTGATCCTCGAAGGCCGACATGCTATTTTTATTTATTTATTTATTTATTTTCAGATAATAATTTAAAAAAAAAACTTTCATAATCTAAAAGAAAATCTTTAGTTGTCTACACAGTATCCTAAGAAATTTTGATTAGGTTTTTAAGATTCTTTATTTATAACTAAAAAGAACAAAATAAAAATTTAAGTAAAACATTACTTTTTAAGATTAAAAGCTTTTTATTGTGAAGCCCTAAAAAGCATAAAATAAAAAATTATTGAGGTAAAGAGATGCTATAAAAAAGTGAAAGTTTTAACGCTAATGAAATTTTAGAGAAAAATATAGATATTTCCCTTTTCCAAGAAATGAAAATTTTTTAATATTCAAAATATTTTAAAAAGCATTCGAGACCTTTGAAATTTATGGCTTAACGAATCATTATACAAAAAAAAAACTAATAACTAAGAATATTGGTCTCGAATTCTTTTTAAAATATTTTGAATATTAAAAAATTTTCATTTCTTGCAAAAGGGAATCTATATTTGCTTGAATCTATATTTTTCTCTAAAATTTCATTAGCGTTAAAACTTTCATTTCTTTATAGCATGTCTTTATTTCAATAATTTTTTATTTTATGCTTTTTAGAGCTTCACAATAAAACGTTTCTAATCTTAAAAAATGATTTTTTACTTAATATATATATATTTTTTTAATCTGTAAACATTAATATCTGTGTTTAGGAAAGGAAGGCTTTATCTCTGTATGCGGAAAATTTTAGTAATAATTATAGGTATAAATTTTACATTATTATTTAGTAAAATAATGATTATTATTATTACAGCTTTATGCATCACTGCAGCAATCAGTTCAATGAATTTGTCGAAAACAAAATAGTATCACTAAACAAAATAGGAATTTGCTTGTGTTATCCAGGAAATCTCAATGTAAAAGAAAAATGCACATATTTTAAGATATCCTGAATCTGAAAATCAGGTTTTTATTAGAGGTTTGTCTCTCTGTGTAATAAGCATAGCACAAACACAGACATTAGCAGAAAACCCAAACTCACTGTTTTAGAACTGTGTAACACGGAGGTGTTACTTTTTGTGAAATCGGACGAATATTCATGTACAAGGACATTCAAAAGTATTCAAAGGCATTACTACGCATACCTGCCAAACATCTCATTAATAATCGGAAGATATTCAGTACCCGTCTTTAGAGTAATTTTATACTTATTTAATCGTAACTACATTTAGATATAATTACTCTAAAATTTAAGTGGTGTGGAAAAAGGGATTCGTACTAAAAATCTTCCGATTTATAATTAGGATGTTGGCAGATATGACAACGTGTAAGAATAAAATTCTTTATTGGTACATTTTAACATATTTGGAGTGCAATAAAATAAAACGAAATATGTATTTCTTACAAACAAAAAATTTAGAAAATAGTATGAAAGGCATTCACCATTCGTCCAGGGCCACACAGAATAAATTGTATTTGTTAGAGGCTATATCTAAAAATTAAATTCCAAGTGGTTTTATGTGTTCCTTTGGTTGTGCCAAATTTAAATATATTATGTGGTGCGTATATAAAATATAGTAGGGTACCCAAAGTTAATCAAATGTATTCTTTTGCATTGGATGTAATTGATGAAAATATTCTTTAGCAAATTATAGTTATATGTCAAGAGAATAATAATTTCTTTCTCTTACTTATATGTTAGACAAAACATTACTTTAAAGTATAATTTTTTGACATTTAGTTTTTGCTTTAATTATATGTTTTGAGGCTTTCTGGATACAAATATCAAGCTTTTAGCGATTTATGTGTTTCTTATCAGCATAATTTAAAAAGAAATTAAATGAAGGAAGATCAAATTTAATACTTTGAAGTCTTATTATATAACTTTCAAATTTTGTGGGTTACATATGATGTATTTTGACACATGCAAAAAATTAAAAATTGAGGTGGGTGGAAGTACTTTTTAAATTTCTACCCAAACAATAAAATAAAATTGAAATTAAATCATTGAAAGAGAAAGATGACTTACATGATAAAAAGAGTAAATATTCAATATCTTCAAGCTTGAATGGGAATATTTAGAAACCTTTATGCATGTAATGTAACCAAAGGCGTCAAATAGGTGCACAAAGGCATGCAATCTTCTTTACAACTTTTTTTTTTTTTTTTTTTTTTTTTTTGGGGGGGGGGGGGGGGACGAGCAACCATCTTCATTTTTAAGCTGCATAAGCTGCTTTGGCTGAAGCTATTAGTGAAATATTATTTATTTACACATATTTCAATCAGCTGTGGAATTTTGAGATTGAACTTTGCAAAAGAAATATTTTTATATCGGACCAAAATTGAAAAGATTGGAAAAAAAAAAAAAAAAAGTTGAATTCGGGAGCGGTGAAAAAAAAAAAAAAAGAAAAAGAGAAAGAAAAAATTATAACATTTAATTATATCACAGAACTCACATATATGAAAATATAGATTCAGCATAGCTAAAAAATTAAAACTAGATTCAATGAGAAAATATGCCTGTTATTTTTGTCTCTATAGTTTAGTATTATCTGGAAAGAAAGAAAGCATTTCAACAACATGCAAATTTTATAACTTCCAAAAGCAGGAATTGCTTTGTAAATTGCCATTGTGTTATTGAATAATGTAATTCAATGATTTTTCTCTAAGAACGGAATTTTAAAAAATGCGTTTCCGGTCAAAATATTATTAGTTAAATTATTTTTGACTGTGTCAATTGTAAAAGGTCTTTTTCATGTCTCAAATGACTAAAAGATTATTTTTGCCATGCTATAGAAAAGGAATGAATGTCACTTTTTTCCGTTTTAGCTACAAAACAAGATATACCGCTGAATTACGTTATTTGAAAAAGTAAAAAAAATATCCCCACTTTCAGAACCGGTGGCGTTTAAAACTTCAATAGAAAAAATATATGAATATTGATATTTGTACAAAATTTAACAAACTATTGATTTACAAATGGTAGTTTGTGTTAACGGTATACCTCCCCCCCCCCCTTCTAACATCAGTACAATTCTGCAATATCCTTCCCCTTCACCTGTTAAACAAAGTTTTATTTATTCCATATTTTGGGTTTTTGTGATGCATAAAAATCTTGCACCCCCTGAATGAAATGCGGAAATTCCGATCTTGGATTAATTTAAATATAAATTCGACTGCTCTTTGTTATTTTATATTATATATTATCTTTATTTTATTTTATTTTATTCAAGTAATATGTAAATATGAAACAAGAAAAACTGGAAATATCCATGGACACATACATTGTTCAATACTGTACGAAAATATGCTTTGTTATAAATTGTTTGAAGATATGTTAAAGTATCAAAAATTCAAAATAAAACTTTCTTTTGACTTCTTCTTCTTCTTCTTCTTCTTCTTCTTCTTTTTTTTTTTTTTTTTTTTTTTTTTTTTTAACCAAAGTTTTTATTTTATAAAATGCATATCTATGATTTTTTTTTTTTTTTTTTTTTTTTTTTTTTTTAACCAGAGTTTTCATTTTATAAAATCCATATCTATGTTTTATTATTATTATTATTTATTTATTTATTTATTTATTTTATTTTATCTTTATTTTATTTCATTTTTATTTTATTTTACTTTCTTTATATTTATTTTATTTTAGTTTTATTTATATTTTTTTCAGTCTGCAGATTTAATGGTAAACAAATAATTAAAAGTTTAAAAATACCTGTTTTTACTTTCTCTTAAGAAAGAAAGTCGTGTGGTGGCCACAACACACTATAGTTATTTGTTGTTAGTGGATGTGCTTTACTAATAATATTTTACCATTTCCAGGAAAGCTGTTTGGGAATTGAAATAAATTCCTCATAGAGATATGGTTAATAATCTATGTTTTAAGCTAAATATTCATTGCTTGTTTTTTGTATATTTATACGTTTTGAGGCTTCCTGATTACCGTAATCAAGTTTTTTAACGTTTGATCTTTGTCTGTGTCTCTCAGAGTAACTTAAAAACGAATAATTTTAGGAGATCCAAATGTTGTGTTTTGAAGTTTGTTGCTAGAAAAGTTTTATCTAGATTGATATGTTTCAATGAATGTTGCGTGTCAAAATTGTCTGTATAATTTTAAGTAAACTTTTAATTTTAATAACAGAATTAAATTCTACCTAAATGTAGGTTCATTAATGAAACGGGGGTTTGAGGGGTACGGTAACCCCCCTCACACAGAACTAATTATCATATAAAACTCTTCCGAAGCCTAATTTGAATTGTTTAACATAGGTTTACATAACAGTACTCGTTATCTTACCTCTTAATCTCCAACCTGTATTTATACTAGTATATTAAATTTCAGGGTAAGAGAAAGTCGTGTGAGTGACACACCAGATTATTTCATTTATTTTTATTTATTTATTTTATTTATTTATTTATTTTTTTTTTCAGTATGACATGAGTACATTCACTTAAACCAATTTATTTATTTATTTTATTTCTTTAGATAATGTAGCACTAAAATTTAAAATACTAATATGAAAATGCAAAATTTTTCTCTTTTCACTTTTAAATTTAAATTCATCATTATTTTTACAAGAAAAAATAGTTTCATTTATTTTTAGCTGCGACATTATTTTATTTTTATATGAATAAAAGACCATTTTTAATTATATATATTTATTTTCACATATAACAGGTCATAGTGGCCGAGATGTTCTTCTCTCTTAACTTATAGACGAAAGGTGCCGGGTTTGATCTCAAGAAGCTTTCTCTGTCACGCCATAGTGAGTTTTCTATGGTTTTCTCTACGTGAAAAACGCGCGTGAGATGGGCTAGTACCCCTCGGAAAGACCCTCACGGATGGCAATCTGAGAACCCTATCTCAGACAATTGTCTTTAATTCTTACGCCAACGCCATAAATAATCATATTTATTCTAGTGATGGATTTTTTTTTTTTTTTTTTTTTTTTAAACATAAAAATGGTAAAAATTCCTAAAGTTTAAACTTATTTTAATAATAATAATAATAACAATAACAATAATAATAATAATAATGCTTTATTTACCTCAAAAGTATTATTACTATTAACTATTGTATGTGGAATTTAACTAAACTTGGAATCTTGGAAACCTCTGGACGGCCCTACCTAATACCTGGACTAGTCCAAGTTTAATGGGTTCGATACTGAGAGCACAGAGCACGCGCCTGGGTTAACTAAATCTCTTTTAAAAATCGGATTGTTTTCTTTTTAAAACATTGCTTTAAAAACGGACACTACAAAAAAAGGTAAAATATTATTCCTTTATTGAAATTTATATAATTTGAATAGCTTACTCGGAAGCTTAAATTAATAAAATATTATTAGTGTTAAATTTTAATAACAAAATTTTATTTGAAAATAACATTTAACTACCGAAATGAAATAATTTAATTCCTTTTAATTATTAATTAATTAATTAATTTTATTATTATAGATTAATTGTTAAATAAGTGCAGTTTTTTTCAGACAAGCATGTAAAGTAAATAAAATCTATTATTTTTCTCTATTTTCATTTTTCATTTTGTTAATTTTATGCTTAAACTTAGATAAATTCATTTTATTAATAGAAATGTTTTATTTTTGAATTCTTAGGAGAAAAATGAAAAAGAAGGAAGAGCAGAAGGATTTGAGAGCTATAAGATAAAAATATTCTAAGCTTAAATACGATAAAAACTTTACTTGTTTTTAAATTAAAGTTTTTATTATTAGCAAAACATTGGAAGATTTGTTTTTATCATTATATTGTCTAATTCTAATCACACAGGTCAACATCTAAAATTCTGATTTGATAATCTTAGGTAACCTTTAGGTTTTTTGGTGTGCTGAAACCGAAAAAGAAGCCATTTTTTTCTCTGTCACGTAAAACTTTGTCGATGCATGGTGTCTACCGATACAGTATCTTTAGTGACTCTTTCAGCAGTATAGAGTTCTGGCGCAGGTTGAGAAAAATTGACCCGCACCCGACACGCAAGATGACTTTCGACTCGCAACCCGACCCGAACCTGCAGGCTTCAGCCCCGCACCCCGACCCGCACTACAGAGGCTGTTCGCACATTTTTTAGACGATTTTGATGGAGTGTACTGAAGCAATTTCTCTCATATTTCGTGTTTTATTTGTTCAGTTTGATAGCCCTTGTTCTTAACTAACATTCTACATCATAATTTCTATGATAATAATGCTTTTTATAATATCGGAAGAGGTATATTTTTCTACTCCTCTTGAACGGCTTTCCAGAGTCCACAAAGCGTTGTAGGTCGGTGTTTGGATAATGTTATTTTAAGAGTCGAAAAACACAAAAATCCAACAGTGATACATCAGAAGATTTAGCAGGAATGTCAGTGAAGGGTATTGTTTTAATTCCCGTTTTTTGTTCCATTTTTTTCTAGAAAAGCAATTGCGGATTGCGATGTGTGGCTGCTTGTTTTGTCTTGATACAGTTCAACGGATTGATAGCATTGTGGATAAAGATCTGGATTTTCATTTTTAAAAATTGGAATTAAAATATGTTCTTGAGAGTATTTAGAGTTGATTTTGACATTTTTGTCACATTTTTTTCCTTTTATCTTGCGCTTGTATGAAAAAACCAGTGGCAATCATAAATCCTTTAGAAAAACTCTCTTTTGATGCTTTGAGCCATGTAGCAATTTTTTTTTTCTCTACTTTTGTGATACTAAATTGACCTTTTTTTATTGCAACCACTTAAATAGACCCAAGATTCATCTGTTGTTGTAACATTTTCCCATTTTTCTCCTGATAAGTGCTTTTCATAACGATTTCACTAAAAACTATCTTTGGAAAGAGTGGAAACCTATCCTTCCATCCACTGCCATTTTAAAAGCGCATTTTTGCATCTAAACAAAAATTATAAATATCAGAAGATAAATAAAACTTCCAAAAATATAACTGTTGTGAAAATAAAATTCTCCATGCAAACGATTTTCTCTTACTGCGAAATAAAATCGTCCAAAAAATGTGCGAACAGCCTGTATATCAGTTATGAGCACTGTTATAAGAAACTGAAAAGGAATTCTATTGCACAAAATATATTGTTCAACATATCTTTCAGAAAATTACATGGTACATAAAAAGCTACAAATACATATACATATGTCTAATTAACCGACTTCATAAAAGAGGCGATTCAAACTCAATTCAAACCATATGATTTTTTTTTTTTTTTTTTTTTTTTAAGCTCTTCTTCTTCTTCGTCTTCTTCTTCTTTTTTTTTTTTTTTTTTTTTTTTCCTTTTAATGTGGGTAACCCGCGGTTCAAAAGTCGGTGAAATTCAGGTAACCCGCGGGTTCCCGCGGTTACCCGACTCGATGCTGGAATTTACACCACTAAAATTATATGGTAACGTTTGTAGTATGTTTCTATGGAAACATACTAAAAACTACCGAAAATGAATAAATTGTGTCGGTAGATACCCTGTATTGAAAAAAAATCTATACAGGATAGAGAAAAATTGACATCATTTTCGGTTTCAGCTCACCAACATAGATATAATTATCTTTGTGGATCTATGTTATCTTATAAGACAGTCTCAACCAAAAATAATCCCATTTGGAAATTAAACTTAAATGTTTATTTATTAGTATTAAATGAACAAAATAATTTTAGTTATAATTTTTTTCGCTGTTGTTAAAAAAAAAAAAAAAAAAAAAAAAAAAAAGTTTTAAAATAAATAATAATAATTATTTTGTTATTTATATTTCAAACAAAATTAATTAGATTTCATAAAAAAAAAAAAAAAAATATTGTAGTACCTTGTTCTTCAAAGTTTAATGAGAAAAGTAACAAATACATTTTTTTTTTTTTTTCCGAACATTTTAAAATTAAAATTAAATTTAGTTTTACTATAAAATAAAATTTAATGTAAAATTTAGCATTAGAAGAATATGTGCACTTTTAAGAACTGCATTTTTTTTTTTTTTTTTTTTTGAGTGCAAATTATAACTTGAATTATGTGTAAACTCCTGAAGTGTAAATAATAAAAAATAAGGATGATGATGATGATGATGATGATGATAATAACCATAATAATTTACAAAATAAATAAAGAAATAAAATAAAATGTTCACTTATTTTTCTTCCAAAATTTTTTATTTATTTATTTATTTTACTGATTTTAGATTTTAGATAAAAGTGTATAATTTGAAATAAACTATCTTAATAAAGCAAGTTTTGAAAGAGGGAACTAAATCGTTCGGAGTAAATTTTAAAGATTATATGTAAATAAAATTGCCGCTGGAAAATAATTTGATGCAAATAACTTCCCAAATTCACCGAGAGATGGCAGGATTGTTATTTATTAGTAGAAATCCAGGAAAGACAATGTTGATTGCGGCTGCAGGGTAATATTTTCTTGATACTGTTTCAGAGATGTGATAAGGAAGTACTTTTCTTTCTTTTTCTTTTCAGTTTAAAAAATTTGAAAGAAATTAAAAAAAAAAAAAAAAAAAAAAAAACTAAATTTTGATTGATAATCGCATTTATCTAATTTTCGTTACAATAAAAATCAGCCAATTAATCAATATGTAGCGTATTTTAACATAAATGCTTTATATGAACTTTTTTTCTGTCAAAAGTGTTTTTCACTGTCATTTTAAGAAGAAAGGCGGTGAGGCAGTAATGCAAGTTTTGAATATTCAAATTCACATTTCAACATATAGTTTCTTATTTATTTATTCATTTTTATATTTTTTGAAAAGTAACACGCATATTTCAGAAAGTCTCCGGTTTATTTCTTATTAAACTGTTAATCTATCAAAAGTGATTATTATTATTATTATTATTATTAATTTTATTACTTAATTTTCACAGTTAACATGTAAGAGAAAAAAAAAAAAAAAAAGAAAGAAAGAAAGAAAAAAGAGAAAAAGGAAAAAGAAAGAAAAAGAAAAATTTTATTATTTTAAAAGACACTATCTTAAAATTTGAAGTTTGCAGTTAATGAATTTATTTTTCATTTATTTCAAAGAAAATATATTAAAAAAGTTATACTTACAATTTATTATTATTTTAACAGTTAGGTGTGACACTCACACCTACTTTTCCTTACTGTATTATAGATACATTATTACAGTTTATAGTATTAAAATAAGATATTTATTTGAACATTTTCAACGCACGTTAAAAACGATTCAAAATAGTTTTAGAGACAGTTTTTTCTTCTTCTTCTTTTTATCTACATACATTTTTATCCGAGGAAGTGTGTGTGTGTGTGTGTGTGTGTGTGTGTGTGTGAGGGGAGGGGTTACCGACCTCCCAAAAAACCCTCTTTTTGAATATTGTAGCTACATCTATGAAACATTTATTAACTGCTATTAAAAAAGAAAAAAAATCTAATTATTCAAAGTATTTTGCCCATATCATTCTTAAGCTTATTTCACTAACATTAAATAGTCTTGTATATTGCCTATAAACTGTCTTATGGTGTATTTAAATTTACCACAGTAAAATAATTCGTCAAACAACTTGAAATGCAATTAGAATTATTTCCCACCATATCAATAATATGTCCTACTTCTTTTGTGTGGCACTGTAAAAGAAGAATGAATACTTTTCACGCCGTTTTCTAATATGAAACATATTTTTGTGTATATAAAATAATATTATGTTAATTCCAGTGCGTTTAGCACACTCTGGAGATATTAAAACTACCAACAAAAAATTTCATCTTAGACGCAATTTATTAATTTTTCTTACTTTCTCTCTCTCTCTCTGTTTTTTACTTCTCTGTATATGATTAATTTGTTCGAACTCAACAAAAAAGGCTCAGACAATATCTCCATACGATACAGTTTTAGTATATCGAATTTGGACTTCATGCTAACACCTGAGTTATGGTGATAACAAACAAACATACAAGGAGAAAGTAAGATACAAACCACAAAAACCGTATTCACCGATTTAAGGCACCTCAAAACGTAATTTTGTAGCCAAAAGTCAATTTCGAAAATTTAACCCCAAAACAATACTTTATCTACCATATGTAAGTAAAAAAAAAAAAAAAGAGAGAGAGAGAGAGAGAGAGAGAATATATGAGGACGCCCTTTTATTGAATTGGAACTAAGCAACACAACAGATTCCATTTTGCACATGATACCAATTTGAGAATAGCTGTATCGTAAAATACACCTTTTAGACCCCATTTGTTCACCATATAATCACTAAAACGATTTTTTATTTATTTTTTTTTATAGCATTCAAAAATCCAAAATGTTTATTTTCTGATAGATTTTTTTAAACAATATTAGCATACTTTCCGACATATTTTTAAAAATCAAATATTTTTTACATATTTTCATTTTGATTAATTCGTGTCAAATTTGACGTTTTTAGGGATGAGATTGACAAATAAATAAATAAATAATTAAAACACACTTATTAAAACAAATCAGCATAATTCATACATTAAAAACATACTAGCATGAGCATATAAAATCTTTGATAGGTCATGTAACAGAAATACTCATTTAAAAAATATATATATAATTCGTTAAATGAGAAGAGATTTTATTCTATTAGAGAAAAAGAATAAAATAAAATAAAATAAATCTACATAAAAGCTGAATTCAGCTGAAAGGCTGAAAAATCTCATATATGCATTATTTTAATTTATTCTCATATTAAAAGTGCTTAAATTTTGATAATATTGGATTAGTATAGTCGCCTGGAATTTATACATTATACTTTCTGCGATCGTTACATAGAAAAATTATTGCAAAAAGGCAATTATTAAACCAAGAACAAAAAACATTATTAGGTTACCAATCATTTTAACAATATGTATTATTATAAAAATATATTTTGATTGATTTCGACATTTTCAAAATGCATCATTAGATGAGCGGGGGGAACAATATTTATGATAAATAACCGGAAAACATGCACCAGAATACTGATAGTGAAGGATCAGTGAAAATCTTGCCATTGTTTTGTGTTTATTTACGAAGTACTACTAATTGATCATTCTGTAAAAACATATTTTCTGCTAATAATAATGCAGTAAGCAATTTGAATGTTCATTGTGTTCAGTGATGCCAGATTGGGGATTTTGTCCCAATTTTGGGGGAATTTTGAGGCTTCTGGGGACCAAATGTTTGTGGGGAAGCTTTTGGGGAATTCTATAATTTTTGGGGACAAATCTGAGGAGTTCTTAACTTCCTGTCAATGTTTGCAACGTAATGATTTATCCCTACGACTAGGGACTTTCAATAGCTTTATTAATGATGTAGGGACAAATTTTAAATTCGTAGGGACTTTTTGGTGATCTTGTAAGAAATTTCAAGGATTTACGCATGGATTATGTTGATGTTTCTAATTTTTTTCATGATTTATTCACTAGGGTAACTTAAGTAGGGACTTTTATCGTCAGTGTAGGGACATTTCGAGTTGTGAGTGAAACATCGCAAAATTTAAGTTTTATTAAAAATTATATTAAAATTACATACTACAATTTCTCTATAACTTTACACATATACAATTTATTATAGGTTTATTTTATATTAATTTATGAATTTTTCTGTTGTTAATAATAATAATAAGTTGTACTCGGTTCACAATGTTCGATTTATGATTAGAGGGGATAATAATACATATTTGTATTTGGGGATTTTTTTCAAAAATTGATTTCATTTGGGGAAAAATCTGAGCTTAATTTCTTTTTTCCCTTTTTAGTAGAAATCAAGTTGGGGATTTTTTCAAAAAAAAAAAAAAAAACCCTGATTTGGGGAAATTTGAAGACCTGTTTGGGGAAATAATTTTCGACGATCTGGCATCACTGATTGTGTTTGAACTCATGGCGGCAATCAGTCTGTCTTCAGAAGGAGCTACTTCTTGCACCAAGAAAAGCAAATTTAAAACATACAGCGTCTGTTAAGATGTCACATATTTCTTTATGATCATCTTATGATGAATGACCGCCTGTCTATAGTGATCATAATCGATCATCGCTTGCATTTCTTAGAAATATTGTCGAAAAGCATAAATTTTCAGAATTTGAAAGTTTACTTGCAGTCTTGCTTTCTATGATGGGTAACAGGCATTAATAAATACCGTTTAAGAGTTTCTTGATTCTGTAAAGAGTACCAGAGGCCTTGCCTATACGAATGAACATTGCTTTATATTTGTGCTTATATTGCTTTTTTCTTTTCTTCTTCTTCTTCTTCTTCTTCTTCTTTTTTTTTTTTTTTTTTTAACCCTTTAACGTTCACTACTTAATTTATTATAAAAATTACTAAACTAATTTTAAAAATGACTTTTAGACACATAGCTGATCATAAATATTTAAAAAATAAAAAAATTAGCATTGCTCCTTTTCGAGAAATTTCTGGTTTGAAACATCTATAACTTAACCTTATTAAATTCAAATAATATTTAATTTAATAAATGAAACACTTTTTAAGTAAACATTATCGACTACAAAAACTCGTAAAAGTTGTTTCAGGCGGAAATAATAGTCCAGCTCTTCATTAAATGAAAAAAAACTAGACATGAGTGCATCATCAAACCAGCAGTTCGCACTCGCGTACACTAAGAAATTTGAAGTGACTTATGCATTTAGCTTCCTTTGAAGCACTATTTGTTAAATTTTGGAATATTGCTGCTATCTACCGAACAGAAAAAGAACAAAAGTTTAAAACCTGATTAAAACAAGGACGGAAATGTTAAAAAAACTGCTGCATAAAAAATGTTAAATTATGTCAAACGTTTGGTTTCACTGCGAAACCAATGAACGTTAAAGGGTTAAGCTTATTCCTTAACCTAAAATGATTAAAAAAGCTTTTCTTCCCCTATGTATTTTTAAACAAAAATGTAGAAAATTATCAGATATTAATAACTGATTTTTAATTTTAAATTAAATGAGGTTTCCTTTTTTTTTTTTTTTTTTTTTTTATGCGTGAAATTATTAGATGGTAAAGTGATTTCTGATTGATACGATTTCAACAAAAAATAGTTAAAAATCTGTATACCGGAAATCTGTGTCTGCCTGTATGTTATATTGTTAATACCATAACTCTAGAACATATTGTTAAAAATGGTTTTTCAAAAATGAGCTAAATTATCTCAAAATAGCTTCAAAACAATATATACTTAAATTTGAAAATCCCATGTACTGATTTTTTGAGTATACTGACATGCTCAAATATGGGGTTGACCACTAAAAATCCCAATATCCCCATTTTTGAGCATGGTTTTCAAATTTAAGCTATTTTGAGACAATTTTACTCATTTTTGAGAAACCATTTTTAACAGTACATTACCAGGAAGTTCAAATGCAGTATTCTAAACCAGTATTATACGAGAATGCTACATAAACTTCCATTTGAGGTCTATTTCGTCGTAAGGATGTAAGACCACTTTTGAAATATCATTTAGGATATTGGCATGAACATCCCTGCTTAGGAATTTTCTAATTTAAAAATTTCTTAAATAATTCGAAACTTACGAATTTTTAACACGGCAGAATAAGGCAAACTTTTTAATAAACGTCCATTTCAAGGGATACTTTCGTCGTAAACATGTCAGATTACTTCTAATATATCCTTTATGATATTAGCTTGAACATCATTGGCTACAAATATTATAATTTGAAAATTTCGTAAGTTATTCGAAATGTAAGATTTTATCAACATAGCAGAATAGAGCAATATTTCATTAAAAAAAAATTGCATTATAGGGATTGTTGCATTGAAAGTAGTATGGAATTGCATGTAAACTACATTGCAAAACTGACTCCGATAAAATAAATTAACTAATTAGGATAAGTTAAATGCATCGAACTGCACGGCGGTTAGCCTATTAGGTGAGGTATTTTAATCTGCCACCGTCTCGAGTAATCTGTCAAATTCATTTTTCTTAACATGAATATAGCATGCCTTGTAAAAGAAATTTATGAGAACATATATATCACGGGGGCAGAGTCCACCTATGCCAACTAATTTTGTTTGTATTTCCGCTAAATTTAAATACACACTGTTTGATATGTATGTGATTTATACATAATATGCAGGACTACTACATCGTAGTCGAATAAAATTCAGAGTGGTGTGGTCAATTATTCTCTGAACAAACCAATTTTTTTTTCTTTTTAATTTTCATCTGAAATATTTAAATACACTTCATATATTTTCCTTAGATTGTAATAATATAGATATATTAATTCAAATTTTATGAATATATGTCATTTATTTATTTATATTATATATTTTTTTATAACGGGGATGAATTTTTCTTATTTAATTTATTATTAGTGTTTTCCCCTGACATTTTAGATTAATTCCGCTTCGCAGCGCAAAGAATTTATTTTAAAAATAAATGTTTTATAAATGAATTAATTTTGGTTAAGTTTTGTTTTCTGTGGTGATAACAGCTGTTATACATTATATTGAAATAATTTTTTAAAATAAATCTGTAAACGGACCAATGAATTTTGAATGATTAATTTATTATTTGAATCAATGAATGAATCTTTCAAAACCATGTAATGTAAGTATTTTCGTTAAATCATCATTTCTCATTATTTTATTCAGTTGAAATACACGTATAGAATTTACGGAAAGAATTTTATTTTCTTTATTCCAATACATTGTTTTAGCTATGACATAATTTTCAGCGTTAACTTGGTGAAATTTGGGCTTTTATTATTATGAAGGTAAGGTAAGAAAAAGTTGAGTGAGCGCCACACTAGCTTATTTATGCAAGCGTCCTAGATTCTTAAAACTTCAAAAATGAATTTGTAAACACCAATTTTTATCTCTAAAAAAGTGTTAATGGTGAATAAAAATTTTTGAAAGAAAACATCGCAAACTGCAAAAGCAAGCAACAGTTGTTTCGGATCGTAATAGTTAAACCCAATTTCATCATGCGAAAATAGAAGTCGCGTATGCAGTATGAAAGCAACAATACTGCAATTGTGTTTACCCTTTCCATACTGCCTTTTACTTTCGTATATACCGTAATTTCTGGTAGATATCCCGCAAGTTATATAATCCAGTTTTGCACCAGAAATTTCAATTGATAAATAAATTTATATTTGTACGAGCTCTTCCTTCGAAAAAGCATAGATTTCTCTATTAAATAAAATTTCTGGTGGAGAAATGACACATCTTACCTGCGGGTTATCTACCAGAAATTACGGTAATATGATAGGTAGAGTACTTTTTCTTTTTCTGTTAATTCTGCAACATTTATTCGTTTTAAGTTTTCCCACAATTTAAAAAGCAGGTTTTTAGAGGATTTTCTTTGTATGAATCAATTGTCGGTAAAAGACAACAGAAAAATAAATAAATAAAAATCCCAGGAAATCCAAATTTGATATTGTAAATCACTATCATTCGAAGATGCTAGTATGACATCTTTAAACTTCACAAAAATAATGAAATTAATATATATATTTTATGTACACGAAAACATGTTTTATATAGATTATTATAAAAGATATCCATTTTTCGTTTACAGGGCCACACAAAATACTTCTGATAGATTAGCAGTAACACTACGCTTGGAAGTGGCTCCAAATCATTTCAATATGTGTCATTTACTTATTTATTTATTTTACTGTGTTAAATTTAAGCACACTGTTCATTAAGAATGCGATTTATGTATAATATACAGGACTGCTCAAAATTAGCCGAAAAAAGCATTGTGGCTGGAGATTCTTTAAATAATTTGAAATAACTTTTAAAATTTAATAACAGTGTTAATTGGTTTATGAATAAACTGTTAAAATGCACTAAAGGAATTTAACTATATTTTTAACATGTTTCTAATATTTATGAGTGTAATGACAACTCAGAGGGGTGTTGAGAGGGGCAGCAGTCTTCCTGACACACAAAAATGTGTGTCAACTAAAACTATTTCTAAAGCTATTTTGAGTTTTTTTTTAAGTGTATTTTTAAAATATTCACTTTCCAGTACTTCTTATCTTACATCTTAAATTGTAATAATATGTTTATTGTAATGCTGGATAAAAGAATGTAGTGTGAGTACCACACTAGGTTATTTCGTGTGATAAAAAAGGGTTGGGCTTAATTATTTTGACCTAAAACTACTGTTGCTGGTTTTTATAATTTGTGGTGTTTTCTTACGCGTCACCATTTAACATCAGTGTTTCTCTGTAATTTACTCTAGAGAAAAAAATACTAAATATTATTTGAAATTTAAAAACATATTGTGGGATTTGCATTAAGCGTATTGGTTCAGATAAATACATAATAGCAATTTGAATCATGTACTAAAATTAAAATGTATAATTCTAATTTAAAAACATCTTTTAGAATTTTTTTTTTTTTTTTTTTTTTTTTTGTACTTTATCTTACCCATACATGGTAGAGAAAATATTGTTGTTTCTCAAATTTCTGAAATTGAATTTTTGCTATATTTACATGTTTTGAGGTCTCCTGAATCTCAGAATCAGGTATTTAGTTGTTGCTTTGGGTGTCTGTCTGTACGCCTGTGTTTTTTTTATAAGCATAACTATAGAATAAATATTAGCTCGACGTCCAAACTTGGTATACTAAATTTGTATCATATGGGAATATTAGTTGAAACTTTTTATTAAAATCGGACAAGTGTTTCGTGTACAAGAACATCCAAGGGCAATCGCATGTTATATTACGATAGTGGGCGAAATTCATGGTAGGTACAGTTTAACATATTTAGACTGCAATTAAAAGGGGAAAAAAAAAAAAAAAAAAAAACGAAATGAACACAGGCACACCACATGCACACACACATATATATGGATAAAAGCATATATATATATATAGGATATGGCTTGAAAGTTATTCGTCTTCGTTTACAGGGTCACACAAAGTATTCTAATATGTCAGGGTTGCACTGGGAAATAGATGGAAGTGCTTGCATTTCAAATACCGTTTTCCATATCGTTTTAAACCATAAATTGTATGAATGTGAATGCCACACCAGCATATATATACATATTATTGTTAATTCTAAAATTATTATCTTCATGTTGATTTGATTTTCCTTTTCTTGCATTGTTTTTTACATCATAAAACTGTTTTCATTTCAATAACTCATATTTTTTTCTGATACTTCATGTGATACATAGTTTCATGTTTGAATAGTTTCATACATAGTTTTTCATAGTTTCATTTTTTTTTATTCATAGTTTTTAACATTTCATAGTTTCATACATTCCATGTTTGAAAAGGTTTTCAATATATTTTCATACTGAATTATGACTCTGCTATTGCGCGAATCTTTTGGAATGATTTTATTTATCTTTCTGTATGCAAAATTCTGCATTTTCTGTTATTTTTTATGTTCCCCCTTATGGCAATTTCTAATTAATTAATTTAGTTTACTAATACTTGATCTGTTATGCTGCATTTTACGCAACTTTCATTTCATTATTGTTAATTCTAAAATTATTATCTTCATGTCGATTTGATTTTCCTTTTCTTGCATTGTTTTTTACATCATAAATTTTTTTCATTTCAATAACTTTTAGTAATCTTTATTCGAATTTTTTCTGATACTTCATGTGATACAGAGTTTCATCTCAATCAATGTTTGAAAATGTTTTCACTATATATCCATATTATTAAAAGAAAAATTATATAAATAGGAAATTTTTATATGTATCATCTCATAATGGCAGAGAAATATACATGAGATTTCGGATACATTTATTAAAACAAATCAATATTCTAAGTGAAATAAATAATATTAGTTTTATCATATCATATTTTTCTCACTGTTTATTTAAAAAATCCATATTGGCAACATACGCATAAGTTCAAACATTTTCTGAATGCTCACAGTATTATTCAAACATTCATTTAAAATTCATTTAAAGAAAGGTTATGGATTTTAGATTATGATGCGTTTTCTCCCTTGTCATTAAATTTGTTGTTGAGTTTCAATTTCAATTTTAATTTTAATTACATATAACTTTATTCAAAATTAAAAGTTATTTGTACTTATTTTTACTGAAAGAATATAAAATCCGTTAACTTCTCAAAAGAAGTAATGGAAAATAAAGGGAAAAAAATGAAGTATATGAAAAAGCTATAAGCAATGAAACACGTTGATAGCTGCAATGAATAATATCAAAAATAAAATTTACAACGATAAAAATATACATTTATATAAAAAACTATCCAGTTAGTTACAGATTTAGGGAGGAAAAACTTTAAATGAAACTGAAACCATATGGTAAAAGCTATTCTAACATGCCAAAAAGTTTTGTTTTTAAAGACAAATTTACACTTTTTTGCCATCAGATACAATTTTTTTTCGGAATAAATTCAATTAATATTTGTAAACATAATATAAATAAACATTTCTTATAAACACATGTACACATCAAACAACAAAATAGTCGCCATTTCGAACTATCTAGCCTTTTAAATGGACTAGATAAGATCAAACTGTAACAACCAGATAGCAGAATTTAGATTAAAAAAAAAAGTCAAGTTATCCTTACCTAGCTGCGGCAGAAGACGATCACGATATGGCAGTATAATTTTCTAATCTAGCCGTACTGATACGCCTATCAGGCTATCTCAAAGGTTTTATCCGCTTGTATCCGTGCATAAGCATATAAATACAACGTTACGAGCTCATATTAGAGGCAGTACATAATCCAAGTATGGTCAGTGAGCAGGCATGAGAGAACAATATGAGACAATTTGCAAAAAAATGAAAAGAGTTGTCGACTATAGGGTAGTGGAGACAAGTAAATGGTAGTAGAATGCTTTATCAGCTAGCAGAAAAATGGGACTTTGGTTTGTTTGTGCACACCTATATACCGTGAGGTAGATAATGGGTGGACAAAGTCGCCCTGTTTGCGACACAACGTCGCATTTGGTATGATTGACTACATTCTCAGGGTAAAAAGAAAGAGAAATGAATGGCTTTAAAAAGTTCACATTTCTATTATACTTTCATGTAATGACTTATGAGACTTTCCATTTCACGTGTAAGTGAAACTTGTGTGGCTTTTGACTCTTTGTAACTGTCAAAAAAATAATAAAAGAGTAGACCAATTGACTCCTTAGAAGTCAATTAATGAAAGAAAAATTTTGTAAAATAGATATTTTCTGGGTTTTATTTGATTTTCCTATTTTTTTTTTTTTTTTTTTTTTTTTCCCTGTACTAAAATGCAATTATTACAAATTTTGATTCAAAATTTCATTGGGATAAATAGGATAAATAAATATTCATGATTGATGAATTAATGAATAAAATTTTTAAGTCAAAATTTCATATTTCTTTTAATTTTACCTACTGTATCCCATACTATTTTATCAAACTTTTTATTTGTATAAATACTTTTTTTTTTTTTTTTAAGTATATACCATAAATCTTATTTTGCCTCGACTTAATATTTCGATAAAACTATACTCATGAAATATAACTAAGGAAAAATAAAAGTTTCGCTTTAATGTCTTCTTATATTTCATGCATAAGAATGTTATTATCACGACAAACATATGACATGTAAAAATGACTATAAGAAAAACGTAATAAGCCAGAAAGTTTAGCAAATGTCTTTTTCTATAATCTGTAAGACAAAAGATATGCCTCAATTCAGAAATAGGAGAAGAAAGGGAATTAGACTCACACAAACAGGCAGAAAGAGAAATAAATAACACTAGCACCAGTATTAACTAAAAACTATTTAGCTCTATAGTATATATAGTCTGCTATTTTGAATTTTTTATGTCGCCTTTCTTTAGAGCGTATGCAATCTGTCTGTCCTCGCTGACAGCCAAAACCCCTGTCATTCTGTGGGGATACTGGTTCAAAAAATTACTTGTTACTTAATAAATTTCTTTTAATTCTGTTTCCACATTCAGAAAATTTTCAACGGTTAGATTTTTTCTTGTTTTCCAAAAATTAAATTTTTTAATTCTTAATATTTCATTTCGAAGATAAATAATGCAAAAAATGCATCTAATACATTTTTCTTCCTTTGTAGCTTAAAAATGTTATATTAAAAATTTAAAGAATCAATATTTCAAAAGCAAGAAATTTATGAATTAACGTTTAACGTATATGAATTTTTTTGAATGTGAAAACAGAAAAAAAAAAAAAAAAAAAATATATATATATATATATATATATACACACACACACACATTAGATAATAAGAAATTTTATAAACAAATTTTCCAATATAATAATAATAATAATAATCCGGTGTGTTACACACACGACTTGGTAATTTATAGCAAGGATCTTCTACCAATTACGTTCTAAAGAAAAAATGCTAGGTTACCCTGTAAACGATACCCTGTAAATCAATAATTTCCATATTATATTCCACACAAAGTATGATTTTATGCATAGAAAAATAAATGGTTATTTTATTTTATTTTGTGCAGCCTACGGATGTTAAATTCTGCTAATCAGAAATTTCGTTCATCGACGTAATGTATTTGAATTATCTTGGGTACACGTACTCTCTGTACACGAGCCATTTGCTTGATCTTAGCAAAAAATTTTGTGTAGCATCCATCCCACATGACTAGAATACCAAATTTGGACTTCTAGCTGCTATTTGTTATAGAGATATGCCGAAAACATATACACACGCTATGACACATACAGACCAATCAGTATATTTTTCTTTTTTTTTCTTTTAACTTCAGCGCACTTTAAAACTTGTAAATAACAACAAAAACTCAATTTCGAAAATTTAACCCCAAAACATTACTTTCTCTGCCCTCTATAAATAAAAGAAAGTAAAAAAATGCATAAACAACACTAAAAAGTTTCCTTTTTTGTTTTTATAATTTTTATGGGCGATTTTTGCACGTCATATATATAAATATTCCTTTTTATTTTCATTTTTAAATTTCCTGCTTTTATGATGCAGCAGCAATTGTTAAACGTTGCTTTATTTGTAGCTAAACTATTTTTCGTAATTATTGCGTTTTCAGGTTGGTTGGTTAGGTTTAACGTCGCTCTAGTACTGCGCTATGGGTAACTGGCAACTTTGTGTTTTCAGTTAAAAAAAAAAAAAAAAAAAAAAAAAAAAAGAAGAAGAAGGAAAAGAAAAAGAAAAATAGCAGAGAGAGACTATTAAGGGTTGGGTTGGGTTGGTTGGGTCTTACGTCGCACTGGTGCTGCACAGTGGGCAATTGACGAGGATCTGGGACTCGCACCCTAGAGGTGGTCCGGAGACATTCCATCACAATTTTGATCCTCCACGGAAGGGATGGCTATCCCGCTTCAGTGACCCCCAGAGGTATAATTTTGAAGGGAACGTGGAGAACATTGCGACCACGACATATTTTACGTGCACCAGCTACCATTAGTGTACACGACGGTCTTTGGCCGACTCGAGAGATTATTAAGAGAAAGTGGAGGAGAAGAAGAAGAAAGAAAGAAGATGATAATAATTTAATTTTAAATATATTAATTGAAATTTTATCAAAATTTCTTACACTCGTCTATATTTATTTTTATTTTTATTTCCATTTATTTATTTTATTTTATTTTATCTTTTGTCTGATGAAAAGCCGTTAATTATTTCGCCTTAAAAGACTTGTTGCTAAAACAGAAAAACGTAGAAAGTTATTTAATTCCTTAAACAATCTGGGGCTCTATTCTCGTCTAGTCGTTACGCGGAAACCGGTTGTTGTGAAGCGAGACAACGACGATTTGCTATTCTCATTCGAGCTTGTTTACAGTCGTTAAGTTACCGTCAGCTAGGAGGCAGTTGTTCAGCTTAAAAATCGTCGTTTATCACAATAGAAATGGGCGCGTCTGTATAATGTTTTAGTTTGCTCAGTTAAAGGGACATTTCACATTTTCTACCATTGAAAACAGGTTGTCATCATCGCTATTCACAAAATTTCCCTCCCAAAACGGATTACGAATGACCCCTTGCAACTGATTGGTTTAAAATGTCACCCTCAAACGCGAGCGTTTCTTATTCCACTCAAGATAACAACGACAGACCAGAATAGCACATAATCGGAAGATGGTTATTACGGTGGGTAGAACAGTAGTTAAAAACTGTCGTTAACGGTAACAAGTGGTGGTTAATAGGCAACTAGACGAGAATAGAGCCCCTGGGTTAGAGTGTCTGCAAATTTCTTTATGAGAAGAAATCTATACATATAAAAGAGTACTTCCACTCACTCACTCACTGACTCATCAACGCACAGCAAAATCTACTGGAGCCACTGACTCAAAACTGGGTCAGATTATAGAACATATAGTGTAAGTACCCACTAAGAAACGATTTTGCGAAATTCGCCCCCCAAGGGGAAGTAGGGGGCAAAATGTGATTTCACAAAAACCTTCATATCTCAAAGAAAAAACCAGATATTCATAAAAAATTTTGCTTTTACATATAGCTAACACAAATATCTAAAAATCAATTTCTGGAATTTTAGAAATTTGGTCCCCAAGGGGATAAAGGGGGCAAAAAGTGATTTCACATGTGCAAAACGTGGTTTCACATACTCCTATATATCTCAAACAAAAAAATAGATATACGTGAAATTTTTGCTCTAATATATAGCTAATACAAATACCTAAAAACCAATTTCTGGAATTTAAGAAATTTGACCCCCTAAGAGGGGGGAGAGGGCGCAAAACGACTTGAAATATTCTTTTATATCGCAAACAGAAAAAAAGATATACGTGAGATTTTTGCTCTAAAATATAGCTCCTACAAATAAATAAAAACTAATTTCTTTAATTTTAGAAATTCGTCTTAGGTGGGGCGGGAAAGGGGGGGGGCTATGGGGCAAAAAAAGAAATAGAAATACAGTTAGACCGTTCAAAATTGGTACAGATAAGTTTTAGAAGCCTGCAAGTCGAATGAGGATATTTTCGAAAGTGTAAAGTTATTAGGGGGTCAGAAAGGGGGGGGGTAGGGGAAAAAGAAAAATAAATAAAGTTAGGTTGATTAAAATTGGTACATAGAGGTTTTTTGATATTTACGAATCGATTGCGGATATTTTCGAATTTGTTAAATCATTAGGAGGGATAGGAAGGGAAATTAGTGTTGTTAGGTTTTGAGGCCCGATAAATCGATTGCGGATATTTTCAAAAGTACAGAATTATTATGAGGGTCGGGAAGGGGGGCGGGTGCAGGGGTAAAAATAAATAAATTCTGATAGAATGTTGGAAATTAGTATTATTAGGTTTAGAAGCCCGAGGGAACGATTGCGAGTATTTTTTAAAGTCAAAATTAATTAGGAGGGGCGGAAATGGCAAGTGAAGAACATGCGTGCCTGTATACTCTGCCGCAGGCAGTGGAGGCCCGGACCGATTATTCCACCGATGGGAGAAGATTATTTTCCCCCCGTATTTTATATTTGTGTTTTTCCTTTATGATAATATAGTGATTCATTAAGGGTGTCGAACATAAGTGCGCGCGCGTAGCGCACAATGGCTTGCGCTGTCGAAGGCAGTGGGGACCGGGTGCGACATTTTTTCGAATAAGAATTTTTTTTTCTCCACATGATAAAAATTAATGTAATTTTGAGAATTCATTAACTATAATGATTCATTTAAAAATAGTGACCAGCGAAGCGGGCTTAGCCTGCTAGTACTTTATATATGTGTGTGTGTGTGTGTGTGTGTGTAGTTTAATTTAAGAACAAATAAAATTAAATTAGTATCCTGAAAAATAGAAAGACGGAACTTATGTGTACTTAAAATACTTATTTTAAATAATTTGGCTGTACCATCATACATATATAGAGGAAAGCATATATAAGTAAAATAATTTGTCTATTTCTTCACTGTATTTTAGAATTGTTTTGAAATAAAAATTTGCAAAACACATTAGAAGGGAAAGGACGAAAAACATGTCGGGTGTAAAACTACCACAGACCTGAAATAAGTCTGTGAAAACTATGGAGTCGGCAATGATGCATCGCGCACGGTTGAAGTTTTCCCACTTGTTTTCCGTTATAAAAACGAGAAGTCACTGTTTTGCTTAGCCAAAATGCACGTTAGAACACAGACAGTGTTTGAAAGACAAGTAAAACTGGCTGTAGAAAGAACGTGCACTGGCACGAATTCTTCGATGTCGATTTTTAGTTTATATGCTGCTATTATTATCTAAGTTATAAGGATTCAACAATATGCATTTGATGTTGCTTGGGTTACTCGTGTGGGTGCACTAGGCATTTGAAACATGCAAAGAATTATTTGCGCTTTGCCACGTTAAAACAAGTGTAAAGCTAGCTTTAAGAAAAGGAAAAAAAAAAAAAAGCGACCTCGAATTTAATTAAATGTTATTTTTCTACAAAATTTGTTATTTTTAGTGCAAGATTTTTCTAAATGAAAAACGCTAACTCGCCAAATTATAAAATATCAACGCATGGCTGGAATTGAATTGAATGGAATTAAACATTGTTTTTCTACAAAATGTCTAATCTTCAATCAAATTTAGCGATTTTCATAATCTCTATTATAGCTAACTTTATTTTTATTTTATTTTGTTTTATTATAATTATTATAATTTTATTATTATTATTATTACTATTATTATTATTTTGACTCTTATTCCAAAAAACCATGGGACTGGGTAATCTAATAGGAATTGAAACTTGGATGAATGCCATCATGTAGATTTTATCTGACACGATTTTGTAACTGGATTGGCTGGTTGTTGGGCTTAAGGCCGATTGACTACTCAGGGTGCTAGACCGCCAGATCGAGTGCCCTCCATGGGGGTCTTTTAAGGGATCCTACCCTATTTACTCTAGTTTCGGAAAAAACAAAAATATTTTCAGACTTTCTTTAAAATGATATATGTTATTCAAATTCACTACGGACTGTTACCTATTTAAAATAACATTAATAGGCCCTGTACAACCGTTTGTATATAGGGCACCCTTAAAAATGCCAATGCATCGAGTTTTATGACAGACATTTTTATAAATCACATTTAAATAATTTTCTGTTCCAAAACTCATAATGAAATTGACATTTACTCTTAAGAGCGGACAATACCTATACTCGCCGACAGCCTTCGCCCATGTTATTCTATGGGAAAATTTGTTTACATAATTACTCATTACCTAATGAATATTTTTCAATTCTGTTTTCATATTTAGAAAATTCATAAGCGTTAAATTAGTTCTTGTTTTCCAAAAATTGATTTTTTAAAATTTTAGTATTTCATTTTGTGACAAGAAAATAAGAAAAATGCATTTTGTAAAAAATCGCATTTTTGAACGCAAAATTAAAATGTAAAAATTAAAAAAAAAATGAATTTTTCAAAAATGAGTACTCATTTAACGATTATGAATTTTCTGACTGCGAAAACAGAATTAAAAAATATACATTAGGTAATGTGTAATTGTCGCAACAAATTTTCCCATAGAATAACATTGGCTACGGCTGTCCGCGGGATTAGGTATTGTCCCCTCTGTTTAGCGTTCATATTTATAGGGCTACACTAAAAGCTACAATTGAAAATTCTGGAATTACATTTTCGCTTGTATTAAGAATTTTTAACTCTTTCAAATTATGTTTAACAGTGATTATGAATTGAAATAGTTTATTTGTCTGCCTTTCTGCCCTTCTGTCTGTCCGTTGCGTGATTACATAGCCAAAGAACATTGAAGGTTAAACGATGCAACGAGTACGAATAGTTGGAAAATGTTAATAATCAGTGCGAAATGCATGATGTTTAGTTCTTGTTGAAACATTAGGTGAAGATATTTTTGATTGAATTTGAGTAATGAAGTATACGCAAATGAGTTGATGCAAAAGATTTCGCTTCATAGTACTTTCCTCAAGCTTAAATTATTTACTTTCTGACACATTCCATAACGTATTTTTAATCTTAAATGTTAGAAATTTGAAAATATCCTAATGCATTCGAAAAATGTAATGCATATTCTCATTTTTCTATAAATGCAAAGAATCGTATAGAAATTTTGGCTGATTTAGTACTTTGATTGGATTTTTGAGTTGTGGCAATTAGGGAAAAGGTAAATATTAATCAGATAGAAATGATTCCAAATGCACCTATAATTTTTAAAAAGAAAATGTAAAACGCAATTTATTTCTTAATTGTAAATTGTAATCTTCACTATAAAATTCCAGTTTATACTTTCTCTTATCCGTATACATGGTAGAGAAAATATTGCTTTTAGTCTTTTCAAAACAAGTTTTATGTTTAATAATAATCTTAAATATTTTATGAATATAGCTGCAATATTCAAGCCTGGGTGGTAGACCCCCTTAAACAGAAATATATGCCAAGTAAAACTGTTTTTAAAACTTGCAGTGTAAGAGAAAGTTGTGCGAGTACCACACTAAATTATTTTTTTTTTTCCTCGAAGTTTTAGGTGTGATAATTTTGCGGTTTATTTATATTTTATAAAAATAATAAACATAAATTTATTTTCAGTGGCTGTTTTTCACTAAATATGCTTTTATTTTGCTTATTGAATTAAAAAAAAAATCAGCTTTCCTAAAATTAAAAAAAAAAAAAAAAAAAAAGAAAAAAAAGAAAAGAAAAAGTTACAAAATGTCAAAACACATGAAAGATAATAGTTATTGCGTCGGACAAATAAATAAATTGCTAAAATAAATTAAATTGAACTAAATTAAAAGTAAAATAAAATAAGTAAATAAATAAATAAATAAAAGTAATCACGTTTCAATTAATTAAAAGAAATCTTTAATTTTTAACTGAATTTAAAAATCTTTGAACTGTGATTGCATAATCACCTCTTATACTCATTTTTCAGTTTTTGTCAAAATTGGTTGAAATTTCACAATTAAAAAAAAAAAAAAAAACTTTTTTTTTACATTCCAGTCAAAAAAAAAAAAAAAAAAAAAAAAGAAGAAGAAAGAAAATGAAATGAAAATGATTTATTATTTAACGTGTGAAAATTTGAAAAAGATTAGGAGCAAGCAATATTTAAAACGTCAATGCATAAAGAGCCTGGGAAAAAAGTATATAAATATAAAATAAAACAAATAAGTAAATAATAAATCATATTTAAATTAATTTAACAAAAAATTATATATCAAGCCAATTTTGATCTAACGTACCTAAGAGCATATCCAGTTAAATTGCAAAATAAAATAAAATAAAATAATAAAAAGTATCATATTCTGTTTATTTGTTTGGGAACACACACAGACGACATATCTCACAGACAGATAAAAAAAGGCATTAAACTTTTTTTTATTAAACTAATTTATAACACCTCTCTTTTTTTCGTAGGGGGGGGGGGGGGAATAATTTTCTAAGATTTTTCTAAAGAAAAGAAAAATAGAAAGACATGTGCAGCCAAGTTTTTTCAAATGCATGTGCATGATATTATTATTTTAATTTCGAAATTTTAACTTGTTTTGAAATTGTTATTATTTAAGTATATTTTATTTTCAGCAAACTGAAATAGAAAAATAATATTGTTGTTTTAATACTTAAGCATTATTTTGATATCTTTTCTCAATCAAATATCTTTATTTTGATATTTGTTTTACAAAAATTTAAAATAAGAATTTATTATTTAAATTCCCATTATATTATTAACATTTTTGTAGTTAAAAATAATTTTAAATTACTTAATATTATTTAATTTGAGAAACTTATAATTAATTGGTGAAAATAAGTAACTTTATTAGCAGTGTGGGCAGTATCAAATTATCTCTGTTAAAAAGCATTAATTTATCGAAATTCTCTCATACGTTTTAAATATTATACTAATATAGGACCTCTTAAAGGAACTGCCAGTTATGATAATTTATTGTAATTTTTTCTCTTTAAGAATTTAATTAACTTAAATTAGCTTTAAATATAATATTTTAACGAAAGTGTGATTTTTTTTTTTTTTTTGGTCAATACTTTCATTAATACTAAGTTAATATATGTTCTAATAATAATAATAATAAAAGTATAATTTTTGTAATTTATGCATTAACGGACTGCAAAATACTACTTAACATAGATTTAAATGTATCTGATGTATGTATGTATAAATAAATGGATAAATGTATGTATTAAATATATCGTCCAGAGTTAATACGACTCGACTAGTATGTGTCTAAAAATTCTTGTTGGCTATTGAATAAAAAAATTCTGGCAACACTGAAGGATGGGCGGCAAATCGACCAACTAGCGACTACTAACGGGTTAAAATGTAACCATTCATTGTAATCTGTTAATAATCTTTCTTATACATTTAATATCTTCGCCAGATGGTGTCACGATGAACTACTATTGTGAAGTTTAAAATATCGAATAATAATATCGCATCATTGTATCAACAATAATCCTGTTAAATTACATTTTAGATAGTTTTATAGTTTTTTAATCATTATCATTATATTTTTTATTAACAGAAACATTCTAGTATTTCTAATATCTTCTTTAAACTTATCACACATTCAAAATTATTCAATCACGTGATCTTTTAATAAAATTTTATTATTATTATTATTATTATTTTAAGATTATGTCTTTAAGACTCTCAACTTTATCATTAAAATAATAATAATAATAATAATAATAATAAATAAATAAATAAGTAAAAAGCAAATTACCCAAAATTTAAATATTACAGCATCATTAGCTAACCAAATAAATAAAAAGAATTAAATTTACTTATCATATACTCAGAAATGAATAAATGAATTCAATTCAATTAAATTAAGTTTTAAAATCATAAAGTAGGTTGAGTGTCAAAATTATTCTAAATTTTAAAATATTTTAACAATTCAAAATTAAATATTCAATATTAAATATTCAAAATTAAATATTCAATTTTATTCGTTAGCCTTAGTCCAAGAGCTTAAATTTTCTCTATTAAAAAAAAAAAAAAAAATACCTCTCCCATTTTTTATTTTATAGTGTTTTTCCCACTTTCTTAGCTTATACAGTAAAAACTGTTTCACATAAAAACAGGAAATTTGATAGTTTTGTACAAAAACGCGTGATAAACATGCTGAAACAAACCATTTATATATCAAAGAATTATTTTAGGTGACGTTTGGGTTGTAGGGACTCAGGCCGATTGACTACACTAGGGTCCTAGGCCTGAGGAGAATGCCCTACGTGGGGGGGGGTGTCTTTCGAAGGGGTCCTAGACCGTATTTACGCAAGTTTCGGAGAAAACCACGGAAACTCCAGTATTTTAGGTGACATTTTATGTTGAAGTAAGGCAAAATATTTCAGTTAAAAAAGTTTTACAGATTCAAAAACTGTTCATGAAAACCTTACCAGATTTCGTTAACTTATACGTCAGTAATTGTGATGCGCAGCAAACATTTTTTTGAGTTTGAAAATTTTTTATATTTTTTTATATATTTTCTTTTTTTATGTACTTTACGTTTTACGCGATTTTTGCTTTTTTTCCGGAGATTTTTCTTTGAATTGTAATTTCAAGAAGATGCCAGCAAAGGTAAAATTTTATTTTGTTTATTTTTTAGCATAAAAAGAAACAATTGTTTATACGCGAATGATAATAATAATAATAATAATAATAATAATAATAATAATAATAATAATAATAACGATAATAATAAGAATGAAAATTTAAACCTGTACTATTAAAAATGTCTGCTAAAACTGGCGTTATAATAGCGTTAAAAGTTTGATTATTATTTATTTATTATTTGAATATTAATTTCAATTAACTAGATGATCTTATATGTTTCGTTTTCCTTGATTTTATAGTCCAGAAAATAATGTGAATACATAACTAGTTTGTTTTAAATTAACTGTACTTCTGACCATCATAACGAAACAGAAATAGTTAAATGTAATTTACATTTCATTAACAGCTATATATAGCAGGGTTTGATAATGGCTTTGAATTGCTGAAAATAGTCGCCAATCGAAAAATATATTTATTTAAACACTTGAATTATTATTATTATTATTTTAACCTTTTAAATATTGTAACCAGTTAAGCAGGCAAAGTCTGCTAGGTAAGCTGTCGCGGGAATTGGTGAATGAAGCAAGCAGGGGGCAGAGCCCCCTAGTATATTTTAACGCTCAAATATATGCAAGAGCAAATATAATTGTGAATAATTATATTTATATTTATGACTTTATCATTTATGAATAATAATTTGAATATATATATATATATATAATGCAGGTATGTTACATTTTTATTTTTTGAATAGATTTTTATCTTTTAAGATAATTTACTAAAAAGCCATAGTAAAATACATAGTAATAATTTTTAAAAATAAAAATAGAGCTATTTGCTCCCTAAAAAATGCTTCATATGTATATTATATAATTAAATTTCTAGTTTAATGTTAGTTAAATATAGTAATATTTCATTAAAATTAAATGCTTTATTATGTTTAGTTATTTACACTTTTAAAAAATTTCAAGGATATCATTATTTTTTTAAGGATGTCAGTCAGGAGATTTTTAATATGATTATTAAAAATCAATAATTCATGGTATCACGCTATACAATTTACATAATTTAGTAATTTCAGACTAATAAATTTGTCGTAAAAATTACTAAGTAACCTGAATAAATTCAATAATAAATAAATAAATAAAAGGAGATTAAAATAATTAAAAGAAAAAGAAAAATCAAATAGTAGTATTAAATCAATAAAAAATAAGTACAAAACGTTTTATTATTTATGCAATTTTACCCGCAGAATTTTTTATTAAACTAATCTAAATCCTGTACTTGATTTTTGATTTTTTTTTTTTTTTTAAATAGTCATCCGTAAATAAATATATACTAAGCGCATATTATTGCAATTAAATTGGTGATTTGTAATAAATCATGTTATTTAGTATAGTTCTGAAATTACGTCACCTAGTTGTAAAACAAAACACCAAAACAAATGCAATGAGTAATGTCACGCCGTAAACAGTCTTCTCTTACACAATAAATTAAATGTAATCTTAATAAGTTCCAAACGACATAAATGTTGCACAAAAGAACGTTTTGCCTTTGTTATTAAAAAAATAATAATATTTATAAAAGCATAAATCAAAAATTTTCCAAATCGTGTAATAATATCAAGATTTATTTATTTTTATATATTTAAAATCATCGTGAACAAAGCTGCAGGTCAGAAATTCAAATATAATAGTTTCATGAAAATAAATAAAAAAACAGGCAGTGAATGAGAGCTCTATTATTTATTTATTTATTTTTATTTCATAATAAGATCTAAATTTTTATTACTTAATAGTTTATCAAATATAATTAATATATTATTTAAATATAACATTAATTTATCATTTTAAATATGTTAAGCACGTTTTTAATCTCAAACCATATAAATAAAATACAAATGTTAAAAAAGGCATGAAAAAAAAAAAAAAAAAAAAAAAAAAAAGAAAGAAAGAAAGAAAGAAAATAAAAAAGAAAGAACTAATTAAAATTTTTTGCTAAATTACTTTTTAAAATACACATTAGCAAAATAATGACATGTTTTCTGTGTCATGTTTACAATATTAATTAATTATTTTTCTCTATTAAAAAAAGAAAAGTATATGCAACAATTAATTGTATAGTTAAAAAGAATTTGCACAACCTCAAATATTAATTAATTAATTATCATAAGCAAACAGGAAAAATATGCTTTTATATATAAAATGAAACATGTACAGTCGGTAACAAAAGTGTCCGAACACTAGCAAAAATTCCTATGTAAAAATGATACACTTCATACGGTTTTGTTAAATAAATCCTTATCGAATCCTGTTCTCAGTCAGTGTAAAAACATGATTCGATAAGGATTTATTTAACAAAACCGTATGAAGTGAACTATTTTTACATAGGAATTTTTGCTAGTGTTCGGACACTTTTGTTACCGACTGTATATCGCCAAATATTAGCACATATTGCTTAGATATTGCTCCAAATAAATATTATGAATTCAAAGGTAATGTGAAAGGATTAGGAAATTATATTTTTTATTTAATGACAAATACTTTTGTTTTACATTCTAGTTAAATATTTTTAAGTGTAAATGCTTAGAAAGGTAGCAAAAGTAGCAAAAATTGAAAAGTTAATTTACAAACATTTGCTAAAGTACTTAAAAATAAATAAATATATAAATAAAAAATAAAAATAAAATAAATAAATAAATAAATATACGCGCCTTTCTCCTAGTGACGTTTAGAATGTTATATTGTTATTTTACTCTAGAATAATTCATATGCCGCAATTAATCGTAATTTGGAAAAAAAAAAAATGAAAAATAAAATAAAATAAATAAATAAATCTTTATATATAGGCATATGTTACATAAGAAAAATAATTATGTGAATAAAATAGTTTATAAAGTGAAACTTTTATTTATACAAATAAATAAATAAATAAATAAATAAATAAATAACCTTTTTTTTTTAATTCGAATTTGTACAAAAAGTAAATATACAAAATAATATTATTTTCAAAGAATCACTTTGTTGATAAATAATTTTCATATTATTATTTTCAAATTATGAGTAATATTAATGAAAAATATTATCGATTTTTCAATACTTTTCCATTAATTTTATGAATTTTTTAATTTATTATTATTATTATTATTTAAATTTAAATCAAGAATAGTGAAATAAATAGAATCATATTTTATTCCAATTACACATATACGTTCAATATATTTTTTTCAGACTGAAATTACAGGAAAATATTTAACTCCAAATGTAATAATATCTATCAAACGTAAAAAAGGTTTGTAATACTTGAACTGTAGCATTAATATCAATAAATAAACTATAAAATTTATTATAAATATTATATCGTAAATTTTAAAACCATAGATGTAAAAAATCTTAAAACATAAAGGAAATTAGTTTCATTTATAGCAAAACTATCTATAAAAAAAAAAAGTAATGCAAGAACAATTAAAGGAAATTGGTCAAAACTTAATGCTGAATATAATAACATCTATCAAATGTAAAGAAGATTTGAAATATTTCAACTTTAGGCACACTGTCAATATATAAACTATCGCAAAAATTATTAAGAGATTATATTGTAAAATTTAAAAACAGTTGTAATAATATCTATTAAAACATAACGGAAAATAGTTTCAATCTTAGCAAAACTATAAATAAATAAATTATTGCAAGAACTACTAACACATTGCATTGCAAAATTAATTGCTAAATGTAAAGAAAATTTTAAATATTTCAATCACAGGAAAATTAACAATATATAAGCATTAAATATCAGTACTGATTTATTGATATTTTAATGATAAAGGATTCTTTGTCTGGATAAAGCTGATTTTGTTAGCATGGATATGCAGAAAGTCACAAATATTAAACAATTCCCTGGAAATTATTTTTAATAATTTATTATTATTATTATTATTTAATTCTTAAAACGTTTTTAGAAACACATGCATTTTTTCAAAAATTTTTAAAAATATGCTGTTTTAAATATTTTAATTACTCACGAATTTTTGAAAAATAATCACTAACATAGTAATGAAAAAAATTTTTTTTTTTTACTTACCATGTCTCCAAAAGTTGCTTTATAGCAGCACACTGCTGATTCAGTTCATCCATGAGATCGGTACTGGAATCACATTTGACTCCCATGTTGCTGAACTTTTGATCACAGGAGTAGTCACGTAAAATAAATGTCCACACTATGCTTACAGTTAATTGCGAACTAACTAAAGAAGTCACTGAGTTCAGACAGGTATGAGTAAGATTTTATCAGGAGCCGGACTTTTTATGTGGGGAAGGTGGGTTTTCCCTATTTGTCATCATAACCCTTTGAAGGTGCTTGGGGAGTTTCTTCAATGCCACAATCCCTCAGTGGTGTAAAAAGACTAAAAATGATTTTCCTTCTTTCTTATTGGTCAAAATACGTGAACTTCACCAAAAAGTTTTGTTTCGTTTTCAAAGCGCACCACCCTTTTCTTTCATTTCTTCATTTTCATTTTCTTTTCTTTCTTTCTTCCTTCCTTTCTTTTTTTTTCTTCTTTTTTTTAAAAAAAAGCAATGAAATTTTTGCATTAAAAACATTTTATATTAAAACATTTTATACTAGTATCTTATTATTGATTATTAAATTTTACAAATAAAACAAAATACAGTAAAGCACCGTTTATACGTCTCTGGTTTATACGTCTTTTACATTTATACGTCCTTTTAGTGAAGTCCCGATTCATTCGTATTCATTTTAATGCAAAAGTTCTTTCTTTATATGCCGCTAATATCGGTTACACGTCTTTTCCACTTTACTAAAATTCGCAAAATTTCTCGACCTGTCATTATTTTCCTTTCTAAATAAGACGGATTTTTCCTAGAATGTATCTTAAATGGGGGAACACAGGAAAGATCGAAGAATACTGATCAACGAATCAATTGCATTTACAGTAGAATTTTTAATACTCATAGACAAGCAGCAAATCAGACGAATACTAAAAATTTTTAATGTTATTAAATAACTATCTGTATGGACATAAATCATATGCTTATTAAAGATACGCAATATATATAATTAATATTCAAAATGTGTTCATAAACTTCTTACGAAATTTAATATAATACTCAATATATAATATATGTAATTAGTACCCAGTCATGCATCAATAGTAGGATTTTTCTCACTTTTATCTTTTTTTTTTTTTTTTTTTTAAATTAATTTATTATTGTCTTTAAAAAAAAGTATAACATACATTTACTAACTTAAGAAACTTTATTAATTAGTATTTTCTTATATTTTTTTTTAAGTGCCATTAAATTTGTAGTAATCAAAGTGTTATTATTAAAATTTCGATTATACTTCTTTTCATTTATACGTCCTTTTACGCCAGTCCCTTGAAAAACGCCTAAACGGTGCTTTATTGTATTTGAATAAGAATGGTCGCATTTTCATAATTTGCTTCCGCTCTTTTAAGTGAAGTTAACATTTTGAAAATTAAAAAATTAAAATTAAAAATTAAATATTTTCTATTTGATATCTGAGATATTGTTACGATTGTGCTTATTGATAATTATAAAATTTGAAGAGAATTATAGAATATTTCGCCGGATGTGTTTTTAGATTTTAATTCATATCGAATTAATTTTTTAAGGTACTTACTCGTTCTAAATCCTGAAAATCATTAAAAACTAAAGGTCATTGTTCTTTTAAACTAAAAATAATGTCAACTGCTAACTAAAACACACAAGTCCTTTTATCAATAGTGATTCGCATTTTTCTTTTATTTATTTTGTGCATTTAATCATTTTTTTAGTTAAACATTGTCTTAAGTAGTGAGTGATAGTTCCAAAGGATTTTAATTATAAATTAAGGGGATTATTTGAAAATATAAAAACAAGAGATTAAAAACATACAATACATATATCGTCAACGACAGCCAAATCCCATGTTATTCTATGGGAACATTTGTTTATGAATTACACAATACCTTAATGCATGTTAGTTTTTTAGTTTTATTTTCACATTCTGAAAATTCAGAATTATTACATTCATTCGAGGTTTTCCGTAGACTTCTCAAAAACTCGCTTTAAAGCCCCTTAAAAATATCCACGCGCGGTATTATACTCAGGCCTAGGATCCACGTGCTGTCAATCGTCTTTAACCGTATTGATTTTAGATCACTTCACACGAGTGATTCTCAAATGGTGTATCAAGACGTATTGGTGTGTCCTAGAAGAATTTCGAGTGTGCATCCTATTATGCCAGAGAAATGTGTGTGCAGATGTTAAGAGCGGGCAATACCTAATCTCGCCGGCAGTCAAGGCCTATGCTATTCTATAGTTGAATTCGTTTTCACAATTACTTATTAGCTAATTATTCTTTTAAATTCTGTTTTCACATTCAGAAGATTCACAATCGTTAAAATGGCTTTTTTTTTTTTTTATATATATATATAATAAGATAAATATTTAAATGCATTTTTGTGCATATTTTAGCGAGAAAATAAAGTACTAAAAATCTTTTTTTGAAAATGAGTACTATTTAATGACTATGAGTTTTCTAAATATGAAAACGGAGTTAAAAAAAAATAACAATAATAATAATAATTAAGCATTCTGTCAGCTAGATAAGGTATTGTCCTCTCTTGAAAAAATGTAGTTACTCTATGTATCATTTTATTACAGACATACACTAAACTTTTTGCCAATACGCCAAGTTCATTAAAAGCGATTTTTCTTGCAAACAAGCTGCCATTTATTATTGTTGTGTATCTTGCCCCTTTTGAAAGTTTTGCTAGTGCAATGCCTCACACTAGCAAGACTTTTTTACACCTGAAAACGTGTAAAAAAGTCAAAAAACCGAGATCGAAAATTTTCAAGATTACCTAAGTTCTCCATAAATATATAGTACGAGTACGATGGGAAACTAATAATCTTACTCTAGAATTGAACAAAAGTTAAGTCGCAATATAAAAAAGGCAAAATTGGGAAATAAAAATTAAGACCTCAATAAAAATTAAGTCAAATTAATTTCTGTGAATTAACAGTACTTTCTATTTGCATCGCAGTTAAGTATAAATGAAAAAAGAATTTTTGATTTATTGACGAGTAAGTGAGAATTTGGTTTTTAAATACATTTAGATTAATTATTAAATATATTTCTCAGAAATATAAATATAGTGCGTTTACCCATATTTGTAGGATGTTAAATACAACTTACAAATTTTTAGAACAACTGCCTTACACCAACACCAACAAATTAAGTATTTTCTTCTTTTCTAAAAATTGATTTTTGAAATTTTGAAGCTATTAACACAGCTGCCAACTGTCCCTTTCATACAAAAAATTTATTTAGTTATTTTCAGTTTCTTTAATCGTCGAAAATATATATGACATATGTCTTTTTTTTTAAAGTAGTGATAGATCTCGTGAAATTTTTGCATTTTTAGCTTCAAAATGAAATATACAGAGTTTAAAAATCCACTTTTGAAAAAAAAAAAAAAAAAAGAAGTAATTTAATGTTTGAGAATTTTCTGAATGGGAAAACTGAATTAAAAAAAAAAAAAAAAAAAAATGTATTAGCTAATGAATAATTCTATTAACAAATTTATCCGCAAAGTAACATTGGCTTGGCTTTGGCAGTCGGCAAGGATAGGTACTGTACGCTCTTAAAAATACTAAATGGTAAGTACTCGTTACTTGTTGAAACTTGACCAGAGATCTGGAGAACAACGTTTAAAAGTAACACATACGTTAATATAATCCTGTTTAAACTTAAACTTACTGTGATAACAAAGAAAAAGATGTTACTAACCCGCGTAGACGCGCTGGGATATTTCAAAAGCCCCAATGTACAATCTGTAAAAAGTGACCGAGATTCTAACCTTTCGGTAATAGTTTTTTACTTCCATTACTCTACCACCGTAGGGTATGGAATAAAAATAAATATTAAATAGAAGTATTGTATATAATATTGTGTATATTGTAATAATATTAAATAGAAGTATTGTATTCGGTCCAAAAATTCGATATCGAGCTTTCACCTGATTTACACGTTTTAAGATCTCATGTGTCCAAAATAGTAGTTTTTGGCAATTGATCAGTGTGTATGTATGTAAGTGCGGAATCTTCTGGCTATCATATCTCCGAAACAAATAAAGATAGAACTACGAAACTTCAGAATTGAGACAGGTCCAGATGAATTTTCCAAATTTTGGTAAAAAATGGAAAACCAGAAATGGAACCGTAACTCCGTATCTCAGAAACGGTTTTAACGATCTTCTTCAACGCTGCTTTATAAACACTCTATTAGATGCCCTTTCGAATGATATGGTTGGTTAGTTCAGGGAAACTGACAGGCGTCCTGTATAAATAGCTCAATTTCAAGTCTCGCAAATGCGTTACTTTAAAAACGGCTACACGGAATTTTTTCAAACTCGTCATATTAACTCCCATTTAAATTTCCCCTTATATGAAATTATTGTTTTCCGGTCAATAATTGAGTATGCGAAGTTTTGGTAGAGGTGGTATCTCAAAAACGGCTCTAACGATTTTCTTGAAAATTGTTACATAAGTCCATTTTAGATATTCTTTATCATGCGTATTGCGTGGTTATTGCAGGAAAATTAACAGTCACCCTGCTTAGGTAGGTCAGTTTCAGATCTCAGAAATGGATGTTTCAAGTAATAACTCAACCATTATTATATTATTATTATTATTATTATTATTATTTTCTTATAGTTTGACTCACTGTGTAAACTTTGTTTTGTATGCCATTACACGTGTACGAAGCTTCTCTTACTGGAAAAATTTTAGGTTTCGACTTCGTTAGGTCAATTTTATGTTTTCTGATCACATTTTCTCTAAAAAAAATGCATATAATACGTGTAATAGTGGGTAAAGGAAGTCGTGTGGTTGTTTCATACCAGGTTTTTTTTCTTTGTTTTCGACGATATGAGAGGTTTGTGAGTTTCTTTTTTTCATAGCGCATCTTAGAACAAAATAAATTTGAAGAATGAAGCATGAAAAGCCTCCATGCATCCTCGCGAACTGAAGGGATTCAAATAACATATTTATGCATCAAAACATAAACGGTATAATACACGAAATAAATAGATTTTTTTTTTCTGTTTTCTTTGTCTTCTTCTATATCTTTTCCTTCCCTCTCTCTCTCTCTCTCTCTCCCTTTCATTTCTTTTCTTTTCTTTCTTTTTCTTCTTCTTCTTTTTTTTTTTTTTTTAGATTTTCGTTAATCTTAAGAGTTTGAAAGCATAAAAATATATCACAATTGCACAATATTTCAATACAGCAAAACTATTGTCATTTCATCCTTCTTTATATTTATTCCAGCAGGCTACTCACGCTTCGCTGGTCACTAAATTTAAATGAATTTTCAAAAGAATTGAATCACTATTTATTTTTTATATCACATTTTGGGCTTTGTGACATAATTAAAAATTCCTTTTAAAGTCAAAATAACATATTACAAATTAAATTAAATTAAATATTTCTCCCGTTCTGTAACAATGCTCTATGGTCTTATGTGAATGATTCTCAAGAATGAATCAGCAATTGTTTACAAATTTAATGGATTATGTATGGGAAATAAGTACGCTGTAATTTAAAAATTGCAGCTCATAGAACTTCAAAACGGATAATTTAAAAAAAAGTTATTTTTCTTTAATACTTTTGTTTGTTTGTTTGTTTGTTTGTTTAATATTAGACTCTTATTTAAAGATAAAATCAATCGAATTATATCGCTTTGTGAAACTTTGTAACTCTTTAAATCTAATAACTTGATGTATATAGTGGCCTCACAAAAAATGAACAGTTTTTAGAGCTCTATTAAAAACGTGTCTACGCAGTAGCTTTTTAAAAAAATTCATCAGTTTTTATTAAAAAAAAAATTCCGACTTTCATAACCAAAGTAGTTAAATCTAGACCAATCAAAAATAAGAGTTGTCCGCCCGGATGTGTTCCGCCGACAAACTCTTTGTTTTATTTATATAGATAATCATAAAACGAAAAAAGTATGGTTTTTTTTTTTTTTTTTTTTTTTAACTTTTATACTGTTTTAAAAAATATATATTAAGAATTACATAAAATATATTAAGAAATTTTAATATTTTTACTTATAAGGATAATGCATATCATACCAAATTATGCACAATGTCTAAATATGAAAGACAAATTAAAAAGTGAAAAACATGATGTATGTTAAATGTGATGTATTTTCTTGTTTCACTAATGTTAAACAAAAATAAATTAAAATGTAACAAAAAATTATCAATAAATACTAATAAAGGTAATTAATTAAGAGGAATAGCTTCATTTAACATATCACTTTTTCTTCCTTTAAACAAAATATTATTAAATGAATTTAGAAAGGAAAAAAAAAAAAATGTATATATTATTTCTTTTTTTCCCATTATGTTTAATATGTAACGTTGCCACTTTGCATATGTATGCAGCAGACATCTCATTATGAAAATAATGATTAGAAATTATAACATGAAAGGTCTACATTATAATTATTAAAAAAAAAAAAAAAAAAAAGCGGAATTTTTTTTTTTTTTTTTAAATTGTATTTATATTTCATATTTAACTTTTTAAACAGGAAATTCCTATTTATCATGTCTGAAGAGCAAAACATGTAAATTTAAGTTTTGTACCTTTTTCCATGGGATAGCCTATTTTTCGACTGGAAAACTCCTTTTTTAATGAGAGAATGAAAGTAATTTTACGGAGTTTTCCTCATAATTTAAGATGGATTTTTTTTTTTTCTGTGTGTAATATATTTACAGCCCTTTTCGTTCTACCTTTTCTTTTCTTTCTTTTCTTCTTCTTCTTCTTTTTTTTTTTAATATATATTTACACATTGTGCAAAAAAGAGTCAGTCTAGAATGCTACAACATAACTAAATATTCTTTCAATGGGAATGCGCAATAAGTTAATTAAAAAATAAAATAAAATCTGTTTGCCTCTTAAGATATTTTGCTTGTAATTTAAATAAAAACTGTTAAAACTCTCTTCCTTTTACTTTTACAAACTTAAAATAAGCAATACTGCAGGTGAAGGTGAGTCATTAGAAACTTCCTAAAAAGCCGATGATTCATCAGTTTTTCAAGTGACATTTCTTTTACCGAACTTTTCAAATATGATACATAAGCGAGATGTGCTGTGTAGTCAGGAGGGAAGAAAAAGAAAGAAAAACTGACAGATTTTTTTTTTTTTTTTATGATACTTCTTTTTAATTTTACAAAAACTGTGGTATAGTTTCTAAGTAATAAGAAATGTGTGTGAGAGAGAGAGAGATTTTAGTTTAAGTTACTAGAAGTAGCATAAATATGCATAAAATTCATACATTTACAATACAGTATTAAAATTTATATGTACATTAACATTCTTAAAGCCAATTTTATAAAAAGTTAAAAATTGTACAAGGTTTTTTTTTTTTTTTTTTTTTTTTTTTTTTGTAACCAAAAAATATGTGAAATCTACATAAATATAGAAGGAAATTAATAATATTAACATAAATTTTACACTATTTAAGTACATTCAATTTCAAATAAAAACATGAAAACAGGACCTTAATAGTAGATTTTTATGTCCGAGGAACAATTGAAATTTTGAATCCCTGCTTGATTGAATGATTTGAAGTATTGCAGTCATTTTCTGCACATCATAGGATTCAAATATTTGCATGTCTAGACAAACAAAAAGGGCTGCAACAAAAGAAAAACAATTATTACAAATAACAAACTAATAATAATATTTTTATGATAATATTAAATTCATGATAATGCAATAAGGTTATTGTTATGACGACGAGTGTGATGGCAACCTCTATAAATATTACAAACTTTTTATTTAAAATTAAAATAAAATATTAAAAAAATAGTAAGAAATATTTTTACGTTTTATGTTACGTGGTTTTTGCTGAACTCACTTCCCTTGAATGTAAAAAAAAAAAAAAAGAAAGAAAGAAAGAAAGAAAGAAAAACATAAATTACTCAAAAATTTCTCTTTCTCAATAGAATAGAATTTTCTTTAGAATGCATAGATTTATATATTCATGCATTCTAAAGAATAAAATTAATAATATCTTTTGTGTGTGTCTGTGTGCGAATACATGCGAAATCGAAAACCAAATCCAGAGTCTTACTTTAGTTTAACCGAATCTCAGTCTGTAAAACAGCTGAAATTTTTAAATAAATATCGAAAAAAAAAAAAAAAAAAAAAATGAAAATTATCCAGAGAGTATAGAATTTGAGACAAATTTAAAAAGCAAGTTTGTTAAAATACACAAAACGGACAGATTTTGTCGGTATATTTGAGTTTTTCAATTTGAAAAGCTTGCGAATTTCGGAAAAGTTTGAGAAAGTGAAATGTCCCTCATTGAACACGAAACATTGTTTTCCGAAGCTATAGAATAACCTTATCTTTCTACACGTGTACAATGTATCCCAGTTCATGTTCATGCATTGTTATTCATGTTGAAAGAAGTCGGCGGCTCATTACAGCGGATTCGCGGTTTTTCTTAGAAACGTCCTAATCCGTGGGAACGTCAAATGCATTGTACCACTGGCTTTAAACTTGTTTTCCAACTTACTAATATGCACTTTTTAAATCAGAAAGTGAAAGGCGGTATCATGCACGTGTGCATTACAGAAAAATGGCGGCAAAATCAAAGAATAAATTTTTAAAAGACCTCTCTTCTTAACTAACAAGCTGATTGAACTGGACATACAGTCGGCTGCAAAATTATTCGAGCACTAGCAATAATCCTTGCCAAAAAAAGTACACTTAATACAGCTTTGTTAAATAAATCCTTGTCGAGTCATGTTCTTAATCAGTCTAAGAACATGATTCGACAAGGATTTACTTAGCAAAACAGTCTTAAGTGTACTTTTTAAATATAGGAATTATTGGCTAGTGCTCGAATAATTTTGCAGCCGACTGTAGGTTACAAACCGATATTTTTCACAAAAATATTTTGATTTGTTCCGCTGTCGAATTTTATGCATATCACACTTTTTAACTGGGAATGTGAGTGAAATAGCATGTGAACATCCACCATTTCAAATTAAAAGAGGCAGTAATGTTAGATTTCTTATTAAATATTTGGTTCCTAATCACTCGTTATACGTCAAATTAAAACAAATTCGATGTAGAATATGAAATCAAATTAGCATGTAGTGGGCACCAAAAAACTTTCTTCTATATTTTTCAGTACAAAGTCACGCAGTACTTATTATTTGTTAAAATTATTTTCCATCTCAAAGAAGTATAAACACTAAATGTCGAAAAAAAGTTTCGTTTCGTCAGCCAAGGAAATGTATTTTTTACCTAAAGTCTTTTACTTTTTTATTTATTTATTTATTTATTTATTGGTTTTTCTAAAAGTAAAAAAAAAAAAAAAAAAAAAAAGCGTTAAATTTGGTTTAAATTATCACAGATCTAAGCTTCAATCATTCGCTTAGAAGGTATTGACGAGTTCTTTTAAAACATACCCATATTGAAAATATACACCCCCGGTTGGTTACTTCTTTTGAGGAGGGAAGAGGGAAGCGATGTCGTAAATATAAGAAAAATTTTTCTCTTAGTTGATCTTTAATATCACAAATATTATTATATTTTAATTTCAAGTTGAAAAATTTAAAATAATTCTCATTATTTACATACATACAAAATTTTGTCCTATACTGCTATATTAAGAATTTTGAGTAAATGGAATGACATCGTCACCAGTTGAATGATTGATCACTCGTTGTAATCAGCACCAATTTAATTCAAGGTCCAACTAATTATACAGTTTCGTTAAATTTCATCAATTGCTTCATGAGACAAAGCGTTAACAAAATTTTATATACGCATACAGGGACAGAAATTTTTAAAAAATGTTCAAATCGTATTCAGGAAATCTGAAAACGTGTAAATTCCTCAAAAATTTTCCCGGATTCAACATTTTGTTTATATATATAATATATAGAAAAAAGTAAAAAAAGATCCTTTATTACACTAATTGTAGAAATTTAACTTAATTAATAAATTTTTTTAAAGCCCTCTCCTCCCCCTAAAAATTAGTACTGGCTAGAAAAGGATGATATATCAAGTGAGAATCACATTACAGTGATTAAAAAAAAAAAACTTGCAAAACACCCCTTTATTATAAGTAGTAAGATATATTTTAAAGATTTGGTAATTTTTGGAAACTAACCAATAAAATGCATATATATTGGGTAATATGTCACTGCATTATTAGACTACTTACATTTAGTTTTCACTATCTAAATGTCTAATTAAATATTTCGATCGGGGCGTGAAATGATATAAATTGCTATAATTAGCAATATCGTTTTACGAAATCGTTGCAGCTTTCACAGCTTTATGAAGTATGCGCCCCTTGATAAGTATGCTTCTAATTTTAAGCATTTATATCCAATTAATTCTGTGGTTAATTTGTTTTCTCTCTCATAAGTTTAATGGTCCTTTTTTATTATCATTCAGGTCGGCGTAAGTATTTTAAGTTACTATCGTAACTCATTGGTTCTTAATCTATATCGCAACTTTTTGTGTCATTCTTTCCTCTATGTTAAATTCAGTTCTATATTTTAGTGTGCTGTTATTGTTTTAGTTCTATTAATTGCTAAATTTTAAGATTAAATTTTATTACGTTATCTATTATTTATATAGATAGTTATATATACATAAAAAAATTGCTTATACAAGCATGTCAGTGTCCTTTACTTTTATTGGTCAGAAAAGGATGGCATATCATGGTAAAATTAATCTGTAGTCATTGAAAAATTCCACCTCCATCGAATTTAAATTGTAAGATATCATATATTAAACATCTTATGCTTTTTGGAAAGTTCAAATAGAGTGTATTGGATAATATATCACTGCATTATTAATATTGCATTTAGTATTAGTATTTAAATTGCTATAAAATAAATAAATAAATATAAAAAAAACAAAAATAGAGAAAGAAAGAAAGAAAGCCCAATGTCCCTTTTATTACGTTGCAATTTATTACTATTATTATATTTTTACAGATTTTTTTTTTTTTTTTTTTTTTTTTTTTTTTTTAAATAACTGTAATTCGTTTTTGCTTAACTGGAACGTTTTAGTTATGAAAAAACAATCAAATGTTTATCATTATAAAATTAACAGGAATTTTCATTGCTAGTGTTAAGCTACGTCAGCAAATCCTCACACCTCTAACAAAATAAAAATAATTAATCTGAAAATAAATCAACAAATAATCTGGTGTGTCACTCACACAAATTTCTCTTACCTTGTAATTCAATAATATAAAGATAGATTGCATATTAAATCTTAAGACCACAAGGTAAGATAATAAAATTTAATATATACTTTGAAAATAATCTAAAATAGGTTTAGGAACAGTTTTATTTGATATATAACTTTGTTTGAGGGGGGGGGGCTGCTGCCCCCCTCAACCTCCTTGTTTAATTATAGTGCCTACAATTATTAAATAAAATCTTTTTGTAAAAAAATAGAACCGACTCCAAAAAGCAACTACTATTCAAACAACTAAAAAAAAAAAAAAGGTATGAAATGAAATTGTAAATTGCGCCTAAAAGTATAAAATAATTTCCTTCGCCAAACAACCTATAACACTACAATTAATCATAACTTTTGAAGTCGGCGTAAAATTAAATAAAATTTAATTCGTTTTCAAAGGTTTGTTTTTAGATCGGTAGCACCAAATGCTGCTGTCTCGAATGATCCATTTTCATGTTTCCTTTATTATTTTATCACTGTATACAATTGGTCCATTAGTAGCATCTACATAGAACAGTGAACATTCTTCACAATGCGGTATTTATGTTTCTACGAAGTTAGAGTTTCCTTTGCAAATTTGGTATAACTTTGATAACTATCATCCTTGGTGGCTTTTGGATTTGGCGATCAAACGTAAGGAAAAAAATATGCACGCAAGATGTATAATTTCATAATATATATTATACGATGTGTTGTTTCATATTCTTGATTACTCTCTTGATATACCTTATCAATGATATCCGAAAGAAATTAAATATGTTTGCCAGATAATTTTGCGATTTGTCTTTCACCAAGGACGTCAGATACCAGCATCTTCGCCAGCTTTTGCTGCTTACGAAATCTTATTTGTTTTCTATAATCAAAGTTGTTTTCGACTGCGTTTTGCAGGTAACAAACAGTGTGAGATGTGTATTTTCAATAGGATTTGATTTTTGTATTGAATAAAGGTATCAATTTTTATTTAATTTTGCGCCGTCTTCAAAAGTTATGATTAATTGTAGTGTTATAGGTTGTTTGGCGAAGGAAATTATTTTATACTTTTAGGCGCAATTTACAATTTCATTTCATACCTTTTTTTTTTTTTTTTTTTTTTTAGTTGTTTGAATAGTAGTTGCTTTTTGGAGTCGGTTCTATTTTTTTACAAAAATATTTTATTTTTATCTTTTCAGTGAAAGTTCATTCATATAGCGGAACATCAGAAGACGTTCGACGGCAGTTTCACAAATCACATCTTCCAAGAAAAGTGACATAACTCAAAAAATGGTTTATGTCACTGAAAAATACATGAAATGCACCCAATGTGAACAAAAATGTTACATCTCCATCTAGAAAGTTATCCACTCGAGAGACAGTTGTGCCAGTTTTACTTTAGTCAAGTTATTTTAAGTTGATTTTTCTCAAATGCTGTATTTTTAAGTAGTGTCACTTTTCTTGACTTTATCGGATATGAGAAAAAAACGATCTATTGAATGATCATACTTTAAATAAATAAGTCTTTAGAAATGTAAAGAACGGATACGCTGTATTCGTAACCAAAAATTCTATTAGGCATATATATTGAACTTCACAGTGAATACGTGTCACCCGCTGCGCTGGAAATTGCGCAGCGTAAAGTTCAAACAAAAGAGCAAAATATGCATTGCAGCTGACGGACAGATAATTCAACATCGATACTTACATACTGCTTTTACCAGTGTAGCTGCATGCGTTCAGCAGTTAGAGTGATAACAGACTTTTGTGAGTATCCTGCAATTTGTTTATATCTTAATGAAATCATAATGAAACCTGTTTCAGGCCAAGATCATTACGACAGCAAAAAAAGTGCTAAAACTAAATCATCTCTTACGAAGTTATAAGCTAACAAATTTCAATTACAACAACAATGAGAAACATGGTTTGTATTGAGAACCTCTTCCTTTATGAAGTCGGTTTAAAACGTTTATGCGTTAATCGATGTGACCGCTTATAATAACCATACTTTGAATTTTACATAGCATAAAGGTCACCCGCTACACTACAACATATGCAATATCATTCAAGTGTGCACAAAATAGGAAGTTGTGAGCAAACAAATGCACGTTTTAAGCTGTATTTTCTGTTTTTCCCATTAATGTCTAAACTGTCTTTTCGTACTAAATCGATGATGCTCTGCAATTTTATATTTAACTTTTTTCTCCTGTCTTGAACCGTTTCCGAGATAGGAACGCTATCTCTACTGTTTTCCAACAGCTGGCGCTGTAGGCGGTTCAATCGCGTAGCACATGCCCACTTTACTATACCTACATACCACTTTTATGACTATAGCTGCAGTTGTTCAACATTTAAAAGAATCGGGACTGACCTTTTTAGGCACCCTGTATTCTCTTTTGATCGTAAAGATATTACAATGGGACCTATTTCAGACCAAGACCTTTACAATAAAACAAAAAGTATAAAAATCGGATCATCCGTTCAGAAGTTATGAGCTAACAAACAAAAACAAAGAAAACATACGCTTTGAATTGAGAACCTCCTCCTTTTTGAAGTCCGTTAATTAGAGCATCTCTTACGAAGTTATAAGCTTACAAACACCAACAACACATAGCTCGAATAAGAACACCCTCCTTTCTGAAGTTATTTGAAAACAACTTTGCGCTAATCGATGTGACCGCTTACAGTAACAGTACTTTGAACCACAGAGTATACGTGTCATCCGCTACGCTGGAAAGTGTGCAACGTAGTTCAAGTGTGCACAGTGTAGGAAATTGCGAACAAACAACTGCACGTTTTAGGCGTTCTATTTTTAGCAACAATGTCTAAATACTGTCTTTTTGTAGTAAATCGATGATGCTCTGCAACTTCGTAATTAACTTTTCTCCCATCTTGAACCGTTTTTGAGATAGGAGAGCTAATTTTACTGTTTTTTACCAGATGGCGTTTTATTTTCTTTAGATTGCAAAGATATTACAATGTTACCTACTTCAGACCAAGATCTTTACAACAAAACAAAAAGTATCAAGAAACCGTATTTTGAACTATATAGCGTATGTCTCTCCATCTACGCTACAACGTGTGCAATGTAGCTCAAGTGTGCATAGTGTAAGTAATTGCGAACAAACAAATGCACGTTTTTAGCATTGTATTTTTAGCATCAATGTCTAAACTATCTTTTCGTATTAAATCGATGATGCTCTGCATTTTTATAATTCACTTTTTCCCCCTGTCTTGAACCGTTTCCGAGATAAGAACGCTAGCATGAATGTCTAAACTATCTTTTTGTACTAAATCGATGATACTTTTCAACTTTGTAATTCACTTTTTTCTCTAGAACCGTTTTCGAGATAGGAACACTAACTCCGCTATTTTCCACTAGGTGGCGCTGCAAGCGGTTTAACCTTCTACTGCATGGCCACTTTGCTATACTTATATACCATTTTTATCACTATAGCTGCAGCCGTTTTGCAGTTAAAGGAGTTGGGACTGATTTTTTTTTTTGAGCACCCTGTATTTTCTTTAGATCGTAAAGATATTACAATGGGACCTATTTCAGACCAATACCTTTTCAACAAAACAAAAAGTATCAAAATCGGAGCATCCATTCAGAAGTTAATAGCTAACAAACATAAAAAAAAACATACGGTTTGAATTGAGAACCTTCCTTCTTTTTTTGAAGTCGGTTAAAAAAGAAAATAAAGGCGGTTAATAATAAATTTTTAAACTTCCCAATCTTAATAAAATTTTTAAGTGGCAACCTAATACGAACTTCAAAATACCAAATGTGAATTTCCTGCACGTTATTGTTTTTAAATTATGCTAATAACAGATATACATGCAGATCAACCGCTAAAATTTGGACTTGCGTAATCGGTTACCTCAAAACGTTATATTTTACAAAAAACAGAGTTGAAAGTAGAATTCCAAAAAATGATTTGTTTGCAGTATAGGTATGAAAATTTCCCGAGCAGTGTTCATCGACACAGTAAAATATAGCAAAGTACTTCCATCAATTTACATTCAATGAACAAGAACGTTTAACTCAATTTTGGGTAGCCCTATTTATTGTCTGTAAACAATATGCACTATAATCAATATTGTGTACTTAAATTTAGTCTTATTTGAAAAACATCCAACACAAAATGAATTACACTTCCAGCAATTTCCGTGTATAGCCCGAATATATCAAAATACTTTGGATGGCCCTTTAAACGAATGATGAAGGATTTCCATACCACAATCCACACAAAACATGCTTTTATGCACATAAAAAAAAAAAAAAAAAAAAAATCAAAGCAGTCTTTGGGGATTGCCGATAGAAGTGAAAACTAAGTAACTTGTGAATTGTATCGTCGAGCTATTAGATTATTATTTTCGAATTATTTCTGGTTTGTAAAGAAGTGTTTACGATCTGTATTATATGATTCAGCACAATATTTATAGCTACCCAAATTAAATGAACTAAGCCTTATATAAGGTAAAAATATTGATTACTTATAAAATTATTTTAATTAGTAGATGAGATTAAAAAAAAAAAAAAAAAAAAAAAAAACGATTCAGGACACCTCAAAACGTGTAAATCAGGTGAAATCTCGAATTCCACTTTCGATAATATAAAAGAACTTTAAAATATCTTTCGAATGATGTATTAAAAATAATTTAATCATAATTAGAAATTGAAATATTGAAATTTTAAAATATTACAGCGCCATCTGGCGGTAGAAATTTCTATAAGTTACTGTTCTATTCCAACTCAACAAAGCTTTCAAATTATGTATTACTTATGAAATTATTTTAATTAGTAGCTGAGATACAAAAGAAAACCCATTTAGGAGACCTCAAAACGTGTAAATCAGCTGAAATCTCGAATTCCATTTTCGATAATGTAAAAGTACTCTAAAATGTGTATCAACTCAACAAAGCTTTCAAATGATGTATTACGTTTTTTTCCCAACTATAGTGAGTTAATAAAATTAATATACCCTAAATATGTTCAATTAACTTGTAAACATGTTAGATTCTAATGCTGCATAACTGCGTGTCATCTATTTTACTTCTAAAAGGGACAGGGAAAACTCAGGGAATTTTTTCTCCTGATTTGTGTAGCAACCCTGTCAGTGAATAATGACTCAAACAATAAATGCCTTAGTAATGACTTGTTACCTTTTTTATCTTTCATCTAATTTAAATATCACCATTTGTGCTAAAGAATTTGTTGCTATTGGAAAAAATAAATAAATAAATATTTATTTATTTTATTTTATTTTATTTTTATTTTATTTTTTTCTGAAAGAAGTAGTTTTAATCTATCCTAATGTATTTGGACATGCAAGAAGAATGATTATGATAAAATATAAATAACTCTTTATACAAATGTAGTTTATCATTAACAGTGAATAACTGTTGCTTATGTATTAGTCCTCTACAATTTGTTTTCGTATTAAAAGGAGACTTGGCGATGGATTATTAAAAACAGTCAAAAACTACAACGTCAGAAACGAAAAAGAAAAGTGTTTGGGAAGTATACAGCTGTTTCGGTAGCCTTAAGCGTACCGTCTTCAGTGCATAAAGAATTCTGACGTTGTAGTTTTTACTGGTTTTAATATGGTCACCATATTTTACAAGAAATTAAAACGACATATACATTTTTTTTTCTTTAATTATATTATAAAAACCAATAAACACAACTTTGCTGATCTATTCAATCTCCACAATATGCGTGTGTGTATGTTTCTGGTTTAACACGAAGACACACGCATATATTTAATGTAAGTGTAATAATATTACATCTGTTTTCTGTTTAATAAAACAATTTCGTAACTCAAGTGAACAATTCGAAATTTTGCTGTAAAAATCTCTTAAAGGGTAACTTCAAGGTAAATGTAATCATCACAAACGTTCAACGCATAAAACAATCAATAGAAACTTTGATAATGAACAATACAATCCTAAAAAATAGAAATAAAATTAAATAAAACACAAAATAAAGAAATAAACAAAAATTAAATAAACTTGAAGAAGTAAAAAATCAAAAAGGATTCGTTGATATAGATAATTTTTAACCGTTATCTACATTTGTTTCTTTTTTTATCGTACGAATCGATACCTATTTAACTTTCCTTTTGCATTATACAACTAGTGTGTTGAAGTCACCACAAAACATTTTATATATTTTTTGAACAAATTATTTATTAAAGTCATTATTTATTAAAATTATTATTTTTATGATGAATGCAGAACATTTTATCTTAGAGAAGTGTATAACACTAAATGACGGAAGGAAGTCAATTTTGGACCCTATAGAAGACATCTAAGTCACTGTTATTTTTTTGCTGTTGGTAAAAGTGAAAATAATAATAATAATAATTATTATTATTATTATTATTATTATTATTATTATTATTTTGTTTGTTTTGAATTATCACCGAACTGTAATTCAACTATTCGTTTTAAAGGTAATAACGAGTTCTCAAAAAAAAAAAAAAAAAAAAATTATATATATATATATATATATATATATATAATATGAATTATTTAGTGCCATTTTAACACTCAGCAGACAAAAGATATATAAAGATACCAACATAAATAAATTTTAAATGAGATTTATTTCGATAAAATTTACACGGTATTAAATTAATGTGAGTACCAAAGTTTAGTAAAAACAAGTTAAAGTACTTACTCAGAAGAAAAATGACACTAACAAAATATATAAGCCTAACGATAAGAGAATTGCAAAAACTATGAATTATTAGTAACAGTCAACACTGAGAGAAAAAAGAAAGGATAAATTCACCATAGAGTTCCGTTAAAAAGGAAAAAATAAAAGATAAAAAAATAAAAATGGAATTCATGAATTGAAAATTGGAATTTTAAATACTTAAAAATAGAAATTTACTCATCAGGAAACTTGCATTTCTATCAGCACTTGCAAGATTTCGTAAAACTGTATAGCTAATCCAGCAATATACAGCTCAAGTCTCTATCTTGAAACAAAACAAAAAATAAAAAGGAAAATTGAATAAAAAGAAAAATTAAAAAGAAAATTAAATTAATCAATAGCACAATACAAAATTTCAACAAGGAAGAAGTATTTGAATCAATCCACATGTTTAACGTTACTTACGGATCTAGAAGAAATAATCAGGTTGCCAAACGAACTTAACTAAAAATAAAAGATTAAAAGTTTAGAAACGATTAATCAATTTTAGGTACTACAGAATACTTTAATGGATTGAACTATTTGTTAGCTATAAAACTGTAAAAGCTTTTAACAATTTTTAATTTTAACGTTAACCTTTTTAAAGTTCAGTTTATTTTTAACTTACATCATAGCGTGTATATACATATATATTGAATATTTGCACACAAAATTTTTAAAATTTTTTCCTAGTTAACTATCACTATTATAAATAATTAGAGTGCTACAAACAGTTTGCATCATTCCTGTCTACTTTGTTCGCCTAACGAAATTCATGTTTTCTTCCGACCCGAAATAATTTTTGACAGTTCTTGCATTTTATGGTGTTTATTCAAAGTTTTGTACTCATTACTTTTAAACGTCATTTCTGTGGTGTATTTTTATAAATACTAACGTCTATTTCCTCTTTAGGAAAATAAAAATCTCGTTACACCATATAATTTTATTTTATTATTTTGCAGAAGTGAATTTTAAGTGGTCTTAGAAAAGTCAGTGAGTATCCCCCCTTCCCCCCCCCCAAAAAAAAAAATAATAATAATAATAATAAAAATAAAAATAAGAAATAATATTATATATTTTTTTAAAGTAGTCTGGCTTTGAGAGAAAGAAGTTTTTCATTATTTTAAGGGGACAGCTTACTTTTAATAATCTAGTGTGCCACTCATACAACTTTCCTTTACCCTGAATTTTAATACTATAAATAGATTATGGAGATAGAGGAGTAAGATAACGAGTATTGTTATATAAAACTATCTTGAAAATATTTCAAATAAAGCTTCGACCAGCTTTATTTTACAAATAATTCTGTGTGAGGGGGCTACCGCCCCCTCAACCAACCGTTTACTTATTGTCGGTACTTTTACATAGGATTCAAATCTGTTATTTAATTTAAAAGTTCATTTAAAAGGGCTTAGACAATTTTTAAACGCACCATTCCTTGACACTTATTAATCTTGATCAAACGTTTCTTGTAACAAACTTATATTAACTTCAAAATACAACATTTGAATTGCCTGAAATTAATTGCTTTCAAGTTACTCCGATAAGTGAAAGAGACAGGACAGAGAAAGAGATCAAATGATAAAACTTGATTTCGGTATTCAGGAAAAAAAAAAAAAAAAAACAAGCGAAGAATATTTAGCTTAAAAAATATATTATTTATCGTATGATTATGATTAATTAATTTTATTTCCTGAACAGTTTTGATGGACATGGACATAGTAAAATGTTATAGTAAAGTACTTCCACTATTTGCATTCAATAAAAAAGAATGTTTTCATTTAAATATTGACAGGCCTTTTTATCTTGTAAAAGTTATGGTCCCACTACATGGTATAATGCACGTAAATATAATCCTATATTAGCACACAGCACAATCTGAAATACACTTTCACCAATTTTCAAGCGTTGTAACACTATAATCTAGTTCTTTTGAGTAGCCCTGTAAACAAACGGCGAATGATTTTCATACCATATTCTACACAAAATCTGCTTTTACGCAAAAAAAAAGTATATATTCATTTCATTTGGTTTAGTACAGCTTATAAATCTAACACTCTATTTACCTGCAATTTCTTCCATAGACGTAAGGTATATGAATTCTCTTGGGTGCCCCTGTACACAAACCATTTGTTTGATCTCAACAAAAAGTTTAGGGTAGAATCCCTATATGATAAAGATTTAGGATACCGAGTTTAAACTACTTGCTGTTATTTGTTCTTGAGATATAGTGATAACAGTTACACACACAGACTAACCTCTAAATACGTAATTTTCGGATTCAGCTCAAAACGTGTAAATATAACAAAAACTCAATTTTGAAAAATTGATTTGAAAACAATACATTTTGTACCATATATATAGGTAAGAGAAAGTAAAAATAGAAAGTAAAGAAAATTTCCATCAACATTCAGAATTAAAAAAAAAAAAAAAAAAAAAAAAAAAAAAAAAAAGAATGAATGCGTGTATAAAAAAAAAAAAAAAAAAAAAGTGTAATTAGTATGACATTACTTTATCGATTAAAAACATTATTTTCGTTTACTTTGTAATAGAAAATTATTTTATTGCAGATTATTTAATATTTAAAAAAAGAATTCAAGGGTGCTTTCTCACTGCGAGCAAGATATTTCAAAAAATATTTGAGATATGAACTTAAAAAAAATTTTCAACCATAGATTTTGGCATAATCAATAAAATGAACAAGTTTTGTTCAATAGAAAAAAAAAATTATGATTCTGGAAATATAAAAATTTCAATAGTAGTTTCATATTCCAAATTTAATTATTAATTAAACTCCATATTATTAAAATAATTTAAACGTTATTAGTTCAGATTCTTAATTTGATTGTTTTGTTTCATGTAATCAAAAAATTATAAGGAAAAAGGAAATTGTGATTGATATATACTGTGCACAGAGAGAAAGCACCCTTGATTTTTTTTTTTTTTTTTTTTTTTTTTTTTTAATAATCTGCAATAAAATAATTTTCTATTTTAAAGCAAACCAAAATAATATTTTTAATCAATAGAGTAATGTCATACTAGTTAAGAGCGGACAATACCTAATCTCACCGGCAGCCTTCGCCCATGTTATTCTATGGGAAAATTTGTTTACATAATTACTCATTACCTAATGAATATTTTTCAATTCTGTTTTCACATTTAGAAAATTCATAAGCGTTAAATTAGTACTTGTTTTCCAAAAATTGTTTTTTTTTTTTAATTTTAGTATTTCATTTTGCGATTAGAAAATGAGAAAAATGCATTTTGTGAAAAATCGCATTTTTGAACTCAAAATTAAAATTAAAAAATTAAAAAAAAATGAATTTTTCAAAAATGAGTACTCATTTAACAGGTTATGAATTTTCTGACTGCGAAAACAGAATTTAAAAATATTCATTAGGTAATGTTTAATTGTAGCAACAAATTTTCTCATCGAATAACATGGGCGAAGGTTGCCGGCGAGATTAGGTATTGTCCCCTCTTAACACACACACACACACACACACACACACAAAAAAAAAAAAAAAAAAATATTTGTACATGCATTCAATTTCTTTTTTCTTTTTTTAATTTTGAAAGTTGATCGAAAGCTTCTTCATTTTCCATTTTTAAAAGTATGCTGTCCCCTTAATTTTTAATGTTTAAATCACCTTTTACATTTTACTCCGTTTTACGGTTTTCAGTAGTTTTCAATTTCGGAAAAAGTTGAATAATCATTCCTTCGGAAGACTGTTGCAAAATGACTCATGTTTCGGAATGTACATTTGGTCCCTTTGGAAAACCCTCTTACCTAATCTTCACAGAAAATGCTATATGAGTCATCTGCGCTTTGGTTTAGAAAATTTTAAACTTGAAATGAATAAAGCAACAGGGAATTACGACAGATGTGCCGTTTTAGAAGCGGAGAGGGGGAGGGGGGAAAGTTTCAAAGTAACTCGAACTATGACTCACTCATTTGATTACTCATAACGTATTTTTAACTAGTATAAATTATAATAACAAAAACGATTTAAAAAGAGGAAAATTTAATATAAAAAAATAATTTAGTCTGAAACTTATAGCATAACCATTGATAAATTATAATTTTTAGGAAAATTTAGATTTAAAGTGATTTTGCTGTACACTGTCTACCAATAAGTATTTGGACATTTTCGAATTTAGACGTTTTGTCGAATATCTAGAAAAGTTATAAAGGAATCATCTTGAAACTTTCATAGTGTAAAGAACATGTTATACCTCATACGTTTCAGTAAATTTGTGTCCTGAAGAGGAAAAGGGGACCAGTGAAAAATTAATCAAAAGTCAAAATGTTTTAGCTCACCCTGTAAAAAGTAATACATTAAATACGTTTTGACTGTAGCATGTGATTATGAGGATTTTTCTCATTATCTGTATAAATTTTTATGAGTCTGCCACATATATTCATGAAGATATTTCTTTTTTTTTTTTTTATTTTTTTTTTTTATAACGTAGGGTATTAGACCCAGTGTAAAGACATTTTTAGAAAATTTAGCATACTCCATTAGACCAGCATACTGCAATCAGAATGCAAAAATGTTAAAAATCTTATAAAATATCAGCATTTTTTACAAAATAATTAACTACGCATGCGCTAGCTTTAATAAAAAAAAAAAAAAAAAAAAAAAAAAAAATTGCATAATTTAACAGCCAAAACTATTGAGCAACTTATATGAAAACCGCAAACAAACATCGTGTAAATTCGAAAAATTATGAGAGGTAGAATGAACAGAATATCAGTTCTCTCAAAATAAAATCTAAACTATAAGGGGTTTTACTCACATTTTTATTCTAAATAAATCAATGCCAAATGGTAATTTAGGGCGCATTCGAAAGTATTTCCCGGTCACTTTCCCGAGTTGGGAAATGACGTCACGCGGGAAGTTCGGGAAATTAGAACTACCATATCGGAGCCTTACGAAAAATGACCGAGATATAACTACTTCCGTACACATCTCATCTTCCCGGGAAACAAATATATAAACAAACATGGCTCCTATATGGTAGTTCTAATTTCCCGAACTTCGCGCGTGACGTCATTTCCCAACTCGGGAAGTGACCGGGAAATACTTTCGAATGCGCCTATAGTTTAATCACATTTCCCGAAACCACGGAATTTTCTGTTCAAGGGCTAACTCGACGAGTGTAGGGCTGAAATAGGGGTGATAATCTTGGTGGCTGTGACTGTGAGAATGTGGTACAGTTGGTAACAAAAGTGTCCGAACAATAGCAAAAATTCCTATGTATAAAAAGTACACTTCATACGGTTTTGTTAAATAAATCCTTATCAAATCATGTTCTTACACTGACTAAGAACAGGATTCGACAAGGATTTATTTCACAAAATCGTATGAAGTGTGCTTTTTTTACATAGGAATTTTTGCTAGTGTTCGGACACTTTTGTTACCGACTGTACTTTTAAAATTGCATTTGATTTTGTTTTGCCTTCATGCATTTGATTTAGTTAAAGGCATTTGATTTAGTTAATTGATTTTGATTTAGTTAAAGGTCTTTGCAATGATTTATTTCATGTACGTTTAAGTTAGGTGCTGTGTTTAATAATCTTATATTACTTATTAAGATTAAATGATTCACTTATTTATTTTTTAAGAGGAATGAAAAGTTTTCAATTCTCTCTCTCTCTTTTTAATAAATAAATAAAGATATTCTCAAATTTGACATCAAATTATAAAATTAATTTTATGAACAACATTTCTCAGAAAATAAAAATATTAGTAACTGATTCCATAAATTAAAAAAAAAGAAAAAAAATAATAATAATTTCTGTTTTTATATTATAAAAATATCGATATGAATACACTTTCATGTAAAATATAAAGTGTTTAATTTTTTAAGAAAACAAAAAGTTGCTAGAAATCGCTTTTAAAAGAAAAGTGGATTTAAAAATTAACCTATAAATTTGTCAAAATTTTAAAAAATTATCTTTCAAATATGCTGAAAATGAAAAATGAATAATAATAATAATAATAATATATATATATATATATATATATATATAGCTTTAAAAACAAATCTAAAATTTACATAAAATTTCATCATCCAAACATAAAAGTATTCCTTACAATTTAACATGTTTATTAACATGTTAAATTAATTAATCTCAAGTTAATATACACATATACTTAGAATCTATATTTAAACAAAAATAATGTAAAATTGCTGGGGGAGGGGGGGGGGTTAAAAATTAGTAAACTTGAAATTTTTTTTTCAACTTTTCGAACAATTTAAATTTTGAATTTTTCTTTTTAATTAAAAATTGTTTAAAGATGACATGCTTCCTATTATTTAATTTCAATGCATATATATGCAGAATTTCAAAACTTAAAAACGCAGTTTACAAAACAGCTTTATAATGCCCACAGTCCCCTTAAATAACGAAATTAGTGCTATTCAGATCTACCACGTACTTTGGTTTTTTAATGCTAAGTACGCTAGGTAACAGGTAATAAGAACGCAAATATACAAAATCTGATGTGGACTCCAAATGACTTCCTTATACATCCATTTGAATATACATATATTTATGATAACATTGACATTTTCGTGTGAGGTAACGGATTCGTAAATAAACAGGCAGGTATTGTACAACCGCGATAACTTGGCACGCGAATCACGTGTTTTCAGATGATTCCATTAATGAAATAAGGTGAGAGGTTGTATTCCCATGGTAACACAGAGTAGAGTGGTTTCCAGATTTGGCGTTGTTAGCTCGTTTCTTAGTGTGAAATTATAATTTGAAGTTGTTGATAAACTTAATGTTTGGAGGTAATTTCAATTACTATTTAAAAGAAGTGTTCGGAGGTACTATTGTTTACAAATTTTAAAGTTTCGGCGATCAAATAACATTAAAAAAGAAATTTTGATTTTTTTAAAATAAAGTAATCTTAATGGCTTCCGAGAAGTAATTTTTAAGTACAATCATTATCAGCAGAAAGGGATGAAAGAAGTAACTTAATTAAACTTTAAAAAAGTTTATTTCTACAATGTATGAAATAAAAGAAACCATGATTAATACCATTACAGTTTTGATAAAATAAACATTAAATTATTGTAATTGTCATTAAATAACATGACATAATGATATAATGGTTGTAATAAAAGTAGAAAGGAAGAAATTTAATTAATCACGATAGTTAATATTTACAAAACATTCAATTATGATATATTTTTAGATTTAAATAATTGAACTAATCATGATAGTGAATATTTACAAAAAAAAAAAAAAAAAAAAAACTGTTTTACGTATACTTCGAGAAGTTAAAAGCTAAACGAGTAAATTTTAGGGATTCAATTAATTTAAATACTAGAAATAAACATACATGTGGACACAAATTATAAGCAATGTTTAAAGCTATTTTGTTTTATCGATTTTCTGCATATCTGATAAAAAAAATTATAAGAAATAATTAAAACAATATTTAAATTGACAAAAATTTAGCAATTTTCTATTTAATTAGCAGCAATAGACACTTTGACTGCTCGTATAGGTGCCAAAGAAGCTGGTAAGTCAAAGAATTGTTTGGCGAAAAGAACTGCCGCCAAGCATCATTCGCATTTCATTCGGCCGCCCCTTCTTCAAAATGAACTATTCCAAGGTCGAATGCCATCTTTTCGCGGTTGCACAGTACCAACCTCGAAAAAAAAAAAAAAAAAAAAAAAAAAGGAAACTGAAGAACTGCTACTTCAACCACAAAAGTCCTGATAATAGAATTATATATACCGCTAATCAAATATACTAGTTTTTTCAGGATTTGCTTATTACAGAATCTCTCATATTTAATGAAAAATCATTCGAGTACAGATGGCTTACTTTTGTTCTCTTTGCCGAAAATTAGAGGTGAAAAACGATACATTTTACCAAAACAATTAATTCAGTTAAAATTGAGAAAGGATTTACTAATTCTTCCTATCCTGAAACAATATATGCCGCCAAATTTGATCGCTAATCTCGCCAAGTCCCCAAATTTCTAGCTAACACTGATTTTGCGGTCTTTGTATCGAATTTGGCGACTTAGCGACCGAATTCAGCGAAAATTTGTAGTTTAGGGTTGCCAAAGTGTGGAAGCTCTAACTTCAATAAGAACAGAATTCTGGAATTTTCCGGAAAGATTCTTCGATTTATAGCGCTGAACTAAATTCTTCGAAAACTCTTTAAATGACAAACAAGACTAAAGCAAAATAAAGTGTATTCGTCGACTAGAACCTACTTATATATTAAGAATTGCTTTCTATACTAAAACTGATTACTTTCTACACTCACTTACTTTCTCAATTTTCATAACAACATCATTACGTGTTCTATCTACGTGCTGAATATTCATTAAAGTGCATTGGTTGACTAGAACCTGTTTATGTCTTTAAGAATTACTTTCTACTCGCAAAAATGTCGGCAACTTTCATAAAAATATCATTACGAGCTGAATATTCATTAATAAACTAAAAAACATTCGTCGACTAGAAACTGCTTATGTCTTTACAAATCACTTTCTACATGCAAAACTGTCGACATCTTTCATAATAATATCATTCCGGGCTTTATCATTAGCTTATTTTGAAATTTATATGATCATAGGTAACATATAATGGCCAAAATCTTTGTATTTTCGATCATTATGAATATAATTTTCGTAAATATCCCCAAAACGGAAAGTCACAGAAAGACCAAAAAACGGAGGTGCACAACTAGATGTTATAACTAATCTATATACCAATTTGCAACGTTCTACGTCTAACCGTTTTTGAGTTATGCGAGATACATACACACATACAGACTTCACGAAAAATCATGTAAAATCGCTCATATCTCTAAAACGAGAGTTCGTACTAACCCTTTATATCCCAAGTTACCTTATTTTTGGAAAAATAGTTTGAAACTTTTTTATTATATTTCTTTATGCGTGATAATCATCTCATATTAAATTTAGCTTAACTATAGGAAAAGCTTAAACTATAGGGACTAAAGCTTAAACTATAGTTCCAATGAAATCCTGTAGTAAATTTAGACTATATTGAGGAATTTTTTTTTATGGGACTTTAAGGTTCCGGTGGGATACAAAGGGTTAAAACGAAACATAGAGGTATTACAGTCACATATATAAATTTTCAGCATTCTACGATAATTCGTTTTTGAGTTATGCGAGATATAAATTCCATTTCAGAAATCGGGATTAAAATACTTCCTAATACTTTGTATAAGGAAGTAAAAATGTAAAGCTGAGAAATGTGTAACATTAATTAAAGGAATAATATTTTGTATTATATAAGTACCATTTTTATTACTGTTATTTAATTTCATTTATTTATTTTACACTTTTCAAATTTAGCTTTCCATGATTCGATAAATACTTTTTTGTGCTTCCTAATAATGTATGATGTGCGGAGTTTTGAGATATTTTCTTTAAAAAACGAAAAAAAGAAGGAAATAAACAAAAAGAAAACTGTGATTGGTCATTTATTTTTTATAATCTCACCAGTCATGAGCAAATGACGCATAAAAACAAGAACAGCCCTGACATTACACTGCATCAAAATTTGCCTGACTTATCCTTAGAGCAAACAAAGTCAGCCTCCGTCCAGTTCGACCTGATGAATCATAGCTGAGAACTATTTTTGTGGGTTTTACCCTTTTAGCTTTACACTAACTATTCTTAATCTACAACGATCTGTTGTACGTACTTGACTTTCGGAAAAGATATACTGAATAATGATTGTTTCCACGTTACCAGACGTCGAATCATAATGTAAGATGCAGAATAATTAATTATTCTTCATTTAATCACAGAAATAATTTTTCTTCATTTAATCCTTCCATTTCTTTTTGTACATTTTGTCATCATACTTTCACATTTTCCTTTTAGCACCTGTGCTCTGAAATACTTCATCTTCTTTCCTACGTTTAAAAATCAAATTTTTAATATTTTATTTTGAAGTTACGAAATTAAAATGTGAAATTCGTGAAGTGAAATTATGTATTTTTCAATTTCAAAATAGATTTGAAAAAATTAAAAATAATAATAAAAAAAAAAAAAGTATATCAGTAAAATATAGTCAATTTTTGAAAAAAACAAAGACTGAATTAATAACTATGAATTTTTTTTATGTGAAAATGGATTTTAAAAATATGCATTATATACTGAATAATAGAGGAGATTATTTTCCCATCGGTCAACATGGGAGTAGAATGACCTTTTCGTTCACTGATAGAGAGCCTTAAGCAGCTTTTATGTATACTTGATTTGTACTTGAAACTTTTTATATCTGAGGGTGTGTATGCTTAAATTAATAAAATTGGTGGAATTCAAAGAGAGAGGGAAAATATTACTTATACAAAAATGAAAATCTCTATTCAGTTTTAAAATTTCTAAATTACAACGTAACCAAATTCGATATTTTCAAAAAAGGAAGAGGGGAAAGGATCATAATTGTACTTAAAAATATAAGTACAGACTTGCCAGTTTGCCAGAATTTTGAATATCAGTAAATTTTTGTACAAATATCTACTTTTTAATGAAATGAGATTAAATAAGCTGGAGAAAATTTCAAGAAAATAGTGATATAGATTTTCCGGAATGGTTTGTAGTTCTGTAAGAAGATTTTTTTTTTTTTTTTTTTTTTTTAATTTTTATTGAGAACAGAAGAACAGATTACGTATGTTGCAGTAAAATACATCAAATATTGGAAATGATTAATGATAAATATGAACATTATAAACAATTATTTGAAATGTATAACTATGGTGTAATTTGTATACAATAATTTGAAGTTTAAAATCATTTATTCTAGTTATTATCTATTATTACAACTATAAGTATAATAGAATAAAGGCAAAATTAATAAATATTGTTTTTTCAATTATGAACGAATCTAAATAAATACGAATATGAAATTCTGGACAATTTTCATCTCTCTTCCTTATTGTTCTCTACTTTTTACATTGTTTCTACTCATAAAAATTTTTAAAAGTACAGAATTACATATAATTTATTTACACAAAATTAATTTGATATTTCTTTTTGTGAAATTTCGTTTGAGTAAATTGATTTTACACGTAAATAAGACAATTTTTTAGATGTCACTTTGAAGAATGTCACATAAGGTGTAGCTTTAGAAGTATTGTAAAACCATATATATATATATATATATATATATATATATATATATATTAACATCCTAAGATAAAATTTTATTGAAATTTACTCTGGCCTTCTCATTTTCAACAATAATCACAATTAAGATAAAACTTCATGCGTTTGAAGTTCATGCATCCAGTTGAAAAGTAAATAAATAAATAAGAATTATTATATAAAAATTTGAAATTTTAAATATGCAAACAATTAATGTGCTCTAGCGGAGTTATGAGACATAGAGAAGAAAAATTGTAACAAGAGCAAGAAAATGTTGAAATGTTTTGAATATGAATACTTTTACAGAAATCGCGAATTCAAAGTTTCTTTGTCTTTTATTTATTAACAAATAAAGAAATTTTCAATTTTTGTCGTGCAAATAACAAATTAGCATTAAATTATTATTTTACATATTTTAAAAATGGAAAAAATATTCTATTTGCCAATTATCTTTTACATGTAGTAACATATATGCAATTTAGTACGTTTAACTTCTAATTTAATATGAAAAATATATCATTTTAACTTTCATACTACAGTATGTTACCAAAAAAAATAAAAAAATAAATAAAAAATTAAAAATAAACTTTAAATTTTACATCTACATTTTAAGATAGCACGCGATCATGTTTCATATAAAAATTAAATCATTTAAATTCATTTTTTTACTTATTTTTATTTCATATTGCTCGCGCTTTTTATTTCCTAATTCAAAATTATTAAAAAAAAAAAAAAAAAAAAACTTTTTCGATATCGTTTGTAACGATACTGTATAAATTTTCTTTTCTTTTTCTTAAAAAAAAAAAAAAAAAAAAAAAAAATGATTTTGATGAAATTCTGGCAAAAGCAGAATTTAGTTTAGGACGGAGGACTATTAGTTTTTTTTCTTCCCAATTATAACATCGCTTTCAAATTATTCAATTATATTTTCGATAAATTTTAGATTTCGATAAATGTCCAACTATCGAAAACGACAACGCAAAAATCCCAGATTGAGACTAATAGGCCCAGAGTCGTAAAAAACTAAAATTTGAATAATATAACGTTAGTCAGAAATTGCAAGAAAGGTTGAAATATTAAAAAAAAAAAAAAAAAAAAAAAAAAAAAAAAAGAGAAGAAGAGAAAGAGAAGCAATATAATCAATTTAATTAAAGTTGCAGATTAGTCAAATTCAACCTTTCTTTCTTTTCATATAATCCTTTGGCTTTTTGTTGTTTCGTATCATAAGGATATCTCTTTCAAAAATAAAGTTTTTCGAATTCTTTGCTATTATTATTATTATTACACTCTTTGGACATGTTGTCTTTTATTTTAGTGACCTTCCTCTCTTTATTTTATTTTATTTTTTAATGAAATTTAAGTATATTACATTAAGTAAACTTAAAGTTATAATTTCCATCCCAAAAGAAAAATATTCATTTTTTTTTTCTTTATTGTTATTATTATTATTGTTATTACTAGCAAACCCGTGCGAAATATTCGCATTTTATTTCTTTTTTTATTTACCTTTAAAATTTGAAACTCATAAATGTTACACCAATTTCACCACCTAATTAAAATTTCTAATTTACCAGAAGCCAAATTATTATTAAAACCAAATTAATATTGTACAATAGTGAAACCATTCAAAGAATGGTTTCTAAATAAAATTCATGGTTCGTGACCCAATTTTCATACTTCCACAGGCAGTACAGTTTTAATATAGGACTCCCAGTTTTAAAATAGGGCCTTTTAAATTTTTGTCATCGTCATGTTGGCGATGACTTTTTTTTTGTTGTTGTTTGTTTGTTTAAAAATAAATAAACAAATAAATAAATAAAATAAAATAAAATAATTCCTATTTTAATTAAATTTTTCATGATTGTGTTTTTTAGTCAATTTATGACGCAAAAGTTCATATTCTGTATATATCTTTAAAATATTGCTAGGTTTAAAATGACGCTTGGAAAGATTCTGAAGAAACAACTGTTAAAAATATATTTTTTCGTAAAATAATCTCATCAAACAAATGTCGTCATTTTTTCTTGTTATTCGATTGAGCTAAGTCCGCGTGCTTAAATATTGCCCCTGTATAAATATTATTTTTTTATCCTCGCGTATCGTATCATTTTGACAAAAAATAATTGAAACTGGTCCACGTTAGAGAAATATTATATAGATTATTATTTAAAGGCTCGCTAAGTTAACAAGCGACATGTTCAAGGCATATCTAAGAGTGGAATTTAAAAGAATAAAAAATAAAAGTAAAAAAGTTCGAAAAACGAGATATTCTTATAATATAAAGCAACAAAAATCCTGTAAGGTTACTTAAAAAAAAAAAAAAAAAAAAAAAGATGAAATTTAACGCGAAGGAAAATTATTATTAACATAGATGAATTCAAAATGAAGTTGAAATAATAACAGAAAACAAATGCCAAAAAGACATAGAAATAATCACCAAAACTAGTCTATGCGTAGGGAAGAAATATACATTTATATGTAGGGGAGATGGAAAGGGGATTAAAAAAAAAAAAAAAAAAAAGTCGCTAAACATGCACTCTATTTTTACTTTCTCTTACCCATAAGGTAGAGAAAGTACTGTTTTTGGGTCAAATTTTCGAACGCGAGATTTTGTTATATTTACACGTTTTGAGGTCCCCTGAATACGAAAATCATGTTTTTAGCAAATGGTCTGTGTGTATGTCTGTGTGTATGTCTGTGTGTGTGTCTGTGTGTGTGTCTGTGTGTCTGTGTGTCTATCTGTCTGTTATCAGCATATCTCAAAAACAAATTATGGCAGAAAGTTCAAACTTGGCATTCTAAATGTGTATCATATAGGGATGCTACAGTAAGCTTTTCGTTAAGATCAAGCAAATGGTTCGTGTACAGAGACAATCAAGAGAATTTTAATACATTACGTCTATGGTGGAAATGTTAGGTAAGTAGAGTTTAACGTCTATAGATTGCACTAAACCAAATGAAACGAATATATATTTTTTGTAATAGAGATAGTTAACTGGGAAAAAAAATTGTGTATGTAGGAGTCTCGCCTCCCCCCCCCCCTGGGGGGAAGTCCCCCCTCGAGGGGAGTAAATTTTCATGATGGGTATCTTTCAAAAGAGCTCGCTAATACCTTTAAAACGAATGGTTGAACAATCGATCTGCGATAATTTAAAACAAAGTTATCGATTTTTTTTTTTACTTTTAACGAACAAAAAACTTAGAAAAAAAAAATCGTATATATATATATATATATATATATATATATATATATATATATATTTTAATATTGAGAGTAAAATGGACTTTTTTTGGATATTTGGTGTTATACTACTTCTCTAATATGGAAATCGTCTGCATTATCATAAAAGATAATTTTTTTAAATAATATTTTTAATAAATTATTTTTTAAAAACAGAATTATTTTTTAATAACCGAATTAAATTCTATATAAATGTAGGTGCATTAATGAAACGGGGGGTTGAGGGGGGCGGTAGCCCCCCCTCACACAAAACTAATTATCATATAAAACTCTTCAGAAGCCTAACATGAATTGTTTAACACAGCTTTACATAACAGTACTCGTTATCTTACCTTTTAATATGAAACCTGTATTTATAGTAATAAATTTCAGGGTAAGAGAAAGTCGTGTGAGTGACACACCAGATTATTATTATTATTTTTTTTTATGTCAACCCCCAAGCTTTTTATAAACGATAAAATTATAGTATGTAATTTTATGTTATTTATTTATTGTTTAATTTGCGAGGAAGCTTTTGTTATCACGATTGTCTCTTTAATTTACCACATTAAATACTTTCCTTTGTATTTTTATTCTAAATAGTAATTAATTTGAATAACAAATAATTTGAATTAGAGAAAATAGGTAGAATTTAAAATGGCTTACCTGTTAAACTTTTCTTTCTAAAATCGTCATTCTATTCAAAAACATTTTGCAACTGTATTCTTAATTTAGCATTTATTTTTATTCATTTATTTATTTTGCCCATTCTTTTTTCTGATATTTTAACAATTATCCTCAAGAAAAAAATATCATCCCAGTCAAGAGTAATCTGTAATGCAAATATCTGTAAAATATGTATGGAAATATATAAATCAAATTACTTCTGGCACTTAATTCAAAAGTTTTGCCTCCGGGATGAAATATATAACCTGTTAATTATTTATCAATTAATTGATAGTACTATTTCATTCTCAATAAATTTATTTTTTCGATTATCTGATTGATAATTAGATATTATCAATATTCTCTGATAATTATATCTCATATTTAAAAAAGTTACACTTATATTCTGATTTATATTTAGAACAAATATTTCTTGCTAATTTTCTGTAAATTTACGTAATTCTTCTAAATTAATAACAATACATAACAATGATGCATTTCTTTATCTGCACTTAAACTGTTATTAGCATCTAAATAAAAGAGTTTTAATACTATATAATATTTTAAGTCCTTCTTCATGAATTAATGAAAACTTGAAAAGTGAAATATGTATGATTGCAAGATTTTATATATTTTTGCAGACTTGGTACTCAATACCTAAGCATAAAATCTCTTAACTCAAAAATATCCAAATTATAGTAAGAATGGATGGTTTTTTTTTTTTTTTTTTTTTTTTTTGCGTATCCGAATTTTTTAGCTTTAATAGATAAATAAATGATTAATAATAGATAAATAAATGATTAACAAATTAATCATTTTTTCATTATTTGTATTCTTACTTCCCTTATACGTCAACACTTAGGAGAAAAAAAAAATATTAGATATTTATCTAGGACAGTTTAGGTTCTTTATTATATTATAAATAATATATGGGTTATAAAATAATATTCACAGAAATCAAACTTTAACTCTCTGGATTTTTCTTTAGCTTGTTATTTAAAACTCAATATAATCGAAATAGAATGATTTGATAACTCAAATTCAAATGTAGCACTTTTTTTTTTTCAGTTCCAATTTACATGTCATGCATCTATAAGGAATTTATGCAATAGCTGTAAAAACTAAATTCTGTGTTATAAATTTTCACCATCCATCAGGTAGAACTTAAAAATATTTTCACTTGCTATTTTCGTCTGTATAATAACTTGTATTATTTCTTTTAATGATTTCTATCCATCTTTTAAAGCAAAGTTGAAAAATTTTTAAAGCAAGGATATCTTATTCAGTATTTTCAAACATTGGAGCAAACACCTATATAAAAATAATTGATAAATATTTATATATATTTCTAAACAAAATACGTACTGAAGTTCTACTTTAAAATAATACGAAAGCTGAAAATATCAAACTGATTTTCATAAAATTCCAGAAGAGAAAACTGTAATTTTTAAATACCAATTTCTTAAGGAATATAAATACATACTCTATAATCAAACTGTAAATAATCCACTGTTTTTTGAAAAATGTTTGTAATTTAGAAAACAATTTACAAATTCTATTTTCTTGTCGCAGAAACAATCATTTTAAAACTCATAATTCTTCCTTTTTCCCAATTATGAACAATTTTGCTATTTTAAAATCCATATTTACTCAACAAACTAAATAACGCTTCTATTTCATAATATGATACATTTTAGAAAAATGTTTGATGCAATTTGAACTTTTTGCACATATGCGACAAGATTTTAGTGTTAAACATTGGTGTAAAGAAAATATTATCATTTGATTAGATAGGCTAAACCCCTAGATATATATAAGAATCTATCTTCTGATTTAGATATCTTTACAGATTAAAGGGGAAAAATGACGTGGAGATGGATAGAAAATTACCATATGTAAACTTGATTTGATTAGAGTTCTAGAAAAATCCTAATATATATACCGGTAATATATTTCAGCAAGTATTCTCCCCAAGTATTTATTACCCCGAGCGTTTTTAATCTTCTAATTTATGTAAGGTGTGTATATTAGGACATGGTCTTCAAAGAAATCATCGAACATTTGAAAGACGATTCACCTTTCTTACACACACTTGTAAAAAAACGTAGTTTGTATTTTTGAAAAACCTTGACATCCGCCTTAATTTCTTAAATATTGAGCTTAGACAGATGTTATATAATTCTCAAAGTTGTTTGAAAAAGCGTTACAGAATTTTATAAAATTAATTAAAAATTTTGGTGAATTCAATTACTAGAATAACAAATTTAAAATTTTGATACGCCAGTCAAAGGAAAAATTTCCTATCTGGGAAATGTACTCCCATATATAAAAAAAATGTAGGTAAAAAAAATTCAGAATTATATAATAATAAACATAACAAGTTTTCTCATGAATTCTATAGAAATAATATACAAAAAAAAAAAAAAAAAAAAAAAAAAAAAAAAAAGTAAAAAAAAAAAAAAAAAAAAAGAACTTCCATATCGGTCTATCTTGTAACGCCATCAACTTTTTAACACGTAAAACTTTTAATTAACATAGATTTTTCACGATAAAAATTATACATATAGTTTTTCCTACAGTTTTAACCAATAGATGCTGAGCCATAGCCTTATGAAAAATTGCAGGTAGTGGGTAATAGCAGCGCAGTCTGTCGGCTGATATATATGCAAATTAAAGCAGCATATTTTTCATAATATCCTCTTCTCATATCAAGTATGGTGTATTTATATGCTATAGAAACTGAGATATAGTCTCTACTAAAGAAAAAAAAATTGCGGAATGGCAGAACCCCCTGACGGACTTTATGTACGAAAATCGAAACAATATAATTTTCCATAATGGTATTGAACATATTGCCAACACTGTATAGTGTATAGTCAAACTTTTTACCCCCGAGGAACTCCATGAGACAGGTGCATTCATTCATGTTCTATGTCCGGTCTATATGGTGGGTGCTCCAAGACTGTCCAATTGTATCCTTGCAATTTTTCACGAACTGGGGCGATCACCATACAGGATCTTTCACCATACGATTTAAATTTGTTTGAATTCATGAAGCAGTTCCTCAGTGATAAGAGGTTTGACTCTGACGACGAACTCAAACCGGCCGTGCGAATGTAGCTGTTCCCACAGCCGACGGAGTTCTGTGAAACCAGTAACTTAAATCTGATCCATTGTTGGGACCATTGTCAAATTCTTCAACAGGCATGGGAATTATGTGGAAAGTTAATAAATGGGTATTACGTATTTACATTTTTGCTTGATATTGTCATTAATTTCTTTTATTATTATTATTAGTAGTATTAGTATTATTATACTTTGTTTGTGTTACTTACTGACAAGTCTTTTCATGACTATTCAGGTATAAAAGAAATAAATATGGTTGAAATTTTTTCATGTTTTCTCTAATTTCATTTATTAAGTAATTGATATTCAAGTTCATTAAAAGTAATTGGATTATTTAAAAAATATATATAAAAATATAAACGTAAGTTTAATGACAGATAATGTATAGAATTGAAATTCGTTTCATGAAATAGTCAAGGTTTTATGATTTATCTTTCAGCCTGACAGATCTGATAAGATAAAAAAAGACGTTGTTATGAGATACGCAAATCTTTTGCAATTGTTTTATGTGTTAAAACAAATAATGAAATGCGATACGAATAAATAATGCATTTAAGAAGAAAGGATTTTTTTCCCCCGTTTTCTGTTACATAATATTTGTTTAACTATACCAATGCGTGATTTATTAATATATGTACTTTTATAATATGCATATTTAACTCAAAGCGTATATATTTGACTAGAGAGCGCATTCAATGCTAAAATTCCATTAAAAGGGTAACGAAAATTAAGGAGGATTTTCATCGGTCACGTGATGAGTGAAACGGTCAGATCCATCTGGATGATGCAGTGAAAAATCTTTGACATCCTTCGTACGAAAATGGGATGAGGGGCGTGGCAAGTGACCTACATTGGTGAGAACGTAAAAAGCACTCGTCATGTGATTCTTTATATTGGTTACATTCATTGATGAAGGATGTTTTTTCTAGTCAGATAGGAGCTCTAAGATATTAACTTTAAAAATGACTGACTGAGATTGATAGCAAAAGTTTTCCTGAACACCGCCTGTCAAGTCAGTCAATATGAAGACGTAGTAATATTCCACATAAAACATTTCATTAAAACTACATAAACATGTTTTGTTTGAGGCAATGTGTTCTGATTAACTTAACTATAATTTTTGAGCATTGATATATATATACTAAAAATTAAAGAAGAAATATATTTTTTTCTTTTTTGGTTAAAATTGGTTTTAAAAAAAATGTAAACAAAGTTTGTGTTGGAACATATTTAAACAGAATTTCTTTTTATGTCAACCTAATTACCTAATTTTTGTTGAATAAATAAACATGGGTGTGATTATTGTCACTTTAGCTTTCTTTATTCTAGGTTCAAAGTTTTGCACCAGAAGTAATATTTCAGTCTGCTATACTGTGCTGTTGCTTTCACACTGCCTACGTGTTTTTTTTTTTTTTTTTTTTTTTTTTTTCTTTAATGTCTGACGAAGGATCGGGATTAATCATTTCAAACTCAAGAAACTGTAGTGCATTTTTAAATTATTATATGTATTTGCTTGCTTTCTTCGTCTTTCAATTTCAACATCAGCTTGTCGGTTCATTTTACTGCAAGTAATTAAAAACCTGTCTTGTAAAAAAACTTTAACTAAAACTCTTAATTGAGGGGTGAAATGGGATTACCTCCCTATACGACTCAGGAAGCATAAATATGCTATATTCTTTACTTAAATATAGATATAATAGATGATCTGAATGTCTTACAGATTAATAAAACTCACTGGCCGACAATTTCACTTAACTATAAGCAATAATTGGATTCATATTACCCACCTCCAGGAAACGGTGTAGTAGGTATCAATCTTTACGCTCTTTAATATTATTCTTTAGATGCATCAATATCAAGAACTATCCCGAACAGAAAACCCCTCAAACTGCAGCCTTTGTACTGGATTCTTTCGTACCCCTCTTCCTATTGTGATGGTATATCTCCGGATCATCCTTAGGGGTGAGTCATAGACCGCCGCCAATTATTTATAGCCCAGTACTAGTGCAACGTTAAACCCAACCAACCGTCGTACCCCTCAACTTGCAGCCATTGCAGCCTTTAGTTCTGCTCATAAATCAGAACTAAAGATGAACCCAATATGAACACCTAACACGATTTTAACATCCCTTCTATACGCTAAATATTTTGCATTTTATATTCAACCCCGTTTAAAAAACTTATTCAAAAATAATTTATTTATTAAATCTCGCAAAGTACGACGCTTTTCTTTTAAATTCGCAAATACCAGCTTAATCTTCGAAGAGTGTTTTAGTAGATAAAGTAAAGACTTCTAATCCGACTGAATAACTTAGCAACTCTCGCTTTGCGAATTTCCTGAAAACTCTTTCTAACTCACAACATCATTAATATGCGTTTTCTTACCATTTTATATTTTTGAACGAATTAACTTATGATTTAAGTGGTCTTTTTGGACCACTAGATTTTTATTGTTCACTGTTCACGTGAACAGGGACGCATAAAAATATTCAGTTACTTTATGGAATATAAATTGAAATTGATCAACGAACATTTTTATTTTATTTATTTATTATTATTATTACTTTGCATTGAAATTTTAGTACATTATACAAGTGTATTATGTAACTAAATAGTCATATGCAGTGTTTAGAAAATTTAGAAGATTACATGAAAGTAATTTATTTTATTATTTCTCTTTACTAGCAAAGTTATGCATATAGTTACTGTGATATTTCCTTCTACATAATTAGAATCATAATATATTTTTTAGAGTCTTATGACTTTGATAAAATACATCGAACACTAAACGATACAATGATAAATGCATTTGGAAAATGCTTCAAGTCGGCTAACTTATTTGTTTATTCTTTTTTAACATTTGACTCATTTATATATTTCAACTTCATATGTTGTGGCTACCACAAGACTTTCTTCTATATATTTCTATACAAATTCCCGCAGTAAAAATTATTTATTAAAATTGTTAATTATTAAAATTATTCCTCATTATAAATGCAGATGGTTTTTCTCAGAGTATTATGACGCACTAAATATTCTAAGAAAATCAATTTTATGCAATTGAGGCAATATCTCAGGATATGTGTCTTATTTATTTTTTATTCATTTATTTAATTTTCAAAGTATTTTTTTTTTTTTTTTAATCGATAGTATTATCACAGACGTATGGCACAACCCATCGTTTTTAAAGTATTGTGGTATTGACGAGCTCTTTTGATATATACCGATACTGAAAGTTCACACCCCCGCCCGGTGGCGGGGGGGGGGGGGGAGGGGAGAGTAGCTATGCTCCTACATGCACACAATTTTTGTACTAGCTCACTACTACTATTGCTAAAAATTCATATTAATTTAACAACCATTCGTTAAGAATAACTATCATTATGTACATTTATACGAAATTTTGTACTATACTGCTATGTTAAAAACTTAGAAAAAAAAAGGGAATCACAACGCTACCTGTTGAGTGAATAATCCCAAAACGTAATCAGTATCAATTTAAGTCAAGTCCAACAAATACCACATTTGGCTAAATTTCTTTCATTGGTTCATGAGATACAGCGTGCACAAAATTTATCAAACATCTATACTAACACACACACACAGAGATAGACAGTCATTTTTATAAAAATAGTCCAACTGTTTACAGAACATCTCAAAACATGCAAATCCAATGAAAACTGAATGTCGAGAATTTTCTCGAATTCAACACTTTCTTCACATATAGATATAGAAGAAAGTAAAAATTGAAAACATATTTTATTTGGTAGCTTGTTGAATGTTTCAAGTCAAAAACATTGTTTTATTTCTCTCTCTATGAAGTGCTTTTGAAATTAGAGATATGTGTTATAGAATTGAAAAAGAGATTTTTGAATAAACTAGAAGAATTTATAATTATTTCTGTGTTACTTTTTGAAGTAAAATCACACTGACACTCAAATATATTAAACACATATTGTTGACATTAATATTTTCCCGGATTAAAAAAAAAGAAAAAAAAAATGAATTATTTCAAAAAATAATTTCCTGTTGTTATTCTCCATTAAAATTTTTTTAACAAATTAATACTTTTTTCCTGATTAAAAATAAATAAATAATTTTTTTCATTTATGAGATCAAAATGAAAATTCTGTAAACCAGATAATAAAATTCTGTTTACCAAATTGCATTAAATGGCAGATTAAAAAAAAAAAAAAAAAAAAAAAATTGTACTATTCTGATAAATTATTATTTTTTTAATAAAAAAATACTACATTAAAACAAAAAGGGTGATAAAACAATTGCTTAAATTTAAACGGCCTATGATTTTTTTTTTTTTTTTTTTTTTTTTCCCAATAAATATTACATACTTGCAAATATGCATTTATATTCCGACCTTTGCTTCTATCCCTAATCTTTTTCCAGATTTCCTCACTTTTTATTTGAGTAATGGATTTTTTCTCTTTTTTCAATTTTGTTACAGGTATTTTTACGGAAAGTTGTAAATTCACAACTTTATTTTTACTATTTATCATTTGTATTATTATTTTGTAATTATTATTATTATTTTTAAATGTACCCTATTCAAATTAATTAAGAATACAACATTGGAAATTAATCATAAACATAATTTTTGTGTACATGCAATTTGATTGTTTAAATATCATGTCTATATGGGAAAATATTATTAGTATAAATCTATGATTATTTTCATTAGTTATTTACCGAAAGTAGCCAATGGAATAATATTGTTCATCTACTAAACTTTAAAAATAGAACACAATTCCAATTTAATATAACTTGTAGGGATTTTGAAAAACCTTTTGCGTAAATATTTTGTATTAAATTCAATTAAACAATGTCATATCTGTTGAAATTTTGTATCAAACAAAATGATCAGAAACTGATATCGTATGAACTTTATCCACTTTGTTGTGAGAAAATAAACACATTTCTTTAAAACACGGATCCTGCAATTTAAACGACTATTAAGCTTTCTATCAACAGGTGTCAAATGATAAAAAGGAAAAGAAGTCAGATTTATAAAAAGTTATCATTTTATAGTTTACTCTTGTGTACATTTATGAAATTTACATTGATAAAATTTGCACTTATTACAATTATTATTGTGGCCGATTGATAATTAAGACGCGACACTTTTTGTGACCAATAACCGAAATTAGAAATATTTAGTCCATTACTATTATACTTAACTTCAAATAATTGTTAAAAAGCATGATTCTCTCCCCCCATCCCCAACCCCCCCCCCCCCCATCAAGAAATGCTAAAATGCTAAAATGCTCAATTATTTCACTGCTAATCGACAGATTTTACTTTTTTTTTTTTTTTCAAATTTTAATTCCAAAATACGTCATTAGTTGTTATTTTGTTTGACTAAATTTGCATTTAATTGTCGGAATACTCAATTTTTACTGGGTCAGAGTTAATAAAATTCGTGCTTACGAAACCCGAGAAAGGAAAACAAAATGGCGAGTGATTTTTTCCAGGTCTATACTGCTTTTATTCTGATGTATTACAAAAACGAACTATATTTAGAATGTTTCCTAAATTTATTGGTATACGTGCTCTGTTAAGGACAAAACTGACCTGAACAGTTTAACCAGAACAATTTAACCGGAAAATTGGTTCCAATTTAGCTGCAACCAATATTTTGGTTCAAAATTTCACCATTTTCATGGTGCTACATCAGAAGTAAACACCACTGAAACGGTCAATTTTGGCACCAAAATAATGGTTGCAGTTAAAAATGTCTATTTGACACCATTCTTTTGGTGAAACATCGAACTATTTTGTTTAACAGTGTATTATACAGCGGATATAAAAATATAAAATAAGTAATGAAATATATAAAATAAAACACAATTTAGCATAACATAACACATAAATAGAGAATAAATTATCATACAAACTAGATTCGAAATTTCTTTTTTTGATTAATAATAGTTGATAAATCTACATGTTTCTAAAGAATAACGTTTATTCTTCCATCGTATAATTAATTTAACGAGAATTTCCTATGATTCCATTCATATTGTTTGGAAATATTTTGATTGAATATTTATTATTTATTTTATTTGTTTATTATTTTTATTTTTCTACATTTACAGCCTGATATTAGAAGTTCTGAAATAAAATTTTGGTCACCAAGAAATTTAGGAGTCACCTTTGACTTCTCCATTAGAAATCCATTTAAATTCAGAGTAAAACTTGTAAAACCACTTTTACAGCAATAACAGTGCTATTATAGGGAAACAAATTATTGCGTAGGATTAAAAATCAAATAAATCATGAATTGGAGTATGATCAAGTTTTCGCTTCTGACTGAATTAACTCAAAGATTCAACAAATACATGTATATAGTTTTATTTATTTATTTTATTTATTTTTATTTTTTATTTTTTTGCGTGTGTAGTTGCTTATAAATTACGGTAATCTTTGCTTCAAATTGAAAATTATTTTTTAATTAAAATTATCACTTATTCCTCCATCGTATAATTAATTTCATTCATGCTAATTGGAATTATTTAAATTGTAATTTTTCATATTTACAGCCACATATTCGAAATTCTGAAATGAAATTTTCGTCACCAAAATACATATAGAAAAAGTCATCTTTGACTTCTCCTTTAGAAAAATATGTTTTGTCAATTCCCCGAGTGAAACTCGAAAAACTACTTTTACGGCGATAACAGTGTTGTTGTTGGAAAACAAGTTACTGAATAGGTTTAAAAATCAAATAAAGCATCAACTGCTAGTATGATTAAGTTAGTGTTAATGGTTCTTTTAATTCAAAGATTCAAATAAATAAATAAATAAATAATACATAGTTTTTTTTTAGAGGGGGGGGGGAGATATGTTTATAAATTATACTATCCCTTCCTTCAAATAAAAAAATATTTTTTACTGGAAATTATCGCTTAAAAATGAATGAATGAATGAATAAATAAATAATAAAAACTAGCATACAATTTTATTTGAAGTAAAGTAATTATTTTAAAATTAATATTGTATTACGCCAAATTATTTGTGTGTGTATTACGCCAAAGTCAAGATCTGTTCTCATAATTTTACCAGCGTTATAATTTCCCCGTCTCCGGACACCAAATCCCATGTAACTCTGTGGGAAAATTTGTTTATAGAATTACTTATTAGCTAATATATATGTATATATATTAAACCGTTTTCACATACGGAAAATTCACAAATGCTAAATTAGTACTAGTTTTCTAAAAATTATTATTATTATTATTATTTAATTTTGAATTTAAAAAGTGAACAATTAAATAAGCTATTTTATTCTTTTATTTATTTATTTTTTTTTTTTTTAATTCCTTTTTCTCTTTTTTCGTTGTAGAATTAAATATTAAAAATTTAAACAATGAATCTTTTGAATACGAGTATTAATTTATAGTTTGTAATTTTTTAGAATGTGAAAATGGAATTTAAAAATATATATTAGATAATAAGTAATTCTGTAAACAAATTTCCCCCATAGTTACATAGGATTTAATGACCTAAGACAAGACAAAAAAATTGGGAGTGGAGAGAGGAGTCTTAAGTTTAAGACCTTACACAGATAAGGATTACCAGGAGGAGTTATTACCAGGATAATCCTGCGCCTGTCGAGTAAATTTGACCCGCACCCAACCTGCAAAATGGCTTTTGCCTAGCTGCCTTCAAACTCTGGCAACTTGCAAAGCGACAAGTGCGGGTCTATTGATATTTCTTTGATGTTGTATTTGAGTCGTCGCTCGCTGGAGGCGTCGCTCGCAAACCTGCTCCTAGTGCGATAATTACATCTGGACAAGGGTCTCTTTTGTAAAAGAACAATAAAAAATAATGTTCTTCATTGTAAACATGTGCAAAATTTCAAGGGTCACTTTCGTACAATGGATAATTTATTACTTTTGAAGCTCTACATCGTTGCCAGAGTTTGAAGGCAGCTAGTCGAGACACATTAACTCTTAACGATAGGTTTAATGCCCCAGCCCTACCCTGCCGCTCCTCCATGTCTATTTCTAGTCAATTTTGACCTTTTATTCCTTCCGGAGTTAGCCGTATCCCCCCCCCCCCCCCACTTTGACATCGTGAGTTTTTTTTTTTTTTTTTGTCCCATGCTTTTTTCTATGGAATTTTTACTCTTTTTTCCCGTGTTTCTGTAGGTTTTTAGCTTTTTTTCCCATGTATTTTACATTCTAAAGTGCGGTGGAGACGTATTAATCCTCGACTATAGGTTTAATGCCCCAACCCTCCCTCCCGCTCCTCGACGTCTTTTTCTAGTTAATTTTGTCTTTTTATTCCTTCCGGTGTTAGCCTTTTTTTTTTTTTTTTCACACTTGACATTGTGAGTAGTTTGTTTTCATCCCACTCTTTTTTTCTATAGAATTTTGGCTCTGTTTTTCCCGTGTTTCTATGGATTTTTAGCTTTTCTCCCCTTGTTTTCTACATTCTAAAGTGCGGTGCAACTTCGTTTACCACCGCACTTAATACATGGGGAAAAAAAGCTAAAAACCCATAGAAACCCGGAGAAAAAGTGTCAAAATTCCATAGAAAAAAGCATGGGACGAAAATAAAAAAAAATCACAATGTCAAGTGTGAAAAAAAAAAAAAAAAAAAAAAAAAGGCTAACACCTTATTCCTGACACGCAGTAAAGTAATTTTACAAATTGAATTAAAATTCTATTACTTAAAATACAGTTATATTGTTGAACAGATATTTCAGAGAAATATATATTTCATAAAAAAAATTGCTAGTATGTATATATGTCTAATTAAATCAAAACTTCAGCATACAATATAACAAAATTTCAATGTATTAAAACGTACTTTTCAAAATTCCACTTTTGAAAATATTTTGATAATATATAGAAAATTAAAATAAGAAAGAAAATATACATTGGGTGCCAAATATTTTTCGCAATAATGTTTTAAACGATAATATTAATATTTACGTCAGTGTACAATGTAACAAAATTTCAAATGTATTAAGACTTACTTTTAAAAAATCTACTGTTCCAAATAACTTTGATGATAATAATAATAATAAAGTAAAATGAGAAAGCAAATGTACATTGGAAGACAAATATTTTTCTGCAATATTTAAATACTAAATATTAAAATTTGCTCTGTTGTAATTAAACTCTAGTTATAAGTCTTGTTGTCTTAAATTATTATGGGAGAAAAGAAAAGGTTAGATACATTAAAAGAAAAAAAAGAAAAAAAAAAAGCATAAATTTTTTTAGAGAGATAAAGCAAATTTTCGGGTAGAATTAAAAAATGTATGAATCCGACCCTCACCTCACGCGACCTGATGCAGGAATCTAGTTCCTAGATACTCTGTTAGTAATTCATATGATAATAATAAGAGTAAACTACACAAATTTTCTTAGAGAGAGAGAGAGAGAAAGTGGTAATGATATTGGCCAATATAAATTTAAAGTCAAACTAAATATTTAAATAACCTCGTATACTAATAAAATATTCTACAAAGAGATCGTAATTTTTAATTTAATAAATTTTTAATTATGTTTTTGCGAATCGTTTACGAATCACATTGGATGCACAAATGACGTAAGGGACCATATATTAATTTCCTTATCAACTTGTATAAAATTGGAATACATTTTGTTTGTTCATCATTTTTTCTTTTATCTTCCCAAAGGTTAATATGAAACCTAAATAAAGTCTCTCCGTATTTTACAAGAGAGTGGGAAGTCGGATTTATTTAGTCTGGTGGGGGCCACTGAAAAAAATCCTCTCGGCGCCTCAGGGACCCTCTGTTGGCGGGACGTTTGGCATCTGGTGAATATCTAATTTTGACAACCACTTGGCGACTAACCGATCGACAGTGCATAAACAATTACGGCTCTTTTTCGCAAAAGCTTTGTCAGAGTGCAAAACACGCCAAAAAGGAACGCCGACATCGTGCGAAGTGCAGTTACGATTTATTAGACTACCCAACCCCGAAAGAAATCCGTAAAGGATGTGTTAGAATTATTAGTAAGTGCTTTTAGAAAAAAGCCAACATGAAAAAGAAATGAAGAAAACGCATTTAAAACACAGAGAAGCGAAGGAAGAATCGAATTTAATTAAAAATACTTAATCAGAATATATACATATCTATAGAAAAAGACTTTTTGAAAATAGTGGTGGATACGATTTTCATGGTTAATAAGATTTTTAATACATTTTTTTAATATCTAGGGCTCTGAAGTGTGCGAAATTAAAAGTACCTAGTTTTTCTTTTCTTTTATCTTTCCCCCCTTTTATATTTCCTTTCTTCAATATTCACAAGAAAAAAAAAAAAAAAAAAAATCTGGAGTGACTCCACTCGACATTCCGAACATTAAGTAATTAATAGTTGTATAAATAAAGAGTTGTCATTAAATAAACAAAAGAGAAAATTATAATAAGTATTTTTATCTATGTAGTATGTTCTTTAAATTAACGCTATTGCCCTTCAAATATTTTGAGCATAGTCATAATGATAAAGAAAGTTTTGTTGTGTCCTTGTAAAAGTCTATAAATGACTCACTAAAATCTATACAATTCGTGCGACGGTCACTTATAACAATTATATAAATTTTCAGCTTAACTGAATGAGGGGTTCAGATGCTATCGCACTTTAAATAATTTGAGCCCATAAGCCACGATTATAAAGAATTTTTATTTGTGTCACTGTAAAAAGACTATAAGTGCTAGATTCCACAAAATTGATACAGCTCGTTTGAAGGTGAGCTATAACATCCATATAAATTTTCAGCTCAATCGGATATAGCATTTAGACGCTATCGAACTTTAATAAATTTAAACCCATAGGGCATAATAGAATTTTTCGTTGTGTCCCTGTAAGAAAAACTATACGTGCTGTATTCACCAAAATCTGTGTAGTTCGTGCAATAGTGACCTATAATATGTGTATACATTTTCAGCTCAATGGAATGAGACGTTTAGACGCTATCGAACTTCAAAAAATTTGAGCTTATAGACCATAATGATAAAGAAATTTTTGTTGTGTCCCAGTAAATATCTATACGTGCTAGACTCACCGAAATTTACACAGCTTGTGCGACAGTGACCTGTAATATGCATGTAAATTTTCAACTCAATCGGATGAAGCGTTTAGACGCTATCGCATTTTAAGTAATTTGAGCCCATGAGGCACAATAACACAGAATTTTTCTTTGCATTCTTTTAAAAACTAGCATGTTGTGTCCACCACAAGACTTTCTTCTATATTTTCCTATACAAATTCACTCAGTAACAATATTGAAAAAAAAAAAAAAAAAAATCCAAGTTTTTTTTCGTTAAAAGTAAAAAAAAAAAAAAAATCGATAACATTGTTTTAAATTATCACATATTTATAGTTCAACCATTCGTTTTTCAAAGATATTGACGAGACCTTTCGAAAGATACCCATCTTTGAAATTTACCCCACCCCGTGGGGTACTCCCCCCCGGGGGGAAAAGCAATGCCCCCAAATGCACAATTTTTTTCCGAATTAACTACTACTATTATTAATAATTCGTATTCATTTTACAATCACAGGTTAAGAATAACTCTCATGTACATTTATACGAAATTTTGTCCTATACTGCCATGTTAAAAATTTAGAAAAAATACGATCACAGCGCCTCCTGTTGTGCGATTGATCCCCAAATCTAATCAGCACCAGTTTATGGCAGGGGCCAACTAAATACAGAGTTTGGTTAAATTTCGTTATTTTTTTTTTTTTTTTTTTTTAATTACCATGTTTTTCTAAGTTTTTTTTTTTTTTTCGTAAAAAGTAAAAAAAAAATCGATAACTTTGTTTTAAATTATCACAAATTTATAGTTCAACCATTCGTTTTAAAGGTATTGACGAGACCTTTCGAAAGATACCCATCTTGAAAATTTACTCCCCTCGAGGGGGGACTTCCCCCCCCAGGGGGGTTGACGAGGCTCCTACACATACAAAAAATTTTTCCCAGTTGACTATCTCTGTTATAAATAATTCTTGTAAATTTCATAATGATTACTAAAAAATAATTCTCTTTATGCACATTTATACAAAATTTTGTCTTATATTACCATGTTAAAAATTTAGAAAAAGTGGGATGGCAACGCAACCTGTAAGACAATTTTTACCAAAAGTTGATAGGCACTAATTTATGTCAAGGTGCAACTACATACCAATTTGTATGAAATTCTGTGCAGTAGTTCCTGAGATACAGTTGCCACAAAATTTTGTCACACACACACACACACAGACAGACAGACAGACATTTTCTAAAAATGGTCAAATCGTGTTCTACAGCTTTCAAAACGTGTAAATCCATCAAAAACCCAAGGTCGAAAATTTTTACGATTCCAATACCTTTTTCTATTGAATATAGAAGAAAGTAAAAAGCTGTAAGTGCTACATGGTCCAAAATAGATATAGTTAGTGTGATGGTGGTAACACATATATAAATTTTCAGCTCAATCCGATTTGGCGTTTAGACGTTATCGCACTTTAAAGAATTTGAACCCATAGGGCATAATGATAAAGAATTTTTCGTTGCCTCCCTGTAAAAAAAAACTATACGTGCTAGATTCACCAAAATTTATTTACTTCATGCAACAGTGACTTATAGCATGTGTATAAATTTTCAGATCAACTGAATAAGGTGTTTAGACGTTATTGAAATTAAAAGAATTTGAGCCCATATAGACTATAACGATAAAGAATTTTTCTTTGTGTCCCTGTAAAAAAAAAAAAAAAAAAAAAAAAGATTATAAACGCTAGATTTGCTAAAATTTGTACAGTTCGTGCGGCGGTCATTCATAACATGTATAGAAATTTTAAGCCCAGTCGAATAAGGCATTTAGACGCTATCGCACTTAAAAAAATTTTGGCCCATAGATCATAATAATAAAGAATTTTTCTTTGTGTCCCTGTAAAAAAAAAAAAAAAAAAAAAACTATAAGGGATTCATCAAAATTAATAGGGTTTGTGCTATGGTGACCTTAGCATTAACATTATATATCAACTTCCAGCTCATTCGAACAAAGTGTTTAGGTGCTATCGTGATCACTCTCATACATACACACATACATCATCATCATTAAAATAACACATATGAGTTCAGGGACCTCAAAACGTGCAGAAACACTAAAATCTCAAATTCAGATTTTTGACATGATTACAATACTCACTATAGTGTTTTCGGAAAGTAAAAATGGATTGGTGAATTTTTTTATACTCTGGTTTCTTATGGATTTACACGTTTTGAGATGCCCTGAATACGATTTCTACGGGCTACTGCAACCTCTAACGGAATTTTACGAAACTTTATATGTGATTGGAATCTTGTCAGAAATTGTGGCTGCTTAAACAGGTGCTGCTGCTATGCTGTGATTTCCCCCATTTACTGAAAGGCTATATCTCAGCTTGTATAATGCATAGGTGCACAAAACTTGATACGTGACAGGACCTTTATGAAAAACTATTCTTATTCAATTTGAGTGCATATATCGGCCAACAGGTGTTGCATGTATGGTACAATTTTCCCCGTTTTCAGAAAGACTATATCTTAGCTTTTATGGTATAAAAGTGTACCAAACTTGTTATAAAAGATGGCCATCAAAGAAAGAAAAAAAAAAAAAAAGATGAGTTAAGTGTGGGTGCAAATTTCCTGAAAAGTAGCTCTGCTATTACTCTTTTTCCACGAATTTCCACAGTCAGATTTTTTTTTTTTTTTTTTTTTTTTTCTGGATTTTTCGTTGGTTTTCCTGTTTCATAAATTTTAAATAAACTGCGTGTCTTTTTTCTTTACAACTGTTTGGGTTTCTTGTTTATGGTTACTATTCTATTTATTTTTGATTTTTTTGTATTAAATCACGTGATTATAAGGTACAGTTTATACACAATAGCGTTTTTAATATAAAAGAACAGCTTCTTTTTCTTACTTTTTTTTTTTTTTTTTTTGTAAAGGGAAAAGTTTATCATTTTTAATTTATTGTTTCTGTCAGAAGCAAGGATAGTTAGAAAGGATTAAATTTAATAAATTAAAAAAATTTCAGGGATGATTGTGAATTCATGAAAAAATACCTAAATTTTAGCAAGAAAAGGCTTTTGTATGAAGAACGAACATATACGTAATTTATTGCAGGGAAGTCCAATCATCTCATTATGAAAAATATTAATTTTAATTAAGTTTAGCAATCATATAAATGTGAAATTTCAGTTTTATTTTATGAATTTAACTACCAGAAAAATTGAAATTCTGGTACTGAAAATGAAAAAAGTACTTGAAGTCAGTTTAATTACCTGAATGCAATCGCCCCTGAAATTTAATTAAAATGTAAGTATAGCAATTAAGTTTATAAAGTTTTATAATATAAATTTTACGTATAATTTTTTATAACTGAGCGTAGGTTAGAAAAATTACGTCCCGCTACTAGGTCTCCCTAATACATGGTGGCAAAACTAAAATGCTCAAGAGCGCTGCCGCATGCAGTTGTGGTGCGGATCAGATATAGTGAGTACAAGCTAGGGTGCCTACAACCTATACCTTTATAGGGTAAATATGCCTTTTTATAGTGCAAGTGAAGAAGGAACTACCTGAAAAGGCAGCAGGTACTCGATGGGAGGTTTGGTGCGATTTCAATGACAAATAGACAGTTATAATTTACGAGTAGTTTTATATAATATTTATGCATAGTATTGTGAATCTCTCCTCCACTCTTTACAATTTTTTGCTTATAAAAGTAATATTTAATAAAAGAAACTCTTCCTTAGAAATTCATGCATACAAATTTATCTACATAAAACAATTTTGTAATAGCTTGAGTCGCAAAATTCTAATGTAGATTCTGACCCACTATCGCACATTAATACTGAATCAATCTGGTAAAAAAGTAAATAAATAAAATATAATACAAAATCCGTACTATATTTATTTACTAAATAATAGGCCGTCTAAAAGTCTAAATGAATGTAAGACACAGAAATGCAGAAAAAACTGCATTATTTAATCAGAAATAGATAAATAAATAAAATAAAAAGGCTCCTTAATAAATAATAAGAATAAGAATAGAACAGAAAAAAAGAGAATGAAAGGAAAGGAAGAGAAGTGTTATTTGAAAGTAGCAGACTTCATTAAAGCCCTCATAGATGGCAGCACTATTGAAGATTGTTCAAAAAAGGTGTACGTTGGTGAAAATGACGTTGGCCTATTGACTTCACGGGGGTCCTAGGCCTGGGTTGAGTGCCCTCATTGGGGGGTATTTCTAGGGCTCTAGACGCTATGTACGCGAGTTACGAAGAAAAACCCTGAAAGGCTAGGGCCTAGGCCGACAGGATCAGGAGCGGCAAATAATCGAACTTCTCGTCCACACCAGTTTTGAAAGTGTTCAAAGAGGAAAATAAATACTAATCAACTACTCTAAGCTAGCAGTACATTTCACATTTAGATATGTTCAGAAAGATAAATGCATTTAACAATGATAAACTTCCTAATACAATCATAATTTCCTTTTTATGACTCGTGTCATAGCTATAAAAATTTGAAGACATTGTTATTTAATTATTTATTTATTTACAAATGCTTAATCATGAGTTACAATCGATTGTTCCTAACTTCCAAAGTCTATAAAATGGTTGTAAAAATACTACGCTTAGCAGCATTTTTTGAATGATTGGTTACCTTTATAAAATATCTGAAATATGCTATCGTTTTGAATCCAAATTATCCAGGGACCCACCATCAGTGGCCAAGAAGTTATGTTCTTCAAACTGATAGACGGGAGGTGACGAGTTCGAAACCAGGTCTCACTCTTTTCCCAAGCCGCTTGGAGTTTTTCATAGTTTACTCTGGAACTTGCGTGAATATGAGCCAGGAGCCTTTAGAAAGACCCTCTGAAAAGGCATGCCTAAAGTCTAAAATTCTCGTGTAGTCAGTTAGCCTCTTAACTGCACACCACCACATTGAATTATCCAGCAAATTTCCTGCGTTTACATTTCAAAATATATAGTTCATAACTGGTCGAAAAATATAAATTTTTAATCAACTAATTCCTAATTAACCTGTTCCTCAATCAATTTGTCTACAAATTTATAAATTTTTCATCTTGATTCATGCATACATACATTCGCGCATCTTCCACATTTTAAGTACATTTACGTACATTTTACAATTTATATACTTTCCTACAGGGTATACATTTGATAAAGATAATAATCTGAAATATATGCGATGTATTTTTAATATATAAAAATCCTATGGCATACATATTCGCTTACATGCATTACATTTTTAGTAAACAGATAGCAGAAGTTTCATAACTAACGAGAGCAGTAGCATTTTGTCTCTAAAACCATACAGATAGCTAAAAAAAGATATCTAGGTAGTTAAAACCAGCATCATATCTTAGAGAAGACAAGTAATAAATTTATACAGAAAATCGACTCAAATTTATTCCATTTAAAAACGGCAAATGCGAAAAAGTTTCTCGCTAAGTACAGTGTTTACAGTGTTCCACATAATGTTTGATTTTAACAATTTTTCAAAAAACAAAACTAAGACACGCTGCTTTCATAATGCTGCTCTACAAAAAAAAGTTATAAGTTTTTAAAAATTTCAAAACTTCCGTTGGCTTGTTTCTAAGGGGTCCTAGCCAGGGTTGGCTGGGTTGGACCCAACTGGGTCGAACCCAATGCGTTTTTTCTATTAAAAAAAAAAAAAAAAAAAGAAAAAAAAGAAAAAGAAAAAGAAAAACTCCACAATTTTACACAATTTTGGTTTTTTTTTCAATTTTATATGACTTTCTTCGATAAAATACTAAGCAACTGCATTTTTTAAAATTAATTTCTTTACTTTTTTGACAAAACAGTTTTGATAAAGAATAAGTTTTATTTTGAGTTATAAATTTTACAAAATATTTAGCATATTTGGATGCTTACTATAATAGTCTACAACCAAAAACTAGCTGACTTAGGTAATCTGCACAAAACATTATTTTCGAGATTAGAGTAATGAATTCTGGTGATTGTCATTTGTTAGTCAGAGAATGAAATGCTCCACTAACTAGGCTACCCTTTACCCGCTTTGACACATTTTCTTTATACTGATTAATCTTATATTTCTTAATATTACAGACGTCAATTTTGTATTTAATTTATCATGCAGCAATTCTCATAATGCACATTATGTGAAATTTTATTCTTTTTAGCTATTTATTGAAATTTTATTTTTTCGACTGAGTGAAAATAATGCCTGGACCGGGACTCGAACCCCGGATCTTTGACTTGCAAGGTCAAGGCTCTACCAATTGAGCTATCCAAGCCGACACCCGGTCAGCATTACTCACTCAGACAACCTTTAGGCAGAAACATCTCTGGTCTATCATGTAGCTAGCTCAACAGAAACAAGCCGCAGGAAATGCAAACACCATTAAACAATGGGAGAAAGAAATACAATTTTTATTAAAATCACACAATCATGTGGGTGAGTAATTTCTGAGTGAGTAATGCTGACCGGGTGTCGGCCTGGATAGCTCAATTGGTAGAGCATTGCCCTTGTAAGTCAAAGATCCGGGGTTCGAGTCCCGGTCCAGGCATTATTTTCACCAGTCGGAAAAATAAAATTTCAATAAATATGATTTTCTTCCACAGTTGATTATTTTAATAAAAATTGTATTTCTTTTTAGTTATGTTACGAAAATTTTAAACTTTGTAAAAATTTGCAAAGATTATAAATTAGAACATTGAAATCAGGGTTCTGGTCAGTATCATAAGGGATACTATTTCAAAACTAATCTACGTTTTTAAACATCATTCATTCTTAAAATATAATCTACACAAATTAACAATAAGCTGACTATCTTAAATACGGACACCACATCTTTTTCTGTGATTTTAGGGTATATCGTACTCCGAAATAGGAATGTCAAAATATCGAAGATGAACTTTTTTTTTGAATATCAAAGTTTTCCATACTTATAGTACAATAGGAAATTAACCATGATTTTTATAAACTATTTAGTTAAGATTAATTAAGAACTAATTTGAAATCTTTATATCAAGTGGTTTTATATCATGTTGGTTTATTTTAATATAAGTTATATTACATAATTTATTTGAATATTTGTAGATAGAAAACTTGTATACCTGTAAATCATCATATGTAAAAAAAAAAAAAAAAAAATGAAAACTGCCGAACGAATCTCAGGAATTTTTGTTTAATATATATTTTAATTTAAGGACTTTTTTCTTTCTTTCAACTTTTCAACTGTTGTTAAAATAACTATATAATGGAAATTTATAAATAACTTTTTTTAATTAAGGAATATATATATATATATATATAGCGAAATTTTAATACATACATTTTATTGGCTGTGATCTGAATAGTAATAATAATAATAATAATAATAATAATAATAATAATTGCACCTTGACCTTTTTTCTTCATGTAATTTCAGAATTTTTAAAATAGGGTCACAATTAGTTTTAAATTAAAGAATTGTAGAGCATGGTATGAAGCAAATTTAGAGAACAGCTATTCTTGAATTTCATTTTTTCATGATTTTATTTCCTTTTTCTTTAAATACATATAATTAGTTAAAGAATATTTTTGTGTTAACTGCATATCATAAATTTTGGTTAATAAAGACCACCATAAGAATAACACAGGTTGTGATAATCAGAACATAAAATAAAAAAATGTAATTTTCAATATTTTCTAAAAGTTAAATTTATCAAAAAATAAATAAATAAATAAATACATAAACATATAATCAGGAGAAAAACAAATGTTTGATTTTCAAACTTCAATTGGCTGTTTTTATTTATTACTTAAAAAAAGAAAAAAAAAAAAAAAAAAAAACTTAAAAAATCCATTTTTTTTCTTTGAAAAACTGGGAAAAAAAAACACATTTTCTTGAAAAACTCACCATTTTCTCGAAAAATACAATAAAATGAAGTACAATAAAATAAATAAAACTGTGTGTGTAAGTGTGTGTGGTGGGAGGAAGGGGGGATTTTTCCGAGTTTTATTCGAAAAACCCCAACCCACTTGGGTTTATTTTTGAAAAAACTCGAGTTTTTGCCAACCCTGGTCCTAGCCCGTATTTATGTGAGTTTCAGAGAAAGCCATGAAAAATTCCAAATGGCTAGAACGGCGAACGCGATCTGAATTTTAAAATACAGGATACGATAAGAGACATTTCTAATTCGTTCTAGAATTCACTAGCATTACCATGTGGGAGGGATGTACAAATAAAGTCTTTGCACTTTTCTTTCCCATATCCACTAAAAGTTATCAGAGCTATAACTAAAATAACAAATTGTGAGCTATAACTAAAATAACAAATTGTATCTCTAAAGAAATTCTTGGTAAATATGTTTACAACTCCATCGAAATGCGTTGTAGCAACGATATTGAAATATAATTATTTTTTAGAATTTAGAATTATTTAAATAAGATAATTTTTAGAAAAATACATACTACCTTCGATCAACAAAGCAAAACTTTCTGACACATTTATAAGATTATTTTTAGATTGAAGTTCAAGAAATTTGTAAGATTTTTTATAGAAAAAAACTATTTCGCTTTGGGTGGATCTTCGGTTAAACTGATATTCACTTTATATAAACTTAAAGAGGCTCATTTTAAATCGTTTTTCTGAAAATTTCTTTACCGTAATAAAAATACCATTTTGTCTTTAGAAAGATGCTGTTCAATTTTAAAAATGTGAATTAAATTTAGCAGATTAAAAAATCTGTTAATTTTATGCGTTTATGGAAAAAAGAAAAAGAAAAAAAAAATAAAAGGAGAAAAAATAGAAAGGAAAGGAAAAGAAGAAAAAATGCTAAGACGTCGACACTGTTTCTAATCGGAAATCATTTCAAAACGCCATATTTGCCACAAATATCTGGGAATTTTGACCTGTACAGAAAAATATACGGTATCGATTTTTATATAAATACAATCGGTAACAAAAGTATCCAAACACTAGCAAAAATTCCTATGTAAAAATAAGTAGAGTTAATACTGTTTTGTTAAATAAAGACTAGTCAGATTAAGAACATGATTCGACAAGGATTTATTTAACAAAACAGTATTAACTCTACTTTTTTTACATAGGAATTTTTGCTAGTGTTTGGATACTTTTCTTACCGACTGTATATAACGTTTTTCATATAATAAAATACTTAGAAAATTCATTCAAAAGTATGAAAAAACATGAATAGTATGTACATACAAGGCCAAGGGGTGTGGGGGACGAGGGTTCGTATCATATCACCCGCCAATATTTTACAAGATTTGTTGAAAATTTTTGAGTTATTCTTTATTTATAACACTCAGTATCATGTATCAAAGTGTGAACCTCTTCCGAAAAAAAAAAAAATCTGGTTACGTCCTTATGTATATATAAAGCAGTCTTTGCCAACGCCCTTTATTATTTTTGCCTTATTTTGTTCATCTGTTGCATCATCATTTATGCATTTATCTACTCCAGTTTTTACAAATGCCCGTTTCCGTTAAACAATTTTATTTCGTTTCCGTCTTTAACGTTCACATTCTAAGATACTGTCTCGAAAAATATCCCTAAAAAATATACAATCCTTTACCCGTCACCTAAGATCATCTTTGCACCGTTCTCGAAGTGCATTCTCATGTTTTTTTGAGGGGTCGTAATTTGTGGTGACAGGGGTCGTCTCGGGTTGCGTTGACATACCCCACCGCCCACGTGGGTCAGTGGCGCCCTGCTCCACTGGCGACACTCCGCAAAGCAGGCTATGTTTCATCTGTCAACAGTCACACTTATTTAGAAAGAAACATCGAAGATGGCGATCAGAGATGACTAGACAGTTTCCCGGCAGAGCTCCATCTACATTCATTGAGATCTCATTGCAAAATTGCATGTATGGATGCAAATATATTTTAGAGTGGAAAAATTCCCTTATGCAACAATGCGAAACTTTTTCATACGCTTACGTTCTAATTTTTAGATGGAAGGTCGAATTCAGAAAACAGGGATATTTTTAATTCTTCTTGTACTTATTGTATCTTAAAAAGTTTTAATTTAAAAGCTCGTTTAAAGTTCATTTAAACTATATCATGAAAAACGGCAGTTTTTCTAGTGACGCAAGCGCAAAAACAAACGAACGCCACGACACTCAGCGGAAACGGAAATACTATATACACTAAGCCACAAAAAAAAAAAAAAAAAAAGCCGCACTTGAATATTTTTCTTTTTATCTTCTACAACCGCCAATTTTATTGTTTAAAAAGCAAATTTTCGAACAGATTTTATTATGTTGTCCTCCACATGCACTTTAGCATTGAATCCAGCGTTAAAAACTAAATGCAATTGTCAGAATAATTGTAATTTTAGAAATTATTTCAAAAATGGTAAGAATAAGGCATTTAACGATGCCACAAAAAGTATTAATATTTGAATGAAAATAAAAAAAAGATTTTAATACGTGAGATGACAAAATAATTAAATAATAATAATAACGAAATATTGGTAAAATGGTTTTTAGTAAGATATAAAATTTTTTGGCCGTTTAAACTGAAAATTTGGCTTTAGGCGGCCATGCTCATCCAAGCGAGATGACCGCGTAAGTTAAAAAGTCATCTCCTATATTATTAAAATCTGTACGCGTGTGTGTGTCTGTCTGTCTGTCTGTCTGTCTGTGAGAAACGGCTTGACGCAGCTAAGGCTCCGCCGCTAAAGGTCGCACGGACTTCGAACAGGTACCGTCGGACAGAGAATTTATCACAGATCAGGGTTATCTAATTTGCTAAACGATGCGACCCTAATTAGCGGAGATTAAAACGTCGACCATTGTCTAACGAAAAATGACCCAGAATTCACGATTAAATGCTTAAAAAGCGACATTTTTACGGAAAAAGTGGAAAATAAATTACAAATATCAGTCGTATCGTTACAAACAAGATACCATTGGAAAGGGCTCTTTTTTCTTAAACCGATGGTTTAAACGGCTTATCAATCGGACAATTAGATTTTTTAAAATTAACTAAACTATAAAAAAATATTGGCAACAAAACACAAGAATCTTAGCTTTGCAGACTTTTCGTCTACAGCAGTCTTCAACGGAAACACATCTGGAATTTAATGAGATCACGTGTTTCGTACTGCGATTAAAAATTGCAAATTTCTATTTTCTTCAATTTTTCAAATTTTACACATTTTATTTAGTATATCTCCTATATTATTAAAATCTGTACGCGTGTGTGTGTCTGTCTGTCTGTCTGTCTGTCTGTGAGAAACGGCTTGACGCAGCTAAGGCTCCGCCGCTAAAGGTCGCACGGACTTCGAACAGGTACCGTCGGACAGAGAATTTATCGCAGATCAGGGTTATCTAATTTGCTAAACGATGCGACCCTAATTAGCGGAGATATTAATTAAAACGTCGACCATTGTCTAACGAAAAATGACCCAGAATTCACGATTAAATGCTTAAAAAGCGACATTTTTACGGAAAAAGTGGAAAATAAATTAGAAATATCAGTCGTATCGTTACAAACAAGATACCATTGGAAAGGGCTTTTTTTTCTTAAACCGATGGTTTAAACGGCTTATCAATCGGACAATTAGATTTTTTAAAATTAACTAAACTATAAAAAAATATTGGCAACAAATCACAAGAATCTTAGCTTTGCAGACTTTTCGTCTACAGCAGTCTTCAACGGAAACACATCTGGTATTTAATGAAGTCACGTGTTTCGTACTGCGATTAAAAATTGCAAATTTCTATTTTCTTCAATTTTTCAAATTTTACACATTTTATTTAGTATATAATATTTACACCACAAAACAAACTTGCATTTCAAATTTCATCGATTTTCGTCAATAAACAAAAGATTTACATTTTAATTGCAAATTAAATTTTATCTTTACACGCCGGACATTTTTGCAATATTCTAATACGCGTATTTCAATTTCTAATTACGATTGATTTATTTTTCATACATCATACGAAAGATATATTAAAGTTCTTTTACATAATTCAAAGTTTTCAACAGATTTACACGTTTTGAGGTCTCCTGAATCAGTGTTCTTTTATGGCGCTGTAATATTTTCAAATTTCAATATTTCAATTTCTAATTATGATTAAATTATTTTTAATACATCATTCGAAAGATATTTTAAAGTTCTTTTAAATTATCGAAGGTTTTCACCTGATTTACACGTTTTGAGGTGTCCTGAATCAGTTTTCTTTTATGGCGCTGTAATATTTTCAAATTTCAATATTTCAATTTCTAATTATGATTAACTTATTTTTAATGCTTAATTCAAAAGATATTTTAAAGTTCTTTTATATTATCGAAAGTTTTCACCAGATTTACACGTTTTGAGGTGTCCCGAATGAGTTTTCTTTTGTATCTAAGATACTAATTATAATAATTTCATAAGTAATACATCATTAGAAAGCTTTTTTGATTTGGAATCGAACAGTGGAATACAGAAATTTCTACCGCCAGATGGCGCTGTAATTTTTTCAAATTTCAATATTTCAATTTCTAATTATGATTAAATTTTTTTTAATACATCATTCGAAAGATATTTTAAAGTTCTTTTATATTATCGAAAGTTTTCACCAGATTTACACGTTTTGAGGTGTCCTGAATTAGTTTTCTTTGTATCTCAGCTACTAATTAAAATAATTTCATAAGTAATACATCATTAGAAAGCGTTTTTGAATTGGAATGGAACAGTGGAATACAGAAATTTCTACCGACAGATGGCGCTGTAATATTTTCAAATTTCAATATTTCAATTTCTAATTATGATTAAATTATTTTTAATACATCATTCGAAAGATATTTTAAAGTTCTTTTAAATTATCGAAAGTTTTCACCAGATTTACACGTTTTGAGGTGTCCTGATTACGTTTTCCTTTGCATCTCAGCTAATTGAGTTAGACCGTTCAAAATTGGTATACGTAGGTTAATTAGGAGGGGCTGAAAGGGTGGGGAAGAGATAGGCGTGCACCGCGCGCGTATCCCCTAACTTGTGCGCGCACGGGACTGCGCGGCCGAAGGCAGTGGGAACCCGGTCCGACTTTGTACCCGATGAGAAATGATTTTTTAAATTTTCTTTTCTTAAGAATAAAAATATGACTTCAGGAGGAATATGTGCGCGCAGTGCACGTATACCTTCACACGTGCGCGCGCATGGGTCTGCGCTGCCGAAGGCAGTGGGGACCCGGTGCGAGTTTTTACCCGATCAGAAATGATTTTTTTAGGGGGCACGAAAGGTCAGGGAAGGTATACGCGCGCGCAGCGCGTATACCCCTTAAGTTGTGCGCGCGCAGCGCGCACGGGACTGTGCAGCCGAAGGCAGTGGGGACCCGGGCCTACTTTTTACCCAATCAGAAATGATTTTTTTAAATTTCTTTTCTTAACACTAAAAGTTACTTTTTGTTTCTGTTACTGTTAGTTTTCTTTTCTTAAGAATAAAAATATGACTTCAGAAGGAATATGTGCGCGCAGCGCACGTATACCTTCACACGTGCGCGCGCATGGGTCTGCGCTGCCGAAGGCAGTGGGGACCCGGTGCGAGTTTTTACCCGATCAGAAATAATTTTTTTACGGGGCACGAAAGGTCAGGGAAGGTATACGCGTGCGCAGCGCGTGTATCCCTTAAGTTGAGCGCGCGCAGCGCGCACGGGACTGCGCTGCCGAAGGCAGTGGGGAACCGGGCCGACTTTTTACCCAGTCAGAAATGATTTTTTTAAATTTCTTTTCTTAACACTAAAAGTTACTTTTTGTTTCTGTTACTGTTAGTTTTCTTTTCTTAAGAATAAAAATATGACTTCAGAAGGAATATGTGCGCGCAGCGCACGTATACCTTCACACGTGCGCGCACATGGGTCTGCGCTGCCGAAGGCAGTGGGGACCCGGTGCGAGTTTTTACCCGATCAGAAATGATTTTTTTAGGGGGCACGAAAGGTCAGGGAAGGTATAGGCGCGCGCAGCGCTGCCGAAGGCAGTGGGGACCCGGGCCGACTTTTTACCCAGTCAGAAATGATTTTTTTAAATTTCTTTTCTTAACACTAAAAGTTACTTTTTGTTTCTGTTACTGTTAGTTTTCTTTTCTTAAGAATAAAAATATGACTTCAGAAGGAATATGTGCGCGCAGCGCACGTATACCTTCACACGTGCGCGCGCATGGGTCTGCGCTGCCGAAGGCAGTGGGGACCCGTTGCGACAAGCGGATAACCACAGAACGACTTCTTGTGTTAAAACTTAGAAAAAAAATTAGCTTGAGTTCGTGTCTCTTGCGCATGCGTAAAAAGAAAGCTGAAAAGGGAAAAAAGTACCGCATGGGGAGAAATTAAATACATTATCCCTCTAAGAATATTTATGTTTGTTTACAACTTTAATATTTTTTTACTGTGATATTTTTCTGACTCGTTTTAAGGAATTGATTACCAATATAAAATTTATAATTTTATCGCATTACTTGAAATGTTTTATTCGTTATTGTATGTTAAATGTCGAAGTCTTGAATGACGGAATTATTTTGTAAGTAAAATATACGTTGTGTCAAATGTTTCGAGGAAGTATGTATGGGACGCAATTCAAATGTAGGATATGGATGCTTTGTCTCTCTTACTTCTATTTCGGAGATTTTCAGCCAGTTGGTGTTACATTAAAAGCAAAAAGTTTTATTTATTTTCTTGCTTTAATGTAAACACTTGCAGGATTGCCTCGCAAGATTGTTTCAAGCTATTGTGATTTCGAATCAGTAAGTTTACTTATCTCTATTTCTCAAAGATCAAGTATATATATATATATTTTTTTTATTTAACCACGAATGTAACACATAAGGAATTTAATGTAGCTATTATATTTTTCACATACTTTGAATAATGTAATTGTAATACAGGAATCCAATTAAAGAATAAGTTGTAAATTTTAATTATTATTAATAATCTTATTCAAATTTAATGTATATTAACCTGTAATGTTTTTCAGTTATGCAGGAGAAACTTCTATTTTTCATTCAGAATTATAAATTTTTTAATTATTCCATTATACATAATATATATACATATAAATCGTTCTGTATTAATAAAATATTTTTATATTTAATTATAATACATTTACGTGTTCTGTTTTTCATGCTGAACAATACTTACTAATAACACTGTAATCTATATCTATATCATTATATAAAGCGCAAAAAATTGTTTGTTTGTGGAGGGTAATCTCTGAAACTACTGAACCGATTTAAAAACTTCTTTCACTGACCGAAAGCTACAGTATGCCATATTGTTATAGGCTATATTTAATTTTGATAAAATAAATTTTAGTTTAAAATCTGAGCATTTTAATTAAAATCCCCATAGAAGCCGTAATAGAAATGGAAATAATGAAATATTAAAAAAATTAGCTGCTGCCAACATAAAAGAAACATTTACATATTCATTTCGTTTTTAAAATATCTTGACGTGAAAAGAAAAGAAATATATTTGCACGTGCATTAAATTGAAATTCATATAAAGCTTTTTTAATTGTTAAACTTACACGTTAAATCTGACGTCATTATAGAATTAAAAGTGTTTATTTTTCTAATAATTTAATTTGATATGATATGATTTGATTTGATATGATATATCTAAGCATCAATGTTTAAACCACGGAGTCTTTATTACTCCGTGGTTTAAACTGATGTGTGTAAACGAAATTGGAATTTAAAAATAAATAAATAAATAAAATAAAATAAAATAAGAAATTCTATTTTATAATATTATTTATTTTAATTTATAATTGTTGCCAAAAAGATTTACGAATTAATTTATTTTTAGACATATAATAAAATATATTTTCACGCGAACAATAATATAAAAAGTGAACTGGATTTTTTGTAAAAAAATAATAAAGATCGAGGAAAATTATTTCCCCATTTTAATCCCCATATTTGGATATAGATATGTATTAGTTATCATGTGCATCCGTTAGATTAAATTGTTTTTGTTGTAAAATTGATAAAATTGGAATTTTAAATTTCAAAACTCTAGAAAAAAAAATGGCAAATTTCCATATTCGATTGAAAACATAAACATTTCATTTCAAAGGATGATATTTACACAATAAACATCCAACTAATAAACTAATTAAAAGGGAAAGGATAAATATTCTATCATAATTTGAAGTCAAATTTGTTTTCAAATGTCTAAATAAAGTATCTGATATAATATACTAATATGTTGCAGCGGAATAGATTTGATATCCGTCATCCTTGGCAGAAAAAAAAAAAAAAATCGCCAAATTATCTGGCGAATATAATTGAATTCCTTTCAAAAATCATGGTTATTTTAAAAACTTACATTAAGAGTGTAACGAATAATATGAAACAATATTTCGTACAATACATATTACGAAAATATACATCTGGCATGTATATTTTCGTATTACGTTTTTGATCGCCAAATACAAAAAACGCCAAGGGTGACAGTTTTGAAATTTAAAATTAAAATTTTGTCAATTTGACAGCAAAATAACTCAATCTAACGCATGCATACAATAACTAATACATATCTATACCCAAATATGAGGATTAAAATCGGGAAATAATTCTTCTAGAATTTTAATTAAAAAAAAAAAAAAAAAAAAAAAAAAATCCAATGAGCGATTAACATGGAAAATCTTTTTCTTGCATCCACGGGCGGTCAGTGATGTCATACATCGCTTGCGTATTGAGATGTTTAAATTTATTTGGCGACTATTTTTAGCAACTAACAGTTATGGCAAGTAGCTCAATATACATAGCGCATACAGCCATTACTCAAATGTAAATAGCATTTAATTATTTGAGTTACATTATGTTGACTGGAAACCTATTTAATATACCTATGCTCTATAGCTATACTAATATATAAAAAAAAAAAAAAGGTTTATATGCATATGTAGAGAACGATCGCTAGAACTAAAAAGCCGATTGCTTTTTTTTTTTTTTTTTTTTTTTTTCTTTCAATAATCAAAAGTTACACTGTCTCTCTCTAAGTGCTAGAAGCTATAATAAATTTTGGTAAAATAAATTTTTAATTAAAATTTTCAATATTTTAATTGAAAACAAAGCATAGATTTGATATCTATCGTCATTGGCGATTTTTGTATTTGGCGATCGAAAACGTAATACGAAAATCTGTATATTATCGTAGTAAATACGAGATGTATGTGTTTACTTCAATTACCCTACTACCGTAGGTAGTGGAAGTATTGTATAGGTTTTGGCAATTGGTCAGTGTGTGTGTATATGTGCACGTGTGTGTGTAATCTTCTGGCTGTCATATCTCCAAAACTAATAAAAATAGAACTACTAAACTTCACAAGTGATTCAGGTCTGGTGTACAGATAAATTTTCCAAATTTTCGTGAAAATTGAAAAACCGGAACTGGCTCATCGAAAACCAGAAATGGGACCCTAAGCCCATATTCATAAACACCTCTAATGATTTTCTTCAAAGTTGCTATATAAATAATATATTAGATGCCCTTTCGATTGAAAAGTTGCTTAGTTCAGGAAAATTGATAGGCGTCCTCTATAAACAGCTCAATTTCAGACTTCGCAAGTGCGTTCCTTTAAAAACGCCTGTACGGATTTTTTTCAAACTCGCCATGTTAACTTCCTATTAAATATCCTTTTGTATGTAATTATTGTTTTTAGGTCAATAATTGAGTATGTTAAGTTTTGGTAAAAGTTGGTGTCTCAAAAACGGCTCTAACGTATTCTTGAAAAATTTTTCTTTAATCCAATTTAGATAACCTTTCTCAAGTATTACGTGCTTATTACAGGAATATTAACGGTCATCCTGATTAGGTAGTTCAGTTTTAAATCTCGGAAATTCGTGTTTAAAAAAATAACTATCTATTTTTTTCCCCTTATTTCTTAACTCGCTATGCAAACTCTGTTGTATGTGTCTTTATACGTGTATCAAGTTTCTCTTACTCGAAAATCTCAAAAAATGCAAGTAATATCTCCAAAAAATTGTATATATTACGTGTAATAGTGGGTAATGGAATTCGTGTGGTTGTTTCACACCAGATTCTGTAATAGTATATATTGTACGAATATTGTTTCATATTATTGATTTCTCCTTTAATATACATTATTAAAATAATAATCAATTATGGAAAAAATCAAACATATTTGCGAAATGAAAAAATAAATAATAATTAAAGCTATTATGACGTCAATTTTATCAAAAACATTTTCATGTCATAGGTTTATTTTTCAATATTTTTTATTCATGAGTAAAGAAATGTTTCTTTTTATGAAATAAATAAAAAAATAGTATTAAGTAAAAATTGCCAACATTTAACAACTAATTAAAAAAAATAATTGTAAAATTATATTTTGACTTTCCAGTTAATAATATTGCCTGACTATAACATATAAACTGATATATTTCTTGATTTTTTACATATCAATCCATCTTTAACTAAAATTTGTTCATCAGTGCGAAGCCGGACGGGTCAGCTAGTTTTTAAATAATCATGATTAGAATAAAGTATCATCATATTCTGATTATTTAAAGTAAGAACTTATTTGATTTTGCTCCCCTCCCCCCTCCTTTTGACCAGAAAAAGAACATTTTTTTTTTTTCTTTCTGTTCATTCTCGAGGGCAATTTTCTTTTCTTTTTTTTTTTTTTTTTTTTTCTTGCATTGATTTATATTTTTACTTCTCTTACCATAAGGTGGAGAAAGTATTGTTTTTGGGCCAAATTTTCGAACGCGAGATTTTGTTATATTTACACGTTTCGAGGTGCCATGAATACGAAAATCATGTTTTTAGCAAATGGTCTGTGTGTATGTCTGTGTGTCTGTGTGTGTGTCTGTCTTTTATCAGCATATCTCAAGAACAAATAGTAGCAGACATTCCAAACTTGGTATTCTAAATGTGTATCATATATAGATGCTACAGTAAGCTTTTCGTTAAGATCAAGCAAATGGTTCGTGTACAGGGACAATCAAGAGAGTTCTAATACATTACATCTATGGGGGAAATTGCAGGTAAGTAGAGTTTATCGTCTATAGACTGCACTAAACCAAATGAAACGAATATATATTTTTTGTAATAGAGATAGTTAACTGGGAAAAAATTTTTGTGGATGTGGGAGCCTCGCCTCCCCCCCTGGGGGGACGTCCCCCCTCGAGGGGGGTAAATTTTCTTGATGGGTATCTTTCAAAAGAGCTCGCCAATACCTTTAAAACGAATGGTGGAACCATTGATCTGCGATAATTTAAAACAAAGTTATCGATTTTTTTCACTTTTAACGAAAAAAAAAATAATAATTTTTTTTTTTTTTTTTTTTTTTTTAGAATAAAATGGACTTTTTTTGGATATGTAGTGTTATACTACTTCTCTAATATGGAAATCGTCTGCATCATCATAAAAGATTAAATTTTTTAAATAATAATTTTAATTTTTTTTTAATTTTTTTTTTTTTTAACAGAAATATTTTTTAATGACCGAATTAAATTTTATATAAATCTAGGTGCATTAATGAAACGGGGGGTTGAGGGGGAATGTAGCCCCCCCTCACACAGAATTAATTATCATATAAAACTCTTCCGAAGCCTAATTTGAATTGTTTAACATAGGTTTACATAACATCGATACCTTACTTCTTAATCTCCAACCTGTATTCTCAACGTTTTCAGAGATGATATGTTAAAAATGTAAATAGTATATGTAAAATTTCTTTTCAATGATCAATATTGACGTGTTTTACTGTGCGAAAATAAATAATTCTTGTGATGTATATATATAAAATAAATAATAGTAAACGGGCAAAAAAATAAAAATAAAAATAAAAATAAAAAATAAATAGCAACTGAAGCTGGAAGTAAAATATACACAAGAGTACACGGTTATGAAAATGACAAGTACTAAATAATTAATGCGATTTTTCATTGACAAAAGATTGCGATGGATGTATAGATAACTGCAGTATATCCTAATTAATCAAAACAATTAACATTATAAACTGAAAAATGCTCTTATTAAAAAGAAAAAAAAAAATTGGAAAATTTATTTATTTATTTATTTTTTATTTTTATTTTTATTTTTTTATTTTTTGTTAAATATTTAAATAAGATAGATAATTTAAAAAGTATTCATCTCCTTAAAAATCTATGAAACTGATTAACAGAATAAAAATAACCAATAAAACTGTCTATTTCTGATTATATCTAAATATTAATTATTCCATATCCATCCATACTTAATTTGCTTGTTTATTTACATGTGAAAATGTAAACACAACAAAATAGGGATAAACCACTTATTTATCCCTTCACAGCTTTCCTTCTACGCATGCGCAAGACGCACTCGAATCGTAAGCAAAATTTTCTAAGTTTTAACACAAGAAGTCGTTCTGTGGTTATCCGCTTGTCCCGTTGCGAGTTTTTACCCGATCAGAAATGATTTTTTTAGGGGGCACGAAAGGTCAGGGAAGGTATACGCACGCGCAGCGCGTGTATCCCTTAAGTTGAGCGCGCGCAGCGCGCACGGGACTGCATGATTTTTTTTTTTTTTTTTTTCTTTTCTTAACACAAAAAATTACTGTTAGTGATTCATTAATTTTAGTGATTCATTTGAAAATACTGACCCGCTAGCGGGCGAAGCCAGCTAGTCTCTTATATTATTAAAATCTGTACGCGTGTGTGTGTCTGTGTGTCTGTGAGAAACGGCTTGACGCAGCTAAGGCTCCGCCGCTAAAGGTCGCACGGACTTCGAACAGGTACCGTCGGACAGAGAATTTATCGCAGATCTGGGTTATCTTATATAAAACAGCGATCACAGCCATTAGAGTCGAGAGATCGTACAGTATGTTTATCGATGGATGAAATCCACTTTAAACCGCTTATGGATTATAAAGGGGGGAATATTGTTGGCCATGCCTACAATAACGAAAAATGTGCAACAAGTGCATATGTATTTATGATACAGAGTTTTTTGTCAAGTTATAAAGATGTGGCACATATTTTACCAGTTGAAAAAGTAAATGCAGATTGTCTGTTTATTGTAATTAAAAAGGTAATAGTAGGATTAGAGGAAATAGGATTCAAAGTAATATGTGTAAGTTCAGATAATAATGCTATAAATGGTAAAGCTATGTCTTTTTTTAATACCCACCCCAGTAGATGGAAAATGAGAGTTCAACGCCATGAGGAGCAGGAGGAGCCGAGCAGCCGAGGAGCGAGCAGTGCAGGCGGAGGAGGAGGAGCCGCGTTATCTTGAACGATAGGTTTGAGAGAGGAGCGTTATCTTGAACGGTAGGTTTTTCGCGATAAGAATTTTTGACTGATAAGAAATTTTTACGAGATATTTTTTTTGAATAAGGGGACTTAGAAATTTTTCGGTAAGAATTTTTCGGGACTTTAAAAATTTTTTCGAACTTAGTTCAAAATAAAAAGAAAAAATTTAGTTTTTCGAGAGATAGAAAAAGTTAACTTTAATTATTTTTTCGAAAGAAAATATTAAAGAAGAAGATATACCTTTAGAGGACTGAATCTTGTGCTGTTCTCTCTTTCAGAATGAACCCTGAAATGAAAATATAAAATCAAGCTGGTTTCCACACCACGTTAGTCAAAGGATGAAATATCCTATTTAGAATATTACAAACTTTATCAGGACGTACAGCTTGTCAGCGCGTTGACTCTTTTTTTTTTAATTGGAAAAGAGCTCCCACGGAGGCATATCATGAAAAACCAATTTGTGTAGCACTTTAATTTTTCTTTTTTGTCTTCCAATGACCGTGCGCCATGACTTAGTATTTTTTTGTGGAATTTCAAGGAGTTAGATTTATTTTCATAAATTTCGGACTTAGTATTTTTTTCACAATTTCGGAGACTTAGCATTTTCCGCAATGCACAGCGAAGTTGATTGACTGAAACAAAGGTAGATGAGTATTATCTAGTTAAAAACAGGGTATAGACTTTAAAATTTAGGTGTTGCCACCGGAAGAATAGAAACTTTTGAAGAGTTGTCATTCGGGGATTATAAATTAATTACAGAATTAAATAGAAAATTTCCTATGTATTTCAGGGAATTTGACAAAATGAAATAAAGGTTGATGTGTATTACAGAATTAAAAACAGGGTATAGACATTAAAATTTAGGTGTTGCCATTGGAAGAGTATAAATAATTTCCGGTGGGACTTAACATTTTTTACTGAATGAAACAATGAATGACTGAAGTTAATTAACATCAGTAACAATTTATGTGTATTTTAGAAACTTAGCATTTTTAGAGATTAAAAATATATTGCGTTAAGATAATAAATAAGGAATTTAAATAGGAGTTCATACTTTTAGTGTTATCATTGTAAATTTATATTTGGAAAATTTTTACAGAATTTATAGAAACAAGATGATTCTAATACTGCATTCTAATTGGTTAATGAGTACACTTAGTATTTTAGAGCTTGAAATTTAGAAATTTTTACAGATTTAACTAGAAATTTTCGTATTTTGAGGATAAGTGTCATCAGTGGATTAACACACAGATTTAAAAACAAAACAATAATAAATAATTTAAAACACATATTTTTCAATAATGAATGTCATAAATGAATAAAACAAAGGGTTGGTGAGTATTATATAATTAAAAACATTGAATGTGAATGGTATAGACTTTGATATTAAAATTTGGGTGTTACCATTGGAAGAGTATAAATAATTTATACGTTATAAATTAAACTGAATACAATAAAAACTATTTAAATTAAACTAAATATAATAAAAATTATATAAATTAAACTTTATATTCTCACTAAATAAGTTTCACACTTATTTAAACTCTAACTTACATTCGTTAAAAATTGAACACATGCACTTTAAAAAAATGACTATCATATAAATTTAAAAAAAATTACTATCATATAATAATATTAATTAAAAAAATGCATACAAAGATATATAGTAAAGTTATAAATTTTAAAAAAAATACTATCATATAATAATATTAATTAAAAAAAATTACTATTATATAATAATATAAATTAAAAAAATTACTTTCATATAATAATATAAATTAAAAGAAAATTACTTTCATATAGTAATATTAATTAAAAAAATGCATACAAAGATATACAGTAAAGTTATAAAATAAATAAATAAATAAAAATAAAAATAAAATAAAAATGACTATCCTATAATAATAATATTAATTTAAAAAGACATACAATGTTTAAAATCAACAATTAAATTTTATATACATTATAATTAACTAAACTTTATGCTGTTACTATTAAATAAATTTATCCTAACACGAAAACTTTACATAAATTTTATAAGCAAAAAAGCTATAAGTACATGAATATGTTATTTAAATTAAACATTATATTGATACTACACAAATATTATTTAACATTTATTCGAGTTTAACGCTGTAATATAATTTAAACTATCTTAGTTGATTTAAATGAAACAGGTAAATACTTTTAAACTTGAAATAATAAAAATAAGTTCTTTTTATAAAATAATTGATATAAACTATAATAATAAAAAGGATTAGTTATATTTAAAAACTATCAGTTACTAAAAGTTATTTTGTATTAAACATTTCTAAATAAATTGCATAAAAATTCAACGTATCATTTTAAATGAAAATAAACAGTTTTCTTAAAAAACAGATAATACGGAATATTCTATGAGTCAGTTATCACCTGCAACGGAAAACCCCTACAGCTGATGAATCATGCATTATATACGCTGGCGAGCCATACATATTAGTAATCAATACTATCTCATATAAAGATTAAGCTAAAATACAGCGGATAATTAGGAAAATGCAATATTTTTTTCACAAAGCATATCATACAATGAGTTTAAACGATTATTACCTACGTATCACTTAAACGGTATTGAAATAAATAAATATAAAAGTAAGTTATAGTTAAAAAATAAAAATTCGTTTGTGAAAGAGTTTTATATATTGCAAAATTTAGTTTTACTCAGATAATTTCTGAACATACACAATTTAAATCGAAACTTTTCTAGATTTCATTTAAGCAGTAAATATTCGTTTGGGAAAGTAGTTTGATATGTTATGCAAATTTCTTAAATTGATTTCTCTCTTCAATAAATCAATAAAAATTGTCTTATGTAATGTTTTAATAAAAGTTATGTTTTAATAATTTTTTTATGATATAAACAAATAAATTTACTAGAGTATACATATTAAGATATTACGTATAGAGTAGAGATACATATTAAGTTAAATAAATTATCAAATAGTAATAATAAATTATGAAACTTACTTAAAATTGAAGAAATTTCCCTTAGCGAAATACAACCTTCAGCCTTGCACACAAATGTGACAAACTGTTTATCGCTACACGTTGACTCACATACAGATAAGAATGTTGAATCCTACCTATCTTAGTAGAATGTTGTTAGAGTTCTGTGTTTTCAGAGTAATACAAAATAGTTTATAGAGATCATTTATTTAATATCAGTTGTAAACTACATTTAAATATTGCAATAAGAGTTGAACTTTGCAATTAACCTGTTAAAATGCGGTTTTTAAAATTATGCTAAGAAAATAATGTGCGTTAAGTCGCGCTTTTTATGTTTAATAAATAAAGTTTTAATAAAATATAAGTGTAATTTTTAATAAATTGTTTTAAAATCACTTAATGGGATAAAATAAAATCTTATTGTTTTAGTAATTATTTTCTCTAGTTATAAAACTAAGTAATAAACTATCTATAAATAATCGGATAGCAAGAGAGATTTTTGTATAATAACTATATAGTATTTTAATATATGCATTACACCGCAGGGTAAAATTTTCAACTTATTTATAGCGAGTGAACTATAAGTAATAAAACTTAATCATTTGCATAACCGCTAAATTTTATAAGTTTGGTATATGATTTAAAATACTAAACAATAATCCTTGTAAGAGAATTGGGATGACACTTTCACAGAAAGAAATTGTCCTTTACAATAAGATTTGTTCAGAATGTCTAAGTAAAAATAACTTACCGTGAGGCATACTGGTATCATGCTGTTGTATTGAAATTCATTGTTTTTAGTTAATGGCTGGTTAAACTTCTAATGAGACAATTAATTTTACTAGCACATAAATGTAATTTTTTATACTATTCCTGTATAGATAAAATATTAAATAATTCATTAAGTGTTAAACTTTGCATTTAATCGATTAAATAAATAAAGTTTTACTAAAATATAAGTGTAATTTTTAATGTAAGGGATTAAAATCACTTTAACTTTATAAGAAAAAAACAAAAAAAAGAGGTTTTAAAATTACTTATTAGGATAAAATTAAAAATCTTATTGTTTTTTAGCAATTATTTTATCTAGACTAAGTAATAAATTTTTAAGTTATTTATAAATGATCGGATAGTAAGAGATTTTTGTATAATAACTATGTAGTATTTTAATATATGCATTACATCGCAGGGTAAAATTTACAACTTATTTATAGCGAGTGAACTATAAGTAATAAAACTTAATCATTTGCATAACCGCTAAATTTTATAAGTTTGGTACATGATTTAAAATGCTAAACAATAATCCTTGTAAGAGAATTGGGATGACACTTTCATAGAAAGAAATTGTCCTTTACAATAAGATTTGTTCAGAATGTCTAACTTACCGTGAGGCATACTGGTATCATGCTGTTGTACTATATTTAAAAGTTTTACTATAGAATAAACATTCACATATGGATATTCATAAGGTTTAAGACTATATGTGGATCCTATAAGCGAAATGCATGAGAGTCTTTCTAAGGAATCCTATTGCATATTTAAGCAGGTTTTAGAGAAAACCATGAAATACTCCAGTCGACTAGGTTGATGAAATGGATTCGAACCCAACACTTTCCCTTTTACCATAGAATCGTGCACTAATCACAAGGTTAATGAGTCATGCAGTTGTATTGAAACTTATTGATTACAAGTCTAAACTTATACCATTAAATATTTAACTGTTGGTTCTCTAAGTGGATTGCTCTGTGTGTGAGTCTTTGTAACTTATAGTTAAGCGAGTTTTAGTGAAAACCAAGAAAAACTACAAACGGGTAGATTGTTAAGTTGAATTCGAACCTAGCATTAAACATAGAATCGTTTGATCTTCTAAAATCCTTGTAACAACATGTTTATGAACTTTATAAAAAAAATGCTTAATAGGGTTTGCATGCGTTAGCTATATTAAACATCTATTAGATGCACATTTTTTTCAATATATATTGTTTAAACTATGTTTATACACCATGCAATGTATAATATTTCCTAAAGTAAAAGTTTAAACTGAGTAACTAATCATCAACATAAGTGTTAAATTGAATACATAAGACAGTATATGAATAAACAGTAATGTGAAAATGCTGATTTGTAAAACTTTTTGAAAGTAGTAACTTCTAAATTTATACTTATGAACACACATGGTTAAGAGACTTATATAAAACAATACTATGATTAAAAAATTTTTCAGTATACAATAAAATAAATCGTAATAGATATTCATTTACAATAAGTAATTTAATGATTTAATGCTTTCATTAAAAGATTAAAATTACTAGATTTCAGATTTTTGTTTAATATTTTATGAATATAGAAATAATCTTTCACTAATAATATATTTCAATAGGTATAAGTTAAAAAAAATGTTTTAAAGTTTCACTTACCTGAAAACATGTCTGACTCCAACAGCAGTCTTAAGAGAAATGAGCGATAAGGATAGTTCTTATCAGCAACATCAGGTCACGTGATAACGGTGACGTCACGAGTCATGTGATTGGTGACGTCAGGTCACGTGCCGAGTCTCTTATCTTATCAGAGATTGCTTATCAGCGATCACAGCTCATTCTGCCATTTGATTTCGTATTTGTTGGTTGCTTCAAAATGTCTGCTGTGAGTTTTATGGAAAACGAACTGAATGTCTACTATGTTTCAAACTTTATCGAAAAGGAACAAGCGGATCAGTATTTTGCTGAGTTAAAAACTTTACCTTTCTACACGCCAACGTTTAAAATTCATGGAAAAAGTATTAAACCTAAAAGGCAAGTTCTAGGATACGGCGATTCGATTTTAAGTTATGCCTTCAGCGGAACCCATGTGCCAGCTAACCCTTGGACACCTCTGATGTTACAACTGCGGGATCGAGTGGAAAAATGGACGGCTTCTACCTTCAACTATGTTCTGCTAAATCTCTACATCAATGGATACAGCTACATAGCTCAACATAAAGACAACGAAAGTGGATTGGATACAACTTTCCCCATCGTAGTCCTTAGCTTTGGTGCCGAACGAACAATTGAATTCAAGAGGCCTAAAACACCATCGACTTTGATTTCATTAGAACATGGTTCGCTCTACGTTATGTTAAAGCCTACCAACGAACTGTTTACCCATGGCATTGCACCGGACCCTAACATTAAAGATATGAGAATCAGCCTGACTTTTCGTCATTTAATATACAACCCCATCATGTCACCTTTAAAGAAACCAAGACTTGATCTAAGTGATGCTTCATCCAGTGCATGTGATACACCAAAAAACTCTTTATTCATTGATCTGAATACTTTAAAAAACTCTCATTGTGATGTGTCTACAACGAGTGATACTTCTATAAAAAACTGTTCAAAGGACTTGTGTGAAAAACTTACTCCAAACGATTGGTTAAGTCAATGGGTACGAGAACACCCTCTACACCCCATCTGTACTGAATGGAATTTAAAATGGAATACATTTGTACAAATTGTAGTGGAAAAGAATTTTAATGTGAGAATTCATATTCGTAATTTTAAAGAATTACCCACGGGTGAGTGGGTACACACTAAACAAGGTATTGTAATGACATCTCAGACTTGGTATTATTTTCAAGATTTGATTGAAAATTTTAGTTTCAACTCAGTAAGTGATAGTTTTATTAGTAATAACCAATTATTGATGCTTTGTATTAATAAGAATTTCTGTATACTTCAACAAATGTTTACCTTAAACACATGTGAATTTTACTTAAAACCCAATGCCATTAAATTATTTAAAGAGCAAATTTTGAAACTTAGAGAAATCAAACTTAAAATAACTGATTCTATCATTGATGCAATATTTACAATTCAACTTCCTATGTTAATTCTAAGCAAAACCCCCTTTTGTTTATATCATGTTAATGAAGAAAATGCTAAGAGAATCTTTTTAAAGTCTATTGTTCATGAAGTTCGATTATGTATAGAAGATTTGTTTCACTGTGATGAGTGTTTATTTAATTCTTCTCATCAAAGTTCCCTAGATTATTCAACGATATCATTACTTGCAAAATTTCAATTAAATCGCGACGAGATACTTTTAAAATTAAATATGTTTGCTATTGCTCAAAATATAACCTGTACATGTCATTACAATATTTCTTTCTTTAAAGAACTAAATATGAAACTGTATGAAAATCATATTGAAGCTGCTTTATCTAAATTGTAAATTAATCTGTATATATGTTATGCATTTTTAATAAAGAAATTGAAACTGTATATATTGTGTCAGTAGTCCTTTGTATATATTTACAACTATACATAATAATATTCAATTCTTATTAGTATTAATATAGTTAATACAATAAATAATTTAAGAATAAGGTATTAATAATTTTAAATAAACAAAAACTTAAATCCATATTTATTAGTTTTATAAAACACACTAATGAAGCAAAGGTTTAACTTCAATCGCGAAAAACTTAAAAATATAAAGAAAACCAAAAACATATTAATTAATTATTATTATTATTTTATGTAAAAGATTGTTGAAGTAAACTTTTAAACGTACCACAACACGCAGTGAAAAATATTCAAAGTCCACAGGACATTACTCGAAACGATTCCATTGTCTTATACGGTAAATTGAATTTCTCCCGTATATGTCGATCTTTTATCCGTGTGTTATATTTCAATTTACCGTATAAGACAATGGAATCGTTTCGAGTAATGTCCTGTGGACTTTGAATATTTTTCAGTTAGATTTATTTTCCTAAATTTCAGACTTAGTATTTTTTCACAATTTTGGGGACTTCAAAATTTTTCGCGATAGAAAATATATTTCAGGGAATGAATAGGTTGGGTTGACTGAAACAAAGGGATGATGCGTGTTATATAATTAAAAGCATTTAATGAGTGGTATAGACTTTAAAAATTTAGGTGTTGCCACCGGAAGAATAGAAACTTCTAGACCGCTGACATTGAAGATTATAAGTAATTTCGGGTGGCAACACCTAAATTTTAAAGTCTATACCACTCATTTAATGCTTTTAATTATATAACACGCATCATCCCTTTGTTTCAGTCAACCCAACCTATTCATTCCCTGAAATATATTTTCTATCGCGAAAAATTTTGAAGTCCCCAAAATTGTGAAAAAATACTAAGTCTGAAATTTAGGAAAATAAATCTAACTGAAAAATATTCAAAGTCCACAGGACATTACTCGAAACGATTCCATTGTCTTATACGGTAAATTGAAATATAACACACGGAAAAAAGATCGACATATACGGGAGAAATTCAATTTACCGTATAAGACAATGGAATCGTTTCGAGTAATGTCCTGTGGACTTTGAATATTTTTCACTGCGTGTTGTGGTACGTTTAAAAGTTTACTTCAACAATCTTTTACATAAAATAATAATAATAATTAATTAATATGTTTTTGGTTTTCTTTATATTTTTAAGTTTTTCGCGATTGAAGTTAAACCTTTGCTTCATTAGTGTGTTTTATAAAACTAATAAATATGGATTTAAGTTTTTGTTTATTTAAAATTATTAATACCTTATTCTTAAATTATTTATTGTATTAACTATATTAATACTAATAAGAATTGAATATTATTATGTATAGTTGTAAATATATACAAAGGACTACTGACACAATATATACAGTTTCAATTTCTTTATTAAAAATGCATAACATATATACAGATTAATTTACAATTTAGATAAAGCAGCTTCAATATGATTTTCATACAGTTTCATATTTAGTTCTTTAAAGAAAGAAATATTGTAATGACATGTACAGGTTATATTTTGAGCAATAGCAAACATATTTAATTTTAAAAGTATCTCGTCGCGATTTAATTGAAATTTTGCAAGTAATGATATCGTTGAATAATCTAGGGAACTTTGATGAGAAGAATTAAATAAACACTCATCACAGTGAAACAAATCTTCTATACATAATCGAACTTCATGAACAATAGACTTTAAAAAGATTCTCTTAGCATTTTCTTCATTAACATGATATAAACAAAAGGGGGTTTTGCTTAGAATTAACATAGGAAGTTGAATTGTAAATATTGCATCAATGATAGAATCAGTTATTTTAAGTTTGATTTCTCTAAGTTTCAAAATTTGCTCTTTAAATAATTTAATGGCATTGGGTTTTAAGTAAAATTCACATGTGTTTAAGGTAAACATTTGTTGAAGTATACAGAAATTCTTATTAATACAAAGCATCAATAATTGGTTATTACTAATAAAACTATCACTTACTGAGTTGAAACTAAAATTTTCAATCAAATCTTGAAAATAATACCAAGTCTGAGATGTCATTACAATACCTTGTTTAGTGTGTACCCACTCACCCGTGGGTAATTCTTTAAAATTACGAATATGAATTCTCACATTAAAATTCTTTTCCACTACAATTTGTACAAATGTATTCCATTTTAAATTCCATTCAGTACAGATGGGGTGTAGAGGGTGTTCTCGTACCCATTGACTTAACCAATCGTTTGGAGTAAGTTTTTCACACAAGTCCTTTGAACAGTTTTTTATAGAAGTATCACTCGTTGTAGACACATCACAATGAGAGTTTTTTAAAGTATTCAGATCAATGAATAAAGAGTTTTTTGGTGTATCACATGCACTGGATGAAGCATCACTTAGATCAAGTCTTGGTTTCTTTAAAGGTGACATGATGGGGTTGTATATTAAATGACGAAAAGTCAGGCTGATTCTCATATCTTTAATGTTAGGGTCCGGTGCAATGCCATGGGTAAACAGTTCGTTGGTAGGCTTTAACATAACGTAGAGCGAACCATGTTCTAATGAAATCAAAGTCGATGGTGTTTTAGGCCTCTTGAATTCAATTGTTCGTTCGGCACCAAAGCTAAGGACTACGATGGGGAAAGTTGTATCCAATCCACTTTCGTTGTCTTTATGTTGAGCTATGTAGCTGTATCCATTGATGTAGAGATTTAGCAGAACATAGTTGAAGGTAGAAGCCGTCCATTTTTCCACTCGATCCCGCAGTTGTAACATCAGAGGTGTCCAAGGGTTAGCTGGCACATGGGTTCCGCTGAAGGCATAACTTAAAATCGAATCGCCGTATCCTAGAACTTGCCTTTTAGGTTTAATACTTTTTCCATGAATTTTAAACGTTGGCGTGTAGAAAGGTAAAGTTTTTAACTCAGCAAAATACTGATCCGCTTGTTCCTTTTCGATAAAGTTTGAAACATAGTAGACATTCAGTTCGTTTTCCATAAAACTCACAGCAGACATTTTGAAGCAACCAACAAATACGAAATCAAATGGCAGAATGAGCTGTGATCGCTGATAAGCAATCTCTGATAAGATAAGAGACTCGGCACGTGACCTGACGTCACCAATCACATGACTCGTGACGTCACCGTTATCACGTGACCTGATGTTGCTGATAAGAACTATCCTTATCGCTCATTTCTCTTAAGACTGCTGTTGGAGTCAGACATGTTTTCAGGTAAGTGAAACTTTAAAACATTTTTTTTAACTTATACCTATTGAAATATATTATTAGTGAAAGATTATTTCTATATTCATAAAATATTAAACAAAAATCTGAAATCTAGTAATTTTAATCTTTTAATGAAAGCATTAAATCATTAAATTACTTATTGTAAATGAATATCTATTACGATTTATTTTATTGTATACTGAAAAATTTTTTAATCATAGTATTGTTTTATATAAGTCTCTTAACCATGTGTGTTCATAAGTATAAATTTAGAAGTTACTACTTTCAAAAAGTTTTACAAATCAGCATTTTCACATTACTGTTTATTCATATACTGTCTTATGTATTCAATTTAACACTTATGTTGATGATTAGTTACTCAGTTTAAACTTTTACTTTAGGAAATATTATACATTGCATGGTGTATAAACATAGTTTAAACAATATATATTGAAAAAAATGTGCATCTAATAGATGTTTAATATAGCTAACGCATGCAAACCCTATTAAGCATTTTTTTTATAAAGTTCATAAACATGTTGTTACAAGGATTTTAGAAGATCAAACGATTCTATGTTTAATGCTAGGTTCGAATTCAACTTAACAATCTACCCGTTTGTAGTTTTTCTTGGTTTTCACTAAAACTCGCTTAACTATAAGTTACAAAGACTCACACACAGAGCAATCCACTTAGAGAACCAACAGTTAAATATTTAATGGTATAAGTTTAGACTTGTAATCAATAAGTTTCAATACAACTGCATGACTCATTAACCTTGTGATTAGTGCACGATTCTATGGTAAAAGGGAAAGTGTTGGGTTCGAATCCATTTCATCAACCTAGTCGACTGGAGTATTTCATGGTTTTCTCTAAAACCTGCTTAAATATGCAATAGGATTCCTTAGAAAGACTCTCATGCATTTCGCTTATAGGATCCACATATAGTCTTAAACCTTATGAATATCCATATGTGAATGTTTATTCTATAGTAAAACTTTTAAATATAGTACAACAGCATGATACCAGTATGCCTCACGGTAAGTTAGACATTCTGAACAAATCTTATTGTAAAGGACAATTTCTTTCTATGAAAGTGTCATCCCAATTCTCTTACAAGGATTATTGTTTAGCATTTTAAATCATGTACCAAACTTATAAAATTTAGCGGTTATGCAAATGATTAAGTTTTATTACTTATAGTTCACTCGCTATAAATAAGTTGTAAATTTTACCCTGCGATGTAATGCATATATTAAAATACTACATAGTTATTATACAAAAATCTCTTACTATCCGATCATTTATAAATAACTTAAAAATTTATTACTTAGTCTAGATAAAATAATTGCTAAAAAACAATAAGATTTTTAATTTTATCCTAATAAGTAATTTTAAAACCTCTTTTTTTTGTTTTTTTCTTATAAAGTTAAAGTGATTTTAATCCCTTACATTAAAAATTACACTTATATTTTAGTAAAACTTTATTTATTTAATCGATTAAATGCAAAGTTTAACACTTAATGAATTATTTAATATTTTATCTATACAGGAATAGTATAAAAAATTACATTTATGTGCTAGTAAAATTAATTGTCTCATTAGAAGTTTAACCAGCCATTAACTAAAAACAATGAATTTCAATACAACAGCATGATACCAGTATGCCTCACGGTAAGTTATTTTTACTTAGACATTCTGAACAAATCTTATTGTAAAGGACAATTTCTTTCTGTGAAAGTGTCATCCCAATTCTCTTACAAGGATTATTGTTTAGTATTTTAAATCATATACCAAACTTATAAAATTTAGCGGTTATGCAAATGATTAAGTTTTATTACTTATAGTTCACTCGCTATAAATAAGTTGAAAATTTTACCCTGCGATGTAATGCATATATTAAAATACTATATAGTTATTATACAAAAATCTCTCTTGCTATCCGATTATTTATAGATAGTTTATTACTTAGTTTTATAACTAGAGAAAATAATTACTAAAACAATAAGATTTTATTTTATCCCATTAAGTGATTTTAAAACAATTTATTAAAAATTACACTTATATTTTATTAAAACTTTATTTATTAAACATAAAAAGCGCGACTTAACGCACATTATTTTCTTAGCATAATTTTAAAAACCGCATTTTAACAGGTTAATTGCAAAGTTCAACTCTTATTGCAATATTTAAATGTAGTTTACAACTGATATTAAATAAATGATCTCTATAAACTATTTTGTATTACTCTGAAAACACAGAACTCTAACAACATTCTACTAAGATAGGTAGGATTCAACATTCTTATCTGTATGTGAGTCAACGTGTAGCGATAAACAGTTTGTCACATTTGTGTGCAAGGCTGAAGGTTGTATTTCGCTAAGGGAAATTTCTTCAATTTTAAGTAAGTTTCATAATTTATTATTACTATTTGATAATTTATTTAACTTAATATGTATCTCTACTCTATACGTAATATCTTAATATGTATACTCTAGTAAATTTATTTGTTTATATCATAAAAAAATTATTAAAACATAACTTTTATTAAAACATTACATAAGACAATTTTTATTGATTTATTGAAGAGAGAAATCAATTTAAGAAATTTGCATAACATATCAAACTACTTTCCCAAACGAATATTTACTGCTTAAATGAAATCTAGAAAAGTTTCGATTTAAATTGTGTATGTTCAGAAATTATCTGAGTAAAACTAAATTTTGCAATATATAAAACTCTTTCACAAACGAATTTTTATTTTTTAACTATAACTTACTTTTATATTTATTTATTTCAATACCGTTTAAGTGATACGTAGGTAATAATCGTTTAAACTCATTGTATGATATGCTTTGTGAAAAAAATATTGCATTTTCCTAATTATCCGCTGTATTTTAGCTTAATCTTTATATGAGATAGTATTGATTACTAATATGTATGGCTCGCCAGCGTATATAATGCATGATTCATCAGCTGTAGGGGTTTTCCGTTGCAGGTGATAACTGACTCATAGAATATTCCGTATTATCTGTTTTTTAAGAAAACTGTTTATTTTCATTTAAAATGATACGTTGAATTTTTATGCAATTTATTTAGAAATGTTTAATACAAAATAACTTTTAGTAACTGATAGTTTTTAAATATAACTAATCCTTTTTATTATTATAGTTTATATCAATTATTTTATAAAAAGAACTTATTTTTATTATTTCAAGTTTAAAAGTATTTACCTGTTTCATTTAAATCAACTAAGATAGTTTAAATTATATTACAGCGTTAAACTCGAATAAATGTTAAATAATATTTGTGTAGTATCAATATAATGTTTAATTTAAATAACATATTCATGTACTTATAGCTTTTTTGCTTATAAAATTTATGTAAAGTTTTCGTGTTAGGATAAATTTATTTAATAGTAACAGCATAAAGTTTAGTTAATTATAATGTATATAAAATTTAATTGTTGATTTTAAACATTGTATGTCTTTTTAAATTAATATTATTATTATAGGATAGTCATTTTTATTTTATTTTTATTTTTATTTATTTATTTATTTTATAACTTTACTGTATATCTTTGTATGCATTTTTTTAATTAATATTACTATATGAAAGTAATTTTCTTTTAATTTATATTATTATATGAAAGTAATTTTTTTAATTTATATTATTATATAATAGTAATTTTTTTTAATTAATATTATTATATGATAGTATTTTTTTTTAAATTTATAACTTTACTATATATCTTTGTATGCATTTTTTTAATTAATATTATTATATGATAGTAATTTTTTTTAAATTTATATGATAGTCATTTTTTTAAAGTGCATGTGTTCAATTTTTAACGAATGTAAGTTAGAGTTTAAATAAGTGTGAAACTTATTTAGTGAGAATATAAAGTTTAATTTATATAATTTTTATTATATTTAGTTTAATTTAAATAGTTTTTATTGTATTCAGTTTAATTTATAACGTATAAATTATTTATACTCTTCCAATGGTAACACCCAAATTTTAATATCAAAGTCTATACCATTCACATTCAATGTTTTTAATTATATAATACTCACCAACCCTTTGTTTTATTCATTTATGACATTCATTATTGAAAAATATGTGTTTTAAATTATTTATTATTGTTTTGTTTTTAAATCTGTGTGTTAATCCACTGATGACACTTATCCTCAAAATACGAAAATTTCTAGTTAAATCTGTAAAAATTTCTAAATTTCAAGCTCTAAAATACTAAGTGTACTCATTAACCAATTAGAATGCAGTATTAGAATCATCTTGTTTCTATAAATTCTGTAAAAATTTTCCAAATATAAATTTACAATGATAACACTAAAAGTATGAACTCCTATTTAAATTCCTTATTTATTATCTTAACGCAATATATTTTTAATCTCTAAAAATGCTAAGTTTCTAAAATACACATAAATTGTTACTGATGTTAATTAACTTCAGTCATTCATTGTTTCATTCAGTAAAAAATGTTAAGTCCCACCGGAAATTATTTATACTCTTCCAATGGCAACACCTAAATTTTAATGTCTATACCCTGTTTTTAATTCTGTAATACACATCAACCTTTATTTCATTTTGTCAAATTCCCTGAAATACATAGGAAATTTTCTATTTAATTCTGTAATTAATTTATAATCCCCGAATGACAACTCTTCAAAAGTTTCTATTCTTCCGGTGGCAACACCTAAATTTTAAAGTCTATACCCTGTTTTTAACTAGATAATACTCATCTACCTTTGTTTCAGTCAATCAACTTCGCTGTGCATTGCGGAAAATGCTAAGTCTCCGAAATTGTGAAAAAAATACTAAGTCCGAAATTTATGAAAATAAATCTAACTCCTTGAAATTCCACAAAAAAATACTAAGTCATGGCGCACGGTCATTGGAAGACAAAAAAGAAAAATTAAAGTGCTACACAAATTGGTTTTTCATGATATGCCTCCGTGGGAGCTCTTTTCCAATTAAAAAAAAAAGAGTCAACGCGCTGACAAGCTGTACGTCCTGATAAAGTTTGTAATATTCTAAATAGGATATTTCATCCTTTGACTAACGTGGTGTGGAAACCAGCTTGATTTTATATTTTCATTTCAGGGTTCATTCTGAAAGAGAGAACAGCACAAGATTCAGTCCTCTAAAGGTATATCTTCTTCTTTAATATTTTCTTTCGAAAAAATAATTAAAGTTAACTTTTTCTATCTCTCGAAAAACTAAATTTTTTCTTTTTATTTTGAACTAAGTTCGAAAAAATTTTTAAACTCCCGAAAAATTCTTACCGAAAAATTTCTAAGTCCCCTTATTCAAAAAAAATATCTCGTAAAAATTTCTTATCAGTCAAAAATTCTTATCGCGAAAAACCTACCGTTCAAGATAACGCTCCTCTCTCAAACCTATCGTTCAAGATAACGCGGCTCCTCCTCCTCCGCCTGCACTGCTCGCTCCTCGGCTGCTCGGCTCCTCCTGCTCCTCATGGCGTTGAACTCTCATTTTCCATCTACTTCCCCACTGCCGAAGGCAGTGGGGACCCGGTGCGAGTTTTTACCCGATCAGAAATGATTTTTTTAGGGGGCACGAAAGGTCAGGGAAGGTATAGGCGCGCGCAGCGCTGCCGAAGGCAGTGGGGACCCGGGCCGACTTTTTACCCAGTCAGAAATGATTTTTTTAAATTTCTTTTCTTAACACTAAAAGTTACTTTTTGTTTCTGTTACTGTTAGTTTTCTTTTCTTAAGAATAAAAATATGACTTCAGAAGGAATATGTGCGCGCAGCGCACGTATACCTTCACACGTGCGCGCGCATGGGTCTGCGCTGCCGAAGGCAGTGGGGACCCGTTGCGACAAGCGGATAACCACAGAACGACTTCTTGTGTTAAAACTTAGAAAAAAAATTAGCTTGAGTTCGTGTCTCTTGCGCATGCGTAAAAAGAAAGCTGAAAAGGGAAAAAAGTACCGCATGGGGAGAAATTAAATACATTATCCCTCTAAGAATATTTATGTTTGTTTACAACTTTAATATTTTTTTACTGTGATATTTTTCTGACTCGTTTTAAGGAATTGATTACCAATATAAAATTTATAATTTTATCGCATTACTTGAAATGTTTTATTCGTTATTGTATGTTAAATGTCGAAGTCTTGAATGACGGAATTATTTTGTAAGTAAAATATACGTTGTGTCAAATGTTTCGAGGAAGTATGTATGGGACGCAATTCAAATGTAGGATATGGATGCTTTGTCTCTCTTACTTCTATTTCGGAGATTTTCAGCCAGTTGGTGTTACATTAAAAGCAAAAAGTTTTATTTATTTTCTTGCTTTAATGTAAACACTTGCAGGATTGCCTCGCAAGATTGTTTCAAGCTATTGTGATTTCGAATCAGTAAGTTTACTTATCTCTATTTCTCAAAGATCAAGTATATATATATATATTTTTTTTATTTAACCACGAATGTAACACATAAGGAATTTAATGTAGCTATTATATTTTTCACATACTTTGAATAATGTAATTGTAATACAGGAATCCAATTAAAGAATAAGTTGTAAATTTTAATTATTATTAATAATCTTATTCAAATTTAATGTATATTAACCTGTAATGTTTTTCAGTTATGCAGGAGAAACTTCTATTTTTCATTCAGAATTATAAATTTTTTAATTATTCCATTATACATAATATATATACATATAAATCGTTCTGTATTAATAAAATATTTTTATATTTAATTATAATACATTTACGTGTTCTGTTTTTCATGCTGAACAATACTTACTAATAACACTGTAATCTATATCTATATCATTATATAAAGCGCAAAAAATTGTTTGTTTGTGGAGGGTAATCTCTGAAACTACTGAACCGATTTAAAAACTTCTTTCACTGACCGAAAGCTACAGTATGCCATATTGTTATAGGCTATATTTAATTTTGATAAAATAAATTTTAGTTTAAAATCTGAGCATTTTAATTAAAATCCCCATAGAAGCCGTAATAGAAATGGAAATAATGAAATATTAAAAAAATTAGCTGCTGCCAACATAAAAGAAACATTTACATATTCATTTCGTTTTTAAAATATCTTGACGTGAAAAGAAAAGAAATATATTTGCACGTGCATTAAATTGAAATTCATATAAAGCTTTTTTAATTGTTAAACTTACACGTTAAATCTGACGTCATTATAGAATTAAAAGTGTTTATTTTTCTAATAATTTAATTTGATATGATATGATTTGATTTGATATGATATATCTAAGCATCAATGTTTAAACCACGGAGTCTTTATTACTCCGTGGTTTAAACTGATGTGTGTAAACGAAATTGGAATTTAAAAATAAATAAATAAATAAAATAAAATAAAATAAGAAATTCTATTTTATAATATTATTTATTTTAATTTATAATTGTTGCCAAAAAGATTTACGAATTAATTTATTTTTAGACATATAATAAAATATATTTTCACGCGAACAATAATATAAAAAGTGAACTGGATTTTTTGTAAAAAAATAATAAAGATCGAGGAAAATTATTTCCCCATTTTAATCCCCATATTTGGATATAGATATGTATTAGTTATCATGTGCATCCGTTAGATTAAATTGTTTTTGTTGTAAAATTGATAAAATTGGAATTTTAAATTTCAAAACTCTAGAAAAAAAAATGGCAAATTTCCATATTCGATTGAAAACATAAACATTTCATTTCAAAGGATGATATTTACACAATAAACATCCAACTAATAAACTAATTAAAAGGGAAAGGATAAATATTCTATCATAATTTGAAGTCAAATTTGTTTTCAAATGTCTAAATAAAGTATCTGATATAATATACTAATATGTTGCAGCGGAATAGATTTGATATCCGTCATCCTTGGCAGAAAAAAAAAAAAAAATCGCCAAATTATCTGGCGAATATAATTGAATTCCTTTCAAAAATCATGGTTATTTTAAAAACTTACATTAAGAGTGTAACGAATAATATGAAACAATATTTCGTACAATACATATTACGAAAATATACATCTGGCATGTATATTTTCGTATTACGTTTTTGATCGCCAAATACAAAAAACGCCAAGGGTGACAGTTTTGAAATTTAAAATTAAAATTTTGTCAATTTGACAGCAAAATAACTCAATCTAACGCATGCATACAATAACTAATACATATCTATACCCAAATATGAGGATTAAAATCGGGAAATAATTCTTCTAGAATTTTAATTAAAAAAAAAAAAAAAAAAAAAAAAAAAATCCAATGAGCGATTAACATGGAAAATCTTTTTCTTGCATCCACGGGCGGTCAGTGATGTCATACATCGCTTGCGTATTGAGATGTTTAAATTTATTTGGCGACTATTTTTAGCAACTAACAGTTATGGCAAGTAGCTCAATATACATAGCGCATACAGCCATTACTCAAATGTAAATAGCATTTAATTATTTGAGTTACATTATGTTGACTGGAAACCTATTTAATATACCTATGCTCTATAGCTATACTAATATATAAAAAAAAAAAAAAAGGTTTATATGCATATGTAGAGAACGATCGCTAGAACTAAAAAGCCGATTGCTTTTTTTTTTTTTTTTTTTTTTTTTTCTTTCAATAATCAAAAGTTACACTGTCTCTCTCTAAGTGCTAGAAGCTATAATAAATTTTGGTAAAATAAATTTTTAATTAAAATTTTCAATATTTTAATTGAAAACAAAGCATAGATTTGATATCTATCGTCATTGGCGATTTTTGTATTTGGCGATCGAAAACGTAATACGAAAATCTGTATATTATCGTAGTAAATACGAGATGTATGTGTTTACTTCAATTACCCTACTACCGTAGGTAGTGGAAGTATTGTATAGGTTTTGGCAATTGGTCAGTGTGTGTGTATATGTGCACGTGTGTGTGTAATCTTCTGGCTGTCATATCTCCAAAACTAATAAAAATAGAACTACTAAACTTCACAAGTGATTCAGGTCTGGTGTACAGATAAATTTTCCAAATTTTCGTGAAAATTGAAAAACCGGAACTGGCTCATCGAAAACCAGAAATGGGACCCTAAGCCCATATTCATAAACACCTCTAATGATTTTCTTCAAAGTTGCTATATAAATAATATATTAGATGCCCTTTCGATTGAAAAGTTGCTTAGTTCAGGAAAATTGATAGGCGTCCTCTATAAACAGCTCAATTTCAGACTTCGCAAGTGCGTTCCTTTAAAAACGCCTGTACGGATTTTTTTCAAACTCGCCATGTTAACTTCCTATTAAATATCCTTTTGTATGTAATTATTGTTTTTAGGTCAATAATTGAGTATGTTAAGTTTTGGTAAAAGTTGGTGTCTCAAAAACGGCTCTAACGTATTCTTGAAAAATTTTTCTTTAATCCAATTTAGATAACCTTTCTCAAGTATTACGTGCTTATTACAGGAATATTAACGGTCATCCTGATTAGGTAGTTCAGTTTTAAATCTCGGAAATTCGTGTTTAAAAAAATAACTATCTATTTTTTTCCCCTTATTTCTTAACTCGCTATGCAAACTCTGTTGTATGTGTCTTTATACGTGTATCAAGTTTCTCTTACTCGAAAATCTCAAAAAATGCAAGTAATATCTCCAAAAAATTGTATATATTACGTGTAATAGTGGGTAATGGAATTCGTGTGGTTGTTTCACACCAGATTCTGTAATAGTATATATTGTACGAATATTGTTTCATATTATTGATTTCTCCTTTAATATACATTATTAAAATAATAATCAATTATGGAAAAAATCAAACATATTTGCGAAATGAAAAAATAAATAATAATTAAAGCTATTATGACGTCAATTTTATCAAAAACATTTTCATGTCATAGGTTTATTTTTCAATATTTTTTATTCATGAGTAAAGAAATGTTTCTTTTTATGAAATAAATAAAAAAATAGTATTAAGTAAAAATTGCCAACATTTAACAACTAATTAAAAAAAATAATTGTAAAATTATATTTTGACTTTCCAGTTAATAATATTGCCTGACTATAACATATAAACTGATATATTTCTTGATTTTTTACATATCAATCCATCTTTAACTAAAATTTGTTCATCAGTGCGAAGCCGGACGGGTCAGCTAGTTTTTAAATAATCATGATTAGAATAAAGTATCATCATATTCTGATTATTTAAAGTAAGAACTTATTTGATTTTGCTCCCCTCCCCCCTCCTTTTGACCAGAAAAAGAACATTTTTTTTTTTTCTTTCTGTTCATTCTCGAGGGCAATTTTCTTTTCTTTTTTTTTTTTTTTTTTTTCTTGCATTGATTTATATTTTTACTTCTCTTACCATAAGGTGGAGAAAGTATTGTTTTTGGGCCAAATTTTCGAACGCGAGATTTTGTTATATTTACACGTTTCGAGGTGCCATGAATACGAAAATCATGTTTTTAGCAAATGGTCTGTGTGTATGTCTGTGTGTCTGTGTGTGTGTCTGTCTTTTATCAGCATATCTCAAGAACAAATAGTAGCAGACATTCCAAACTTGGTATTCTAAATGTGTATCATATATAGATGCTACAGTAAGCTTTTCGTTAAGATCAAGCAAATGGTTCGTGTACAGGGACAATCAAGAGAGTTCTAATACATTACATCTATGGGGGAAATTGCAGGTAAGTAGAGTTTATCGTCTATAGACTGCACTAAACCAAATGAAACGAATATATATTTTTTGTAATAGAGATAGTTAACTGGGAAAAAATTTTTGTGGATGTGGGAGCCTCGCCTCCCCCCCTGGGGGGACGTCCCCCCTCGAGGGGGGTAAATTTTCTTGATGGGTATCTTTCAAAAGAGCTCGCCAATACCTTTAAAACGAATGGTGGAACCATTGATCTGCGATAATTTAAAACAAAGTTATCGATTTTTTTCACTTTTAACGAAAAAAAAAATAATAATTTTTTTTTTTTTTTTTTTTTTTTTAGAATAAAATGGACTTTTTTTGGATATGTAGTGTTATACTACTTCTCTAATATGGAAATCGTCTGCATCATCATAAAAGATTAAATTTTTTAAATAATAATTTTAATTTTTTTTTAATTTTTTTTTTTTTAACAGAAATATTTTTTAATGACCGAATTAAATTTTATATAAATCTAGGTGCATTAATGAAACGGGGGGTTGAGGGGGAATGTAGCCCCCCCTCACACAGAATTAATTATCATATAAAACTCTTCCGAAGCCTAATTTGAATTGTTTAACATAGGTTTACATAACATCGATACCTTACTTCTTAATCTCCAACCTGTATTCTCAACGTTTTCAGAGATGATATGTTAAAAATGTAAATAGTATATGTAAAATTTCTTTTCAATGATCAATATTGACGTGTTTTACTGTGCGAAAATAAATAATTCTTGTGATGTATATATATAAAATAAATAATAGTAAACGGGCAAAAAAATAAAAATAAAAATAAAAATAAAAAATAAATAGCAACTGAAGCTGGAAGTAAAATATACACAAGAGTACACGGTTATGAAAATGACAAGTACTAAATAATTAATGCGATTTTTCATTGACAAAAGATTGCGATGGATGTATAGATAACTGCAGTATATCCTAATTAATCAAAACAATTAACATTATAAACTGAAAAATGCTCTTATTAAAAAGAAAAAAAAAAATTGGAAAATTTATTTATTTATTTATTTTTTATTTTTATTTTTATTTTTTTATTTTTTGTTAAATATTTAAATAAGATAGATAATTTAAAAAGTATTCATCTCCTTAAAAATCTATGAAACTGATTAACAGAATAAAAATAACCAATAAAACTGTCTATTTCTGATTATATCTAAATATTAATTATTCCATATCCATCCATACTTAATTTGCTTGTTTATTTACATGTGAAAATGTAAACACAACAAAATAGGGATAAACCACTTATTTATCCCTTCACAGCTTTCCTTCTACGCATGCGCAAGACGCACTCGAATCGTAAGCAAAATTTTCTAAGTTTTAACACAAGAAGTCGTTCTGTGGTTATCCGCTTGTCCCGTTGCGAGTTTTTACCCGATCAGAAATGATTTTTTTAGGGGGCACGAAAGGTCAGGGAAGGTATACGCACGCGCAGCGCGTGTATCCCTTAAGTTGAGCGCGCGCAGCGCGCACGGGACTGCATGATTTTTTTTTTTTTTTTTTCTTTTCTTAACACAAAAAATTACTGTTAGTGATTCATTAATTTTAGTGATTCATTTGAAAATACTGACCCGCTAGCGGGCGAAGCCAGCTAGTCTCTTATATTATTAAAATCTGTACGCGTGTGTGTGTCTGTGTGTCTGTGAGAAACGGCTTGACGCAGCTAAGGCTCCGCCGCTAAAGGTCGCACGGACTTCGAACAGGTACCGTCGGACAGAGAATTTATCGCAGATCTGGGTTATCTTATATAAAACAGCGATCACAGCCATTAGAGTCGAGAGATCGTACAGTATGTTTATCGATGGATGAAATCCACTTTAAACCGCTTATGGATTATAAAGGGGGGAATATTGTTGGCCATGCCTACAATAACGAAAAATGTGCAACAAGTGCATATGTATGGATTATAAAGTCTGGCCAGTATATATGTCTTAAAATTTAGGTGTTGCCACCCGAAATTACTTATAATCTTCAATGTCAGCGGTCTAGAAGTTTCTATTCTTCCGGTGGCAACACCTAAATTTTTAAAGTCTATACCACTCATTAAATGCTTTTAATTATATAACACGCATCATCCCTTTGTTTCAGTCAACCCAACCTATTCATTCCCTGAAATATATTTTCTATCGCGAAAAATTTTGAAGTCCCCAAAATTGTGAAAAAATACTAAGTCTGAAATTTAGGAAAATAAATCTAACTGAAAAATATTCAAAGTCCACAGGACATTACTCGAAACGATTCCATTGTCTTATACGGTAAATTGAAATATAACACACGGATAAAAGATCGACATATACGGGAGAAATTCAATTTACCGTATAAGACAATGGAATCGTTTCGAGTAATGTCCTGTGGACTTTGAATATTTTTCACTGCGTGTTGTGGTACGTTTAAAAGTTTACTTCAACAATCTTTTACATAAAATAATAATAATAATTAATTAATATGTTTTTGGTTTTCTTTATATTTTTAAGTTTTTCGCGATTGAAGTTAAACCTTTGCTTCATTAGTGTGTTTTATAAAACTAATAAATATGGATTTAAGTTTTTGTTTATTTAAAATTATTAATACCTTATTCTTAAATTATTTATTGTATTAACTATATTAATACTAATAAGAATTGAATATTATTATGTATAGTTGTAAATATATACAAAGGACTACTGACACAATATATACAGTTTCAATTTCTTTATTAAAAATGCATAACATATATACAGATTAATTTACAATTTAGATAAAGCAGCTTCAATATGATTTTCATACAGTTTCATATTTAGTTCTTTAAAGAAAGAAATATTGTAATGACATGTACAGGTTATATTTTGAGCAATAGCAAACATATTTAATTTTAAAAGTATCTCGTCGCGATTTAATTGAAATTTTGCAAGTAATGATATCGTTGAATAATCTAGGGAACTTTGATGAGAAGAATTAAATAAACACTCATCACAGTGAAACAAATCTTCTATACATAATCGAACTTCATGAACAATAGACTTTAAAAAGATTCTCTTAGCATTTTCTTCATTAACATGATATAAACAAAAGGGGGTTTTGCTTAGAATTAACATAGGAAGTTGAATTGTAAATATTGCATCAATGATAGAATCAGTTATTTTAAGTTTGATTTCTCTAAGTTTCAAAATTTGCTCTTTAAATAATTTAATGGCATTGGGTTTTAAGTAAAATTCACATGTGTTTAAGGTAAACATTTGTTGAAGTATACAGAAATTCTTATTAATACAAAGCATCAATAATTGGTTATTACTAATAAAACTATCACTTACTGAGTTGAAACTAAAATTTTCAATCAAATCTTGAAAATAATACCAAGTCTGAGATGTCATTACAATACCTTGTTTAGTGTGTACCCACTCACCCGTGGGTAATTCTTTAAAATTACGAATATGAATTCTCACATTAAAATTCTTTTCCACTACAATTTGTACAAATGTATTCCATTTTAAATTCCATTCAGTACAGATGGGGTGTAGAGGGTGTTCTCGTACCCATTGACTTAACCAATCGTTTGGAGTAAGTTTTTCACACAAGTCCTTTGAACAGTTTTTTATAGAAGTATCACTCGTTGTAGACACATCACAATGAGAGTTTTTTAAAGTATTCAGATCAATGAATAAAGAGTTTTTTGGTGTATCACATGCACTGGATGAAGCATCACTTAGATCAAGTCTTGGTTTCTTTAAAGGTGACATGATGGGGTTGTATATTAAATGACGAAAAGTCAGGCTGATTCTCATATCTTTAATGTTAGGGTCCGGTGCAATGCCATGGGTAAACAGTTCGTTGGTAGGCTTTAACATAACGTAGAGCGAACCATGTTCTAATGAAATCAAAGTCGATGGTGTTTTAGGCCTCTTGAATTCAATTGTTCGTTCGGCACCAAAGCTAAGGACTACGATGGGGAAAGTTGTATCCAATCCACTTTCGTTGTCTTTATGTTGAGCTATGTAGCTGTATCCATTGATGTAGAGATTTAGCAGAACATAGTTGAAGGTAGAAGCCGTCCATTTTTCCACTCGATCCCGCAGTTGTAACATCAGAGGTGTCCAAGGGTTAGCTGGCACATGGGTTCCGCTGAAGGCATAACTTAAAATCGAATCGCCGTATCCTAGAACTTGCCTTTTAGGTTTAATACTTTTTCCATGAATTTTAAACGTTGGCGTGTAGAAAGGTAAAGTTTTTAACTCAGCAAAATACTGATCCGCTTGTTCCTTTTCGATAAAGTTTGAAACATAGTAGACATTCAGTTCGTTTTCCATAAAACTCACAGCAGACATTTTGAAGCAACCAACAAATACGAAATCAAATGGCAGAATGAGCTGTGATCGCTGATAAGCAATCTCTGATAAGATAAGAGACTCGGCACGTGACCTGACGTCACCAATCACATGACTCGTGACGTCACCGTTATCACGTGACCTGATGTTGCTGATAAGAACTATCCTTATCGCTCATTTCTCTTAAGACTGCTGTTGGAGTCAGACATGTTTTCAGGTAAGTGAAACTTTAAAACATTTTTTTTAACTTATACCTATTGAAATATATTATTAGTGAAAGATTATTTCTATATTCATAAAATATTAAACAAAAATCTGAAATCTAGTAATTTTAATCTTTTAATGAAAGCATTAAATCATTAAATTACTTATTGTAAATGAATATCTATTACGATTTATTTTATTGTATACTGAAAAATTTTTTAATCATAGTATTGTTTTATATAAGTCTCTTAACCATGTGTGTTCATAAGTATAAATTTAGAAGTTACTACTTTCAAAAAGTTTTACAAATCAGCATTTTCACATTACTGTTTATTCATATACTGTCTTATGTATTCAATTTAACACTTATGTTGATGATTAGTTACTCAGTTTAAACTTTTACTTTAGGAAATATTATACATTGCATGGTGTATAAACATAGTTTAAACAATATATATTGAAAAAAATGTGCATCTAATAGATGTTTAATATAGCTAACGCATGCAAACCCTATTAAGCATTTTTTTTATAAAGTTCATAAACATGTTGTTACAAGGATTTTAGAAGATCAAACGATTCTATGTTTAATGCTAGGTTCGAATTCAACTTAACAATCTACCCGTTTGTAGTTTTTCTTGGTTTTCACTAAAACTCGCTTAACTATAAGTTACAAAGACTCACACACAGAGCAATCCACTTAGAGAACCAACAGTTAAATATTTAATGGTATAAGTTTAGACTTGTAATCAATAAGTTTCAATACAACTGCATGACTCATTAACCTTGTGATTAGTGCACGATTCTATGGTAAAAGGGAAAGTGTTGGGTTCGAATCCATTTCATCAACCTAGTCGACTGGAGTATTTCATGGTTTTCTCTAAAACCTGCTTAAATATGCAATAGGATTCCTTAGAAAGACTCTCATGCATTTCGCTTATAGGATCCACATATAGTCTTAAACCTTATGAATATCCATATGTGAATGTTTATTCTATAGTAAAACTTTTAAATATAGTACAACAGCATGATACCAGTATGCCTCACGGTAAGTTAGACATTCTGAACAAATCTTATTGTAAAGGACAATTTCTTTCTATGAAAGTGTCATCCCAATTCTCTTACAAGGATTATTGTTTAGCATTTTAAATCATGTACCAAACTTATAAAATTTAGCGGTTATGCAAATGATTAAGTTTTATTACTTATAGTTCACTCGCTATAAATAAGTTGTAAATTTTACCCTGCGATGTAATGCATATATTAAAATACTACATAGTTATTATACAAAAATCTCTTACTATCCGATCATTTATAAATAACTTAAAAATTTATTACTTAGTCTAGATAAAATAATTGCTAAAAAACAATAAGATTTTTAATTTTATCCTAATAAGTAATTTTAAAACCTCTTTTTTTTGTTTTTTTCTTATAAAGTTAAAGTGATTTTAATCCCTTACATTAAAAATTACACTTATATTTTAGTAAAACTTTATTTATTTAATCGATTAAATGCAAAGTTTAACACTTAATGAATTATTTAATATTTTATCTATACAGGAATAGTATAAAAAATTACATTTATGTGCTAGTAAAATTAATTGTCTCATTAGAAGTTTAACCAGCCATTAACTAAAAACAATGAATTTCAATACAACAGCATGATACCAGTATGCCTCACGGTAAGTTATTTTTACTTAGACATTCTGAACAAATCTTATTGTAAAGGACAATTTCTTTCTGTGAAAGTGTCATCCCAATTCTCTTACAAGGATTATTGTTTAGTATTTTAAATCATATACCAAACTTATAAAATTTAGCGGTTATGCAAATGATTAAGTTTTATTACTTATAGTTCACTCGCTATAAATAAGTTGAAAATTTTACCCTGCGATGTAATGCATATATTAAAATACTATATAGTTATTATACAAAAATCTCTCTTGCTATCCGATTATTTATAGATAGTTTATTACTTAGTTTTATAACTAGAGAAAATAATTACTAAAACAATAAGATTTTATTTTATCCCATTAAGTGATTTTAAAACAATTTATTAAAAATTACACTTATATTTTATTAAAACTTTATTTATTAAACATAAAAAGCGCGACTTAACGCACATTATTTTCTTAGCATAATTTTAAAAACCGCATTTTAACAGGTTAATTGCAAAGTTCAACTCTTATTGCAATATTTAAATGTAGTTTACAACTGATATTAAATAAATGATCTCTATAAACTATTTTGTATTACTCTGAAAACACAGAACTCTAACAACATTCTACTAAGATAGGTAGGATTCAACATTCTTATCTGTATGTGAGTCAACGTGTAGCGATAAACAGTTTGTCACATTTGTGTGCAAGGCTGAAGGTTGTATTTCGCTAAGGGAAATTTCTTCAATTTTAAGTAAGTTTCATAATTTATTATTACTATTTGATAATTTATTTAACTTAATATGTATCTCTACTCTATACGTAATATCTTAATATGTATACTCTAGTAAATTTATTTGTTTATATCATAAAAAAATTATTAAAACATAACTTTTATTAAAACATTACATAAGACAATTTTTATTGATTTATTGAAGAGAGAAATCAATTTAAGAAATTTGCATAACATATCAAACTACTTTCCCAAACGAATATTTACTGCTTAAATGAAATCTAGAAAAGTTTCGATTTAAATTGTGTATGTTCAGAAATTATCTGAGTAAAACTAAATTTTGCAATATATAAAACTCTTTCACAAACGAATTTTTATTTTTTAACTATAACTTACTTTTATATTTATTTATTTCAATACCGTTTAAGTGATACGTAGGTAATAATCGTTTAAACTCATTGTATGATATGCTTTGTGAAAAAAATATTGCATTTTCCTAATTATCCGCTGTATTTTAGCTTAATCTTTATATGAGATAGTATTGATTACTAATATGTATGGCTCGCCAGCGTATATAATGCATGATTCATCAGCTGTAGGGGTTTTCCGTTGCAGGTGATAACTGACTCATAGAATATTCCGTATTATCTGTTTTTTAAGAAAACTGTTTATTTTCATTTAAAATGATACGTTGAATTTTTATGCAATTTATTTAGAAATGTTTAATACAAAATAACTTTTAGTAACTGATAGTTTTTAAATATAACTAATCCTTTTTATTATTATAGTTTATATCAATTATTTTATAAAAAGAACTTATTTTTATTATTTCAAGTTTAAAAGTATTTACCTGTTTCATTTAAATCAACTAAGATAGTTTAAATTATATTACAGCGTTAAACTCGAATAAATGTTAAATAATATTTGTGTAGTATCAATATAATGTTTAATTTAAATAACATATTCATGTACTTATAGCTTTTTTGCTTATAAAATTTATGTAAAGTTTTCGTGTTAGGATAAATTTATTTAATAGTAACAGCATAAAGTTTAGTTAATTATAATGTATATAAAATTTAATTGTTGATTTTAAACATTGTATGTCTTTTTAAATTAATATTATTATTATAGGATAGTCATTTTTATTTTATTTTTATTTTTATTTATTTATTTATTTTATAACTTTACTGTATATCTTTGTATGCATTTTTTTAATTAATATTACTATATGAAAGTAATTTTCTTTTAATTTATATTATTATATGAAAGTAATTTTTTTAATTTATATTATTATATAATAGTAATTTTTTTTAATTAATATTATTATATGATAGTATTTTTTTTTAAATTTATAACTTTACTATATATCTTTGTATGCATTTTTTTAATTAATATTATTATATGATAGTAATTTTTTTTAAATTTATATGATAGTCATTTTTTTAAAGTGCATGTGTTCAATTTTTAACGAATGTAAGTTAGAGTTTAAATAAGTGTGAAACTTATTTAGTGAGAATATAAAGTTTAATTTATATAATTTTTATTATATTTAGTTTAATTTAAATAGTTTTTATTGTATTCAGTTTAATTTATAACGTATAAATTATTTATACTCTTCCAATGGTAACACCCAAATTTTAATATCAAAGTCTATACCATTCACATTCAATGTTTTTAATTATATAATACTCACCAACCCTTTGTTTTATTCATTTATGACATTCATTATTGAAAAATATGTGTTTTAAATTATTTATTATTGTTTTGTTTTTAAATCTGTGTGTTAATCCACTGATGACACTTATCCTCAAAATACGAAAATTTCTAGTTAAATCTGTAAAAATTTCTAAATTTCAAGCTCTAAAATACTAAGTGTACTCATTAACCAATTAGAATGCAGTATTAGAATCATCTTGTTTCTATAAATTCTGTAAAAATTTTCCAAATATAAATTTACAATGATAACACTAAAAGTATGAACTCCTATTTAAATTCCTTATTTATTATCTTAACGCAATATATTTTTAATCTCTAAAAATGCTAAGTTTCTAAAATACACATAAATTGTTACTGATGTTAATTAACTTCAGTCATTCATTGTTTCATTCAGTAAAAAATGTTAAGTCCCACCGGAAATTATTTATACTCTTCCAATGGCAACACCTAAATTTTAATGTCTATACCCTGTTTTTAATTCTGTAATACACATCAACCTTTATTTCATTTTGTCAAATTCCCTGAAATACATAGGAAATTTTCTATTTAATTCTGTAATTAATTTATAATCCCCGAATGACAACTCTTCAAAAGTTTCTATTCTTCCGGTGGCAACACCTAAATTTTAAAGTCTATACCCTGTTTTTAACTAGATAATACTCATCTACCTTTGTTTCAGTCAATCAACTTCGCTGTGCATTGCGGAAAATGCTAAGTCTCCGAAATTGTGAAAAAAATACTAAGTCCGAAATTTATGAAAATAAATCTAACTCCTTGAAATTCCACAAAAAAATACTAAGTCATGGCGCACGGTCATTGGAAGACAAAAAAGAAAAATTAAAGTGCTACACAAATTGGTTTTTCATGATATGCCTCCGTGGGAGCTCTTTTCCAATTAAAAAAAAAAGAGTCAACGCGCTGACAAGCTGTACGTCCTGATAAAGTTTGTAATATTCTAAATAGGATATTTCATCCTTTGACTAACGTGGTGTGGAAACCAGCTTGATTTTATATTTTCATTTCAGGGTTCATTCTGAAAGAGAGAACAGCACAAGATTCAGTCCTCTAAAGGTATATCTTCTTCTTTAATATTTTCTTTCGAAAAAATAATTAAAGTTAACTTTTTCTATCTCTCGAAAAACTAAATTTTTTCTTTTTATTTTGAACTAAGTTCGAAAAAATTTTTAAACTCCCGAAAAATTCTTACCGAAAAATTTCTAAGTCCCCTTATTCAAAAAAAATATCTCGTAAAAATTTCTTATCAGTCAAAAATTCTTATCGCGAAAAACCTACCGTTCAAGATAACGCTCCTCTCTCAAACCTATCGTTCAAGATAACGCGGCTCCTCCTCCTCCGCCTGCACTGCTCGCTCCTCGGCTGCTCGGCTCCTCCTGCTCCTCATGGCGTTGAACTCTCATTTTCCATCTACTCACCCCCTAAGCAAAGCATTATGTATAAACACCCGTGCGACATAAACAGGCCTTTATTTTTTATTTATGATCCTGTCCACATTTTAAAAAACATAAGGAATAATTGTTTAAATAAAAAAAATGATGGGTTGTGTATGTATTATCCTGATTTTGAAAATCATGAAATAATAAAAACTGCTTCCTTCGAAACCTTAAAAAAGCTCCATTCTATCGAATCAGGTAATTTATTAAAATTTTCTTATGGAGTAACATTAAAAGCATTAATTAGTACCTACAAACCTCGAGCGACAGAATGTAAAGTTTGTCTTACAAATTTTTAATGATCATGTTATTGAGGGCCTTCGTTAATTTTCTGAAAATAATGACTTGCAGCATTGCCAGGATACTGCTGATTATATTCGGTTAATATACACATGGTGGTCAATTATGAATGTTAAAAGCTTATTTAAAGGGCAAAGTAAAAATAATGTTTTCCAAGAGCCGCTTATTTTATCTGAAACAGATGAAAAGAATATATTTTTAAATAAATTCCTAATTTGGTTAGATAGTTGGAAAAAATTAAATCATACAACTGGAATATTAACTAGGGAAACACATGCCGCTTTACAACATACTACTGAATGCGTATTAAAATTATTGCATTACTGTATAAATGACTTAGGGTTTATGTATATTCTAACAGGCAAACTTCAAACGGATGCTTTGGAACAGAGGTTCGGGAAGTTTAGACAACTTGCAGGTTCTCAGTATTTAATATAAGTGCGACAACTGTTTGAAACCGAAACTAAATTACGTCTTCAGAGCATTGGCCCTTTAAAAATTAAGTCCTGCAAGTATGGTGACTTGTATGTTGACACAGAAAATTGTGAAATAGGAGAATTAGAGACCTGTGAAGGATCCAAACTTCCACCCTTTGCTCAAAGCATTACCGTTTCAGATAATGACATCTCCAATATTTCGAATATTATACCTTTAATATCATATGTGGCAGGATATTGTGCATTTGCAACAATTAAAAAAATTAGCAACTGTAATTCATGTAAATTTAACTTAATTCTTAGTGGAGATGAATCTAATTTAAATGAAATTTTGTACATTAAAAAAATTGACAGGGGTAGTTTAATGTACCCTCATCCTAAAGTTCTTGATATTGTAATACATGTGTTCATAATTGTACAAAAATTAATTTCCAAAGATTTCGAACATTTGTTCTTAAATGAAATTAATCAAAGGCAGTTTGTTATAAGATATAGCAGCAAATGTTTTAAGCGAAAAAGAAATATTTATAAATGTCAATTGTCCTTCAGGCCATTCTGCTACTGTCATTATGAGGTACATTGTTAGGGCTGCAACAAATACATTTTTAAAAAACTACTGTAGAGAAAAGAATGATGTAAAAAAATCAGATAATAAACGAAAACTTGCAACAATTAAAAAATAAACCAGGGTTATAGTAATTTAAATACTGATATATCAGTCGATTTTTTGAAAAAAAAAAAAAATCATTGATAGGAATAGAATCCTATTTATGTTTTTATAATTAAAATAAAATGATTGATAATGTGGATAGTATGCATATATATATATATATATATATATATATAATACAAATGTACAATAATGTATGAATACATAATTAAAATCAAATAAATCTTAATTTAAATAAATTATTTATATCTTATTATATTGAAATATTTCTACTTTCTTTTATTAATGTACAGTCATATCAATGTTTATGAAAGTAATGATTTGTTATTTTATTATAATTAACATGTGATTAGAAATTAATTTCTTATGTGAAATAAAAGCATTTTTGAAAGAGTTTTGTTTTTGTGTTATTTTGAAAAACACAGTTATGCATTTTATTTAGAAAAGAAAATAACCAAATAAAAATACGATAATTATTAACCCAATGTTAATGAAATTTATTTTAAATGTTTGAAATATATAATCCTTTTTAAGAAAACTGTTTTTCTCCTTTGTTTTAAAAAACAATTTTTATGTGGAAGGTTAAAAATAAGTGATATTTTGTAAAATTGCAATTTAATTGAAAAAGAAAAATCCAAGTTTTAAGGGGGAAAAAAAGAAAAGAAAATTTTATTTAAAAGATTATTTCTATGGGTATTTAATATATATATATGTATCTAAATTATGAAAAAAGTAAATATATTTATATTTAGCTTTACCATATATATATTTATATATGTATATAAACCTATTTAATTTAATTCAGATTTTTTCCCCCTTAAAATAATAATAAATTAAGTAAAGTTAAAGTGTTAAATAGTGTCAAAATTTCTAATAAAATCTTTAAGAAAATATTTATGGAGAACCTCTTAAAAAAAAAATATATATATATATATATAGATATAGATATATATATGTGTGTGTGTGTGTGTGTGTGTGTGTGTGTGTGTGTGTGTGTGTGTGTGTGTGTGTGCGTAATAGAAAATAATGAATATTTGTAGCCATTTTTCGCTATAACTCGTTAAACGATTTTTTTTTTTCTCCCTTGCAAAAAATTAAATTATATGCATTTTCCTTTCCTTTTCTTTTTTTTTTTTTTTTTTTTTTTTTTTAATTTAATAAATCCATTAAAATAATGGTTTTTATGGGTAATTTATTTATTATTATTATTTTATTAGAATACTATATAAGTCTATACTGCATTTCACTTTTTCGATGTTTAAACAAATTCGATTAAATATAAATCGGTTTTTTTTTTCTTAACATATATTTAGTATTATAGTTAATAAATCTTCTAAAATAGAATGACTGATGATTTTTTCCTGTGTTTAAACAAACCAATTTCAGGTAAATGGAATTTTTATTTTGATAATAATAATAATAATAATAATAAATGCGTTTGCATCATAAATGATTTGAAAAACGAAATTAAAATTTTCCTTTAAATAAATAAATCTATTATGCTAAATTTGACAAAAATTTTTAATAACTTATTTGAATTATAAAATTTACTAGTTTTATTGTAAATTTATAATTTAAAAATACGTTCGAATTCTTCTATATTAAAAAAATAAAAATTAAAAATTAAATACATTGGAATTTAATTTCTTTAGTTTAGTTGTTAACAACAATAACAATAATAAGTTCATTGGAATTCTTCTATATCAGAATAGATAAATAGTTTTAAAATATATCGCATTTTTCCTCATTTTGTTTAGCGACTAAAAATAATAATAATAATAATAAATACTGTGTGTGTCATACTAATCCCTTAAGAATTGATAATTTGTTGCAATAAAATATTTATTAAAATAACAATGCTAGAGAAAGGAATTTAAAATAATGCGTGGATAATTTATAAATGAAAAATATAAAACAGCACTATTCTTTTCCCCCTTTTAAATTGAAATTTCTAAAATTCTTAATAAACTAAGATACAGTAAAATAATTGTATAAAATGTTTTTGTAAAATATAACTATATATTTTTAATAAGATATTAAAATTACAAAATGATAACAGCATTAAAATATTTCGTAAATTCAACAATACTAATTTAACCTGAATCTGAGTTTGTTTTCATCTAGAGAGAAAGAGAGAGAAGAAAAGAAAGGGGGGGGGGGGACTCTTTTTGCAGGTGTAGAACATTAGACAAGGGAGAAAACTCGTTTACAATCATCGGACTACGGAGTCGGCCATATTGAATAGCTGCGGAGGCCTTCTTTACAGGGGGTGTTGTTATAGTACCAAATTTGACATCTTATTCTGAAGTATCATATAGGCAGTTTCCCCACAAAAGGAAATTTTTTGAACCGTTATTTTTTCCACCACTTAGTTTTCCGCTTGACTAATCACTGATATTTATTTTTAAAAAAATTACGGATTTCTGCTATTCAAAATTCCTTTTGTATAGGGGAGGAAAGTAAAACGATATTTGATTTTTAAAACTATATATTTTAACTACTGCACGTTACCGAATTACGTATGTTTTTTATTTATTTATTTGTTTATTTATTTATTTAGTGGGGAAAAAAGAAAAGAAAAGGCGATGAATAAAATGTATTCATAAGATAGTATAATCAGGCAAAAATAGTTTGAATTTAAGAAACAGCCTTCAGATTTCTACATTCACAATAAATTCACAATTATATTTAAATTCAGTATCTTAGAAATTCATTTTCTTTTATTTACTTTAGTTTTCTAATGACGTTTGTTAATATTCGTGATATTTTATGTTATCTTTAATGATCGATTTTTTTTTTTTTTTTTTTCTTTCTTCTTCTTCGTTTCTTTCCAAAGAAAAACTAGTATGTTGGAGTTGGGGCAAAAACAAAATATCTTTCTATATCATTTCATAGAACAGCTCCACTATATCATTTAACATGCATAAAAGTTTAATATCACATTATGTCACATATCAAGTTTGGTATGTTTATGTGCCATAGAAATTGATATTTAGCCTTCCTATTATTACGGGGCAAATTGCAGCACAGCAGCACTACCGGTCGGCCTATACGAACTTAAATTGAATCGGAATAGTGTTTACAGTGGCCCTCTCATAAGTTTCGTGCAATTATATATACACTACAGAATCTGAGTAGTCTTTCATGGGGAAAATTGCAGCATCGCAGCGCGGCCTATCAAGTGATATACACCCTAATTGAATAAGCATAATATTTCATTATGACTCTCTTATGTATTAAGTTTTGTTCGATTATACACAAAAGAACCTGAGATATAGCCTTCCCTTAAATGGAAGAAATCGCAGTATAGCAGCGGAATCTGCTGAGCGATTATATGACATTCTGTGAAGTAGTTCGTGAGATACAGACTTTTTCTAAAAATGATCAAATCGTGTTCTGGACTTCTCAAAACGAGTAAATCAGACGAAAACCGGATGTCGAAAAAAGTTCAATACTTTCTTCTATTGAATATAAAAGAGAGTAAAAAATGTAAGAAACTGTAATTTATATCAGATTGAAACTTTATTTATATTAAAAGTTAGATTTTTTATTAATCTAAAGCACAGCAAGAATTAAATAAAAAATTATCATACTGCAGGATTTCTGCACCATGATCTCAAGAAATTGAAACGAGCAGAAAACGTACTTCTGAAACAAAATACAGTGTGTTTCAAAATTCATGGGTAAAAATTTAAGGGGTGGTAGAAAACATCTAAACAAGCCATTTTCACAATACAATGCATGGGCGGAAAACAAGCGGTGTATGGTCTGGCGATTGGGAATGCTTTGGAAGCCGCAAGACTGTTGTGGTATTTTTCGGTCTGGCACGTGTCTTCTCGGAAAACGCTACATATACAGTCTTGCAGCTTCCATGTCCGCCATTTCCTGATTACTGTATGTCGCCATATCTTCTGAAATCCACTGTAGAAATGACGAAGTGTAAGAAAACGTGCGCTTTATACTTTCCATTACAGCGCTCTCTAGCGGTCACCATGAATTTTTGCCCATGAATTTTGAAACACCCTGTATAGTGAATATTGATATGAAAAATAAACTTGTTCTAACTTCTTACATACTAGTGAATTGCATTGACAAAAGAAATATATATATATATATATATATATATATATATATATATATCGCCTCAATCTAGAACGGTTAAGCTGCCATTTTCTGAATCCCTAAACTAGAAATACAGATTTCTGAGCTATGCGTATAAGATAAGCCAATAAACTGAATCGACGAAATGATCCGGAATTTCTAGTCTATGCATTTCTAGATGGTGAAACAATATTATGAATATTATGAATCCCTTGCATTACAAGAAATTCTTGCTTTATTTCCTAGAATTGGGTCATAAACTCGAATTATAATTTCTAAAACTCGCCTCTTGCGTTCGCATTTATTTACAGTGATTATTAAACAAGTTTGACCTCGATAATATAGGCAGACGCTCTCTAGAATTCTAATAGAGGTTTCTAGAACTCGCTTTCAAAAAGGACTAGAATCTATTAGGTTGATATGGAAATATTTTTACTAGAGCTGTAATTTAGTTTCTACACTGTAAAAAATATGTTCTATTTGCTTCCCGACATTCTCTGTAATTTCAGAAAATACGTTATGAAAACGTAATTTTTTCGCAAATTATGCGTATTTTCTCAAATTACAGAAAATTTCTGGCAGCAAATAGGACATATTCTTTACAGTGAGGTGTCAGTCACAGAATTTCTTCTTTGTGTGATTCGCTGATAAATAAACAAATAAATATTAAACTGATTTAATTTATTATTACTTTCTTTTTTATTCCAGAGACGAATGTATTGGGTTTGTAATATTTTCGACTTCTGTTTTTCGATGAATTTGCACGTTTCGATAGATTCAGAACACGATTTGACTGTTTTTTAAATATGTCTGTCTGTGTGTCTGTTTATGTGTGTGTAACAATAATTTTGTGGCAACTATAGCTCAAGAACTAATGCACAGAATTTCATATAAATTTATATGTAGTCTATCAAGTTTTAGTGAAAATCGCCAAACAGATGGCGCTGCCGTTTCAATTTTGCAAAATTTTTAATGTAGTAATATACGACAAAATATCGCAAAACTATGCGCAATGAGAATATTTTTAACGAATCATTGTGAAATAAAAAAGAATTTGTTTATGGTAATAACAACCAACCAGGAAAACATTTTTACACGTGTAAGAACATCGCTACCCCCCCCCCCCCCCCCCACTCACACACACTCCTCCTTTTCTGAGGAATGTAAGTATTCAGCATGAGTGTTTTGTCAATGAAACTCGTCTAAACGAATATATTGAACCATAGATCTGTGCAAAGTTATATATATATATTTTTTTTTTTTTCCATTTTTTACAAAAAAAAAAAAAAAAAAATTCCCACATGTAATTTATAAAGCACAAAATTGTCTTTTTTTTTTTTTTTTTTTTTTCTACATTTACATTTAGTGTTATTTGTGTTTAGTGTTACAATGTTATACTCTTAGATGAAAATCGCCGGCATTCATTGTGGAAAATAATTTTAATAAATTATAATAAATAATTTGTAATTCGTCAATTTGTATAGGAAAATGTAGAAAAAAGTTTTATGATGGCCAAAACTTATTAATTTTTTACCTATAAGTATTATGTAACACGATTGTATTGCGATATTACTTATAAGTAAGGGGACACTACCAATCGTCTCTGGCAGCAAAAACCTATGTTATTTTATGATTTTAAATTTCGTTATCATATTCAGAAAATTAACAACCACTGATTTTTTTCTCATTTTACAAAAGATAGTCTTTAAATTTATAATATTCCATTTTTCAAATAAAAAATGCAAAAAACGAAATTGTGAAAAACTTAAGATTTAAATATCAACATTTGGAAAACATATAAACAAATTTGATACGACATAATTTTTTGAATGGATCACGGGGGTAAAAATACATCACGAAATGAGTAATTCTGTTGGCTTTTAAAAAATTTTCACATAGAATAATATGGGATTTGGTTGTGAGCCACTGTTGGTGACCAACTGACTACGTAAGAGTCCTAGTTCTGGATAGAGTGCCCTACGCAAGGTATGTATAAGAGATCCTAGTCCGTCTGTATTCAGTGAGTTTCGGAGGAAAATACCAAATGGCTAGGTTGTCGAGCGTTACTGGATTCGTACCCGGCACTTTCCGTCGATCAGTTTTGTGCCTGACAGTCGGACAATCGGATAGATAGAGAGGAGTTTTAAATCTATGTCAGATTTTCTTTCTTTCTTTTTTTTTTTTTTTTAAACATAATTACTTCGTAAAACATTCATAAATAAATTTCATGCTCACATACATTAAAGTTTCACCAGTAATAAACAACTAAATACCGAAATCGTTACCTGCTTTACTTATCTACTTATTCATAAAAAATTTGGTGTGAAACAAACACACGATTTGAAAGAGGGAATTGTCTTATAGGTCACTCGGTATATATTCAATCACAAAAAAATGTTATTGGTTATGTATGACTTTAAAAATAATTTCAGTAATTCTAGCAATAAAAATAAAATAACTTATTCAAAATAAACAATCTCTACACTATCATTCATTCTTAAGAACAATAATCAAGTATTCCTTTCATTTTCCATTTTTATTTATTTTTATGCATATATTCTTCAAACATTGCAGCTTATAGATTCATTGTAGATAATATAAAGTCATGTTTAATTCAATAAACATTTAAATAACCTAATGTTTTCCTCTTTTGCAATATTTTGGTAATCTAAATAAATGCATCTAATAGCTTAGTTTAAATGAATATTTTGGTTTGTGATCTCAATCTTTTACCATCGGATCACAATTTGACATAATCGGCACCAAATGTGGTGTAAATTATTCATTTACCTTTTATGTTTTCATATTTTAAATTAATTTTATTAATATTTTTAATTTTAATTATCAATAGAAGTTCGTTATTGAGGATCAAAAACCTCATGGCATACATGATCGTACATTGCGTTTTGGCCACAAACCCTTCTTATTCTTTTGGTCAAAAGGTCAAATATATATATATCCAAATATTTTTATTTACTTTAGACAAAAGATGAATAAACTCACTTAATTTTGCTAGAATGCTGTAAAAGGAAAAATGCAAAACAAAATAATATTTGTAATAAAACTAAACTGTTGGTGCATCCAAATACCATTCTTTATTTTCAAAGTAAGCATGACATAAAAATAGATGGTTCTTTAAATCAGAGTATGTATCAATATAAGCTGATAATATATATGTTTATTGTCAATAAGTAGGCACTCTCTCTCCAAATAATAATCTGGACAAAGTCCTTTATAAACAGAACGTAAAACCCATTCTTACCCATGCTGCTCTCTTGAGTGATGCTCAAACACAACTGAATTTAAAATTGCCGGGATAACAGAAGGTGGGGTCAGAACCATCACCCTATTGGTTCTCAGAATGGTGTGAGATGACATCACCACTAGGAAAGAAGAACCAAATTTTCTCCTGTGGTGTGAATTGCAGTAAAGCAAACATTACAGGGTGAGTTGAGCCAGCTAAGAGATACTACAATGCATTTAAGTGCAGAAAAACGATCTTATTTTAAAATTTAGAAAGAAGTGATGTTTTTAACATCACAACTTCCATTACTCACTTTACACGTATTACATGCACTTTTTGAAGATAATGTGATCAGAAGACCTAAAAATTTTCTGGTAAGAGAATTTTAATACACTTATAAAGACAAAACAAAACTTAATCGAGTTAAAAAAAAAAAAAAAAAAAAAAAAAAATCGGTTGGACAATTTTTTTAAAACGTCGATTTCCGCAATCTAAAACTGACTTACCTGATGAAGATGATTGTTTATTTTCCCGTAATAACCACGGAATACATGAGAAAGGATAAGTAAAATGGATTTATGTAACAATTTTTAAGAAAATCACTACAGCCGTTTTCGAGATTCTGATTTTTCCCATAACTTGACATACTCAATTGTTGACCGGAAAACAATAATTGTATACAAAAGGATATCTAAAGAGGGGGGGGGGGGTTAATATGCGAATTTGAGAAAAATTCGTACAGCCGTTTTTAAAGGAACGCACTTGCGAGACCTGAAATTGAGCTATTTAAAGAGGACGCCTATCAATTTTTCCGAACTAAACAACTATATTATACGAAAAGATATCTAATAGAGTATTCCTATAGCACATTTGAAGATAATAGTTAGAGCCGTTTTTGAGATACGGACTTACGGTTCCACTTCCGGTTTTCCAATTTTCACCAAAATTTAGAAAATTCATCTGTACACCAGACCTGTTTCAATTCTGAAGTTTCGTAGTTCTATCTTTATTAGTTTCGGAGATATAATATTCAGAAGATTCCCCACATATATACATGCACACACACACACTGACCAATTGCCAACAGCTAACTTTTTTGGACTCAGGAGACCTTGAAATGTGTAAATCAAGTGAAAACTCGCTATCAAATCAAATTTTTGGACTGAATACAATACTTCCATTACTTACGGTAGTCGGATATTGGAAGTAAAAATGATTAACCTATAACACTTTATTTCATTATATTATTTCTTTAAAAATCTAGAATAATAATATCTGCAACTGTCCTTACGCATTGATGTATGGTTGTAGAGATTTTAAGGCCGGTTGACTACGCTAGAGTCCTAGGCCTATAAGTGGAAAGCTCTCCGTGGGGGGTCTTTCTAAGGGGTCCTAGCTTGTATTTACGCGTGTTTAGGAGAAAACTACGGAAAACTCCGAACGACTAGGTCGATGAGCGTGACCTGGGATCGAACCCAGCACTTCCCATCTACCAGCTTCAAGCACAAACCGCTCGGCCGTTGGTGGGCCGCTTTGATGTATGAGAATATTTCTAAATTAAATGCTTTTTTTTTTTTCTTCTTTGTTTTAGAGTTAGGTTCACTTTATTTGAAAGTAGACAAAAATACTACTTTTTACTTTCAACTAACTGAATCTTTTTCTTTTTTTTTCTTTTTTTTTTGAGCAGAAAACATATTAAACATATCAAATAGGACATTGCATATGATATATTATTATTATTATTAATTAATTAATTAATTAATTAATTAAAAAGGGAAGTTAAATTTAAGTGAACAAAAAATAATTCTAAATTTTTGCATGATATTAAATAATCTTTTATATATTAATTTATTTAAATTTTAAAATATTTTTAAAATTAGATATCAGATGAAAGTCCTGTTTGTAACAATTAAAATCTCTGAATTTCAAATAAATCTCAATTTAGAGCAATTTAGTGAAAAAAAAAGAGGGTCATTTTTACCTTAATAAGTGTAAATTACTTTTGTTTAATTAAGAGTTTTGTATTATTTTAAGCCAGATATGCAGAAATATCAAATTAATTAACACAAATTAATATTTAGTGTTTAAAATTGGAAAGTAATTCTTGTATCTCACAAATGAAATTAACAATTCCAGATATGATATAAGCTGTACATTTTCTTTTCTTACAATGCTTTTTTGCCCGTGGTAAAAAAAAATTATTTATAATTTTCGTGAAGTAGGGTTAGGTTAGCTTGGGTTGTGGGGATTAAGGCCGATTGACTGCACAAGGGTCCTAGGCTTGAGGGGAAATGCTTTCCGTGGGGATCTTTCTATAATTTTCTTGAGGGGAAAAGAAAAAAAGAAGACTATTTTTATTTTCTAAGTAATAGAAATAAAATCCTGCATGAACCAGAATCTAATTTAGTACGAGAGTCTAATTTTAATCTACTCTTTCCATGCGTATAATAAAGGCATGCAGTAGCTGTGTTTCATTCCCTGGCATCTTACTATATTCATTTCCAAAAATTTCTTTAGTATTGCTTTGGCAAAGGAGCCTCGTGGCAGCTTTTAAATTTTTTATGTCATTTTGGGATGAATTAAAATGGCTAGCGCAATTGCGTAAGTAAACAACTTTTCGAGAAACGTCCGAGCTACTTCGGTACAAAATTTCAAATTTCGCCTAGGGGTGTTTCTACACTGAAGCTATTCCATTTCTTTAGCACGATTTTTCTCAACTTTATTTTAATTATTAAAAAAAAAAAAAAGTTTGCACATAAGTCGGAATATTTATATACAGTGGGTGTTCAAATTATTAGACTATTATATATATATATATATATATATATTAGATTATCTTAAAAAAAAAAAAAGAAAAAAGAAAAAAGAAAAAAAGAAATGGGCTGAAACTTCATACATGCAAAGAACATTTAAAAATTCATATTTTCCATTATCGATTTCGTCCAGAGTGCAATTAGGGGTCCAACCACAAATTGAAGACGAACGAAAATATTTTGGATCACAGTACTTTTTAATTGTTTGTTTTTGGCACCAATATTTTTTTCGTAATAAAATTTTAATGTTAAAATTTGGGTTTTATTTAATATATTTTGAAGCAATCATCCGACTGACCTAAAATTTACTGCGTTAGCTATATTTTGTCCTCATTAATAAGTGTACCGTACCAATTTCTGATAAAATCTAATATTCCGGTCCGGACTAAAAATCCAGTCAGATACTGTAATGACGAACTTTTAGCTTTATATATTTCAAATTAAAAAAAAAAAAAAAAAAATGCACGTTTATTGAAGATGATAAATAAAAATCGATAACGACGCCGAAATAGCTGTTTGAAAGAAATAGTACGCCGTATGGACTGTCGCACTACCAATAAAAAAAATAAAATAAAAAATAAATAAAAAACTCTAAGTAGCATCAGTTTCATCTTTTCTCCTTCAATTCAAGAAGTTTGTATACTTAGTTAACGTACTTGTGTCGCCATCTGTGAACAAATTTCACAAGTTTAATCTTTGATTTAGGGAGACTTGTCAAATTTGGAAACAAATAAACACAAAAAGAAAGCCACTCTTCAAGTAGAACACTTTATTTTCTTCTAAAGTGATTTTTAACAACACAATGCTTAAAATCTGTAATTACTTTAAAATAAGAAATTAAACAAAATTTGTTTAGAAAATTAATAAGTGACGAGATCATTTTGCTCTGTTGGATGTATAAATGTAAACTAGTGATTCTGCAGATCAGGAGTTTAACGTCCCGTCCTATTTGCATCAATCATTACTCAGCCGAACATTTTTATTTATTTGCTACTGATCCTTATACGTTTTGAGAGGGGCTACCGCCCACCTCAACTCCTTGCTGGCCATACCTAACTGTATATAAGTATATATATATATAATATATATATATATATATTTATTTGTAACTCATATTCTTGAGTTAATTCCTTATACCAAATATCGAAATTATTTTGTATATCCCTGTAAACTAATTACCAATTCTATGACTATCACTTTCCTTTCCCCATAAACCATGTTTTTAAACATTCCAACAACATATGCTTATTTGGATGTTTATGTGACATTTTCGAAATAATTTCTGAAGGTTCTGTACATTAATTACTAAGTCCAAGAACACGCTTTTCTGCAAAAAAATATGCTTTTATGCCTTTCAAAAATATATCTTGATCTCGTTTTGTTGAATGCAGTGTATTCAACATTATAAGATGCCTTTAAACGAAATTCTCCCCATAAGTCCTAATGATAGGAAATACTTTGGTGTGGCCCTGTACACGAACCGTAAACAGTACACCCGCCAAAAACTGTACAGGTTTTTCTGTATGGCGTGCGAACTTGCGTAACAATTTGCATTTCATTAGAATAATTTTTACGGCCGCAATCACGGTACAGAAAAATACTCTCCATAAGCTGTAATGATAAGAAAAATTTTGGTGTATCCTTGTATTCAAACCACAAATAGGATATACACCTAAAACTAAACAGATAATTACGCGTGGCTCATGAACATGTGCACTAATTTACAAGTCAATAGGGTGATTTTTGCGGCCTCTATCGCGAGATATACGTACAGACAGACACACAAAACTTTTTGACTCCCCACATGGTGCCTTTACTGACATTTCAGCAGTTATTTGAAAAAAAAAAAATTACTGTTGTATTTCATTTTCTTAATTTAATAATATTGAGCTAGTAAATATAGAGTAAGTTCTACAGAAATAAAGCTGGAATTATGTGTGTTAAACGTATGTTAAAAGAAACGATAAAAGAAATTTAAAAATAAATAATAATAATATTAAAACTTTTTGCTTTTAACTTTGCATCTTTAAAACTAAGTTATTTATAAACGAATTTGAATTTCTTCCTTATTAGCACTTAGTATTAATGTACAGTTTCTCCTTAATTATCGCACTTTCTTTCGGTAATTATTCTTACATACATAAATTTACAGATACATTTTTGCTACATTTATATGAAATACTTAACTATGCATTAAATACTTATAAAATTCGGTTCATAAAAAAAACGTAATTATTCTACAGTAAAATTATATAATACGAATAAAAAAACTTCTATAATCCTGTTTGAATAAGAACTTGATAATTAATAGTCAATACAAATCTAAAACGTTCATGCGTTCCTTTCAGGGATTTACGAAACTTGGAGCCTTGAGAATTTGACAAAGATTTATTTAGTTGCCCCTGCCACATTTTTGCATGATCATTTTTTCTTTCTTTCATTTTTTTTTCTTCCACTTAAAAATTAGAGCTGTTGCAGTTCCATGATAGCACCTAAATATGATAAAATATGCTTCAAACAATTATTTCAGCCTTTTCTTTTTTCTTTTCTTTTTAAGAAAAATGCACAAAAACTTCAAATATTATTTTTGAAATGATAAACACGTTCACAGAGGAGCTTCACTTCTCCATCATATACTATTTGTTCTCGTAAATTTCTACTCATAAGCAAGTCATACTCTAGGTCTAGAATATCTAATCTCGACGGCAGGCAAAACTCATGTTATTCCACGGGGAAATTTATTTCCATAATTATTAATTACCTAACATGTTTTTGTTTTTTTTAATCCTGTTTTCACACGCAGAAGTTTTACATCCGTTAAATTAGTACTTCTTTTCCTAAAATTGATTTTTCACCGTTTTTAGCTTTATTTTCTAGCTAAAATTTGCAAAAAATTCACTTGTAGTTAAAATTTCACTTTATTTAAATTCAAAAATTAAATATTAAAAGGAAAAAAAATAATAATTTAACTGTAGTGATTTTTCTGAATGTGAATACGGAATTTTAAAAAACACACTAAGCAGTGATCAATTGTGGAAACAAATTTCCCTATAAAATAACATGACCTTTAGCTCTCGATGAGATCATGAATTGTACGCTCACAAGCATACAACAGCCTTATCTACCTTTTGCTGGGGATTCATATATACATTTACACAAAATTTTTATTTATACTGTCACATTAAAAATTATGGGAGTTGGGGGGGGGGGGGATAATAATAGGATGGCAGCACCACCTGTTGAGCGAATGGTTCTAAAATGTAATCAGCACCAATTTACATCAAGGTCCAAGTTTTTTAAATTTCGTACGTTCGGGAAATACATTGCTCACAATATTTATGACACACAAACACACATGCAGACTTCTAAAAATGAACAAATCGTGTTCAGGTCATCTCGAAAACCCATAGAAACGCGGAGGGTGAAAATTTTCACGAATTCAATACTTTCTTATTTTTTATATATAGAAGAAAGTAAAAAATAAATAAATAAAAAAAAAGGGGGGGGGGTAGAGAGAAAAAAAAAAAAGAATAATAGGATGGCAGCGACACCTGTTAAGCGAATGGTTCTAAAATTAATCAGCACCAATTTGCATCAAGGTCCAAGTTGTTTAAATTTCGTACGTTCGTGAAATACATTGCTCACAATATTTATGACACACAAACACACATGCAGACTTTTAAAAATGAACAAATCGTGTTCAGGTCATCTCGAAAACCCATAGAAACGCGGAGGGTGAAAATTTTCATGAATTCAATACTTTCTTATTTTTTATTTATAGAAGAAAGTAAAAAATAAATAAATAAATAAAAGGGGGGTAGAGAGAGAAAAAAAGAATAATAGGATGGCAGCGCCACCTGTTAAGCGAATGGTTCTAAAATTAATCAGCACCAATTTACATCAAGGTCCAAGTTGTTTAAATTTCGTACGTTCGTGAAATACATTGCTCACAATAATTATGACACATAAACACACATGCAGACTTCTAAAAATGAACAAATCGTGTTCAGGACATCTCGAAAACCCATAGAAACGCGGAGGGTGAAAATTTTCACGAATTCAATACTTTCTTATTTTTTATATATAGAAGAAAGTTAAAAAAAAAAAAAAAAAAAAAGAGGTGGGGGGGTAGAGAGAGAAAAAATTTTCTGATAAGAATACTTGCAAATCTTACGTATCTACAATCGGTAACAAATACGAAAATTAGTAAAAATTCCTATGTAAAAAAAAAAGTACACTTCATACGGTTTTGTTAAATAAATCTTTATCGAATCATATTTTTACGCTGACTAAGAACAGGATTTAACAAGGATGGATGGATGGTTGGGTTTTACGTCGAACTAGTGCTGCGCAGATGGGCAATTGGCGACGGTCTGGGACACACCCTAGAGGTGGTCCGGAGACATGCCATCACAATTTTCATCCTCCACGGAAGGGATGGCTCTCTCGCTTCGGTGACTCCCAGAGGTATAATTTTTGATGGGAACATGGATTCGACAAGGATTTATTTAACAAAATAGTATTAAGAGTACTTTTTTTACACAGGAATTTTTGCTAGTGTTCGTACACTTTTGTTACCGACTATATATACTAATATACTGAAGAAAATCTGTTCAAAATCCATCGGATTTCGGATTATTTAATACAGTCAGTTTTAATATAAGGAAGGCTCTCTTTGTAGGGATCTTTTTATAAAGTATCCTCTTCACTCAAGTTTCGGAGAACAATATATATATATATAATATAGAACTTGAAAAATTTCTGGCAAATAAAAGAGAGTCTCAAAATGATACCGAACTTCGACTTATAGTTTCACAGGTTAAACGGATGCTAGTGCTGACATCTATCGAGTAAATCTTAAACCAATTATGTTACAGAAATTTCTTTATTTCTTTATTGATGTTCCTGGTTAAATTCAGTTAATTTTTCAAAATTCGTCGTAGGCGTAAAGGAAGTAAGTGATATGTATATCAAACATAATAATAAAATTAATAATAATAAATTAGGCGAAATTTTTGGCCTATTTGTTTAATTTATTGAGATCTATTTCTTAAACTGTATTATATATTTATATATTGAATTGTAAAATAATAATATCATATGACATTAGTTGAAAGAAGAAAAAAAAGAAAAAGTTTTACATTTTTAATTACTCCTTGAAAAAAAAAATATTTAACATGAAAACTGAAATATTTAAAAAAGTTAAAAATGTAAGGCAAATTTTAAGTTTTGGACTTTACTATTGAATTTCATTATTCGAATTTTATTATATATTTTACTTTTTATTTTATTTCATTCCACCTCACATATGCATTTTTCTTCAATTTAAAACGCTGAGGCATAAATTTTGTGCACATTTCATGAACATGAGCTTTTCTAGTAATTTAATTTCGCATCAGAATGTTTATAAAATTCAGCTCGATAATTCCTTCCATTATTGTAAACTAATTTTAGAATTTGCTATTTAAAAAACTGTAAATCATTCTAGGTATTTATTATATTTTTCTTTATTGCGAATTCACTTTAGCATATCAATTAATTCAATTTATCATTTATTATTATTATTATTTCTTTTGAACATATTCTGTCTTTTTCAACTTGATGTCAGGGCCCACCAGCGACCGAGCGGTTCTGCATTCAAAGCTTGTAGACGTGAGATGCCGGGTTCGATCCCAGGTCGCGCTCGTCTGCCTAACCGTTCGGAGTTTTCCGTGGTTTTCTCTGAAACTTACGTAAATACGTGCTAGGACCCCTTAGAAAGACCCTCACAAAAGGACTTCCCCTCAGGCCTAGGACCCTAGAGTAGTCAATCGGCCTTACTCACCAAACACATACACACATACACAAAAAAAAAAAAAAAAAAAAAAATCAACTTGATGCCAAAGGAAATAACATAGTGGGGCACTCACACAAATTTCTCTTCACTGCTTCTTTCGAAACCATCTTTTATATATAGTATTTTTACGTGAAAGCGACTGCATCCTCCTCAACGTCCATTTAATTATTCTAACTAAATTCATAATCCATTTAAATATATTATTAAATTAAAAAGCATTACTCAAATTAAACATCGAATTTTTGCCCACATACCAATTAGAATCTCATCGTTGTTAATGAAAATTTTCAAGTAGCCGCCACATAATCTACAAAATGCTAAATTTGAAATTTAAAATTTAGTTTTAAGACACATAAACCAACTGTTAAATCATCATTTCCGGATTCAAGTTCACAAAACGCATAATTTGGAAAAAAGGTCTGCAAACAATATTTTGTCTAGACTGTAAAAAAAAAAAAAAAAAAAAATCCCTTCAAATTACGTAAATTTCACGACAGTCCAGAAAGTCCACTGGATTTACTGTTATTTTTTTCGGATTAAAAAAGGAGTTTAATTAAAAGGAGTTTCGAATTAAAAGGAGTTAAATTTAAAGGGAAAATCCCTTTGAAAAAATCGTTAAACCTTAAATTATCGGGATTTGCCCTTAAAAAAAAAAAAAAGTAGAATTTTGAGGGTTTTTTTTTTTTTTTGTTTCATTTTATTTCTTTTCTATTACAGTGGAGCACCGTTTATACGTTTTTCAAGGGACCGTTCCTAAAAAACGTATAACTGAAAAAAACGTACAACTGAAAATTCGTTTTAACATTAATACACAATAAAGTGTAATATTAATAATAAAAATATAATCAACTTTCATGATTTCCTTTACATTTATTCGAAAAAGATGTATTTTTAATTAAATTTAAAATATTTTTAAAAGGTAGAATAAAAATTAAATGATAATTAAAAATATAGAAATTCGGAATTTTTTTTTTTTTTTTTTTTGAAGATTTCGTTTTTAACCTTCGAAGACAAAGCGTTTCGTTCTCTAAACGAATATGACATTTTTGCAAGCGATTAAAAGGAAGGCAAGAAAAAAAAAATTAAAATTAAAATTAAACTTGTTTCTCCAAACATAATGTCAAATAAACGGGATAAGAAAAAAAAAATCTTACTAGTCACCCAAAGTGAGTAATAAATCTTCAAGTTTACAAAATGGTTTTTTTCCCCTTTCATACCCCATCTCTGGAATCAATTAAAAGAGAAAGTGGGAGGTCTTCAAGTGGTCACTGGCTACTTGTTACCATTCAACCCAGTCGCCAACTGCTCTCTGAAAATTTCTCACACCCTCGTTTCCCCAGGCTATGGACGCAGGTCGCACTTTGTTACCATAGTTCTAGGAAAAAATAATCGAAAAAGATAAAAATAAAACATAAAGAGCATTCAACTTTTTTTTTTTTTTTTTTTTTTTTTTTTAATCCTGGAAGAAAACTCAAACTTGGAATTCTACAAGGAGAAAAAAAAAAAAAAAAAAAAAAAAAAACGTATAAGTGAAATTAAGAATTTACTCGTGTCGTATAAACGAAATATTTTAACATTAGAATTCAATGGAATGATTTGGGACCGAAGTCGAAAAACGTATAAATGAGAAAAACGTATAAATGAGAAACGTATAAAAGGTGCTCCACTGTATTATAATTATTATAATTATTATTATTATTATTATTATTATTATTATTATTATTTTTTACAACAAAACCATATTTTCTCCATGAGTAAGAAAATGTGAAAAAAAAAAATGCATTTGGTGTATTTTGTCTAAAAAAAAACTGGTCTCTAGCATTAAAAAGAAAATTAAATAATTTGGTGTGACACACAACTTACTCTTACCCTATATTTCAATAGTATAAAGACAGACTGCAGATTAAAGGGCAAGATAATAAGTACTATATATAAATAAACTTAAGTTTAAAAAAATTCAAACAAGATTTAAAAATTATTTGACAAAATTTTTAAGTTTTATTTAACAAATAATTCTGTGTGAAGGAGGCTACCGCCTCTATCAACCTCCCGTTTGAATATAGTACCTCCATTTAAATAGAATTCAAAGTTGTTATTATATTTAAAAGATTACTCTAATTTTTCAGACAGCTTTAACTGGCACCGCTCCTTAAATTTATCAGTCTTGATCAAGCTTTTCATGTAGTAACTTCACTTCAACATGTGTGATCAACATTTTCATTGCCCTGCAATTTTTTGGTTTTATGTTACACTGATAACCACAAAGATAAACCAATAGAAATTTCTAAGATTAAATATTGTGTTTTGTATTCAGGGAACCTCAAAACGCGTAATTATATAAAAAGAGCGAGTGCTAAAAATTTATCTTAAAAAATACTTTACTTGCCGTATAGGCATGTGAAATTAAGTTTCATTCTTGAGCAGTTTTCCTGCAATTTTCAAGTTTAGTCCCGCTATATTATGTATAGTCCTTTTGGGTATCCTTGTAAACGAAAGGTGAATGATTTTCATACCACAATCTGCACAAAACATGCTTTCATGCATATAAAAATATACTTTCATCTCATTTTGTTTAATACAGCCTATAGATATTGAACTGTTCTTACCAAAAATTTCACCCATTGACGCAATACATTTGAATTCTCTTAGATGTCCCTGTACACGAACAATTTGCTGGATCTCAACAGAAAGTTTAGTGTAGCATCTCTATAAGATACAGATTTAGAATACTAAGTGGACATTTTGAGTAAGTTACTGTTTTATGTCTTAGTAATTTGCAAGGGATATAAAATATGTGAAAGAAAATAAATTATAAAAATAGAAGAATACGAGAACTGCAATAAGTTCATTTTTCTATTTTTATAGCTTCAAAATTAAAATATAAAAAATTTGAAAATAAATTTTTAAAGGTTCAGGTTGAGCTGGTTTTATATTGCTCCAGAGTTATAAATGGGCAACTGGCCAAGGTTGGAATTCATACCTAGAGTGGTTTCGAGACTTGGAATTACAATGTTTATTCTCCCCGGAGTGTCCTCCGCTTTGATAGCCTCGAGAGGTATTATTTTACGGAACGTGAAGAACAATAAATTCTTGTTCGAGATAAAATTGAGTTTGAAATGGAGTGGGTTTAACGTCGCACTAGAGTCACGCAGTTGGCAGTTTGTGACGGTCTGAGATTTACCCCCAAGGTTGATCGGAAGATATGCCATAAAATATTTTATCCTCTATGGATATGATGCCCCCCTCGCTTCAGTAACCCACAGAGGTATTAATTTTATGGAGGTATTAATTTTATGGAACATGAAGGACAATGCAGACATGACCGATTTTTACGTGCACCATACAGTCGGTAGCAAAAGTATACGAGCACTAGAAATGATCCCTATCTAAAGAAAGTACACTTAATACTGCTTTGTTAAATAAATCCTTGTCGAACCAAGTGCTTAGTCAGTCTAAGAACATGATTCGACAAGGATTTATTTAACAAAACAGTTTTAAGTGTACTTTTTTTATATCGGAATTATTGGCTAGTGCTCGGATACTTTTGCTGCCGACTGTACACATGACAGTCTTCGGTCGACTTGAGTATGGAAACCATAATCTGCCAATCACAAGCTCTCCTCTCCACCAATCAAGTTACCAGGGTCCGCAATAAACTTTTCGTGGACAAGAATTAATTTAACGGTTGTGAATTTTCTGAACATTGAGTACCGATATAAAATAGAGGGCAGATTTCTTATACTCGTTGTGGTGGAAAATTCTGCGAACACTACGGTTTTGGGTGATTGAAAGCCTTCTTTAATCGCTTTCTTGGCAACTGGTTCTTGGGATTTTGTATATACAGGGGCATTGCTTACATATTAGAGTAGATCCCGGACTAGTAACCTTTTTGTTCCCGAACTTCTCATTTCCACCAGTCCACCAATTCATTTACCAATTCGACATTCCATTTCTACCAAAGCAGGTTTACTTCCTCTCCCCCTGTCACGGAATTCTGTGCTGTATCCCAAAAACCAGTTGCCAAGAAAGCGATCATTGGCAAAAGAAGGATCCCATTCACTCAAAAAACGCAGTGATATCCGCGGAATTTCTCTCCATAGCCAGTATAAGGAATCCGTACTCTACTTCTATTAGAATTCAGTCATTGAGTAGTAGTAGTACAGCGTCTAGAATAAACAGTGTGGCAATCGCCTATAACCGTGATGTTAAAATGATGCTACAAAAATTACGCTTACCTACCCAGATGTCGCTGTGATCGAAGCTATTGCTCAAATCGAAGACCTGATTGGCTTTTCCCAGTATCGTCAGTTTAATCACGTGATCTAAGCATATAATTAACCAATAGGGAGTCTCGGTTTTGTTGTCGTGGCACTAGCTTCGATTACAATGACATCTGGTAACAGGCTAAATTTTTTTAGTACAATTTTACTCGCCGCTTTCCACACTGTTTATTCTAGACGCTGTAGTAGTAGTAGTACAGCGCTTAGAATACATTGTGTGGAAAACAACCAGCAAATTCGTGCCATAAAAATGTAGCCTCTCACCAGAGGTCAATGCGATCGAGTTTATTGCTTGAAAAACTCCCTATTGGTTAATTATGTACTTAGATCACATGACTGATCAGACGAAACTGGGAAAAGCCAAGCAAGTCTTCGATTTGAGCAAAAAATTCGTTTGCAGTGCTATTTGGAAAGCTTATTTTTTAAACAGTATTTTAAGCATTCGATCATAAGCGCTTGCCACACTGTTTATTCTAGGCGCTGTAGTAATAGAAGTAGAGTACGGATTCCTTATACTGGCTATGGAGAAAAATTCCGCGAACATCACAGCAATTTTTGCGCCTTCTTCTGGCGAAAATCGCTTTCTTGGTAATTAGTTCTTTGAATATTGCATGTTTTAAATGATTTCCAAGAAACCTGCTTTGAAGGGGGTTCAATGCAAGTGGAAGTGGAATGTTGGTTTGACGAATGAATTAGTGGATTGGTAAAGATGTGACATTTGGGAACAAAAAGGTTACTAGTCAGGGATCTACTCTAATATGTAGTCAATGTACTCAATTTACAGGGGGAGAGCAGAGGAAGCCTGCTTTGATGGAAGCGGAATGTCGGTTTGGCGGATGATTTGGTGGATTGGTGGAAATGTAATATTCGGGATTAAATAGGTTACTAGTCCAGTGGTCTATTCTAATACAGTCGGTAGCAAAAGTATCCGAACACTAGCAATAATCCCTGTCTAAAAAATGTGCAATTAATACTGCTTTGTTAAATAAATCCTTGTCGAGTCAAGTTCTTAGTCAGTTTAAGGGCATGATTCGACGAGGATTTATTTAAAAAAAAAAGAACAGTTTTAAGTGTACCTTTCTGATATCGGAATTATTTGCAATTGATTGGTTACTTTTGCTGCCGACTGTACATGTAGTAAATTTTTCTGAAAGCACCTCTGAGGTCACCGAAGCGGGGAAGTTATCCCCTCCGTGGAGGATTAAAATGTAACGGCATTTCTCCGGACCATCCTTAGAGGTGAGTCCCAGACCGTCACCAATTACCCAGTGTGCAGCACTAGTGCGACGTTAAATCCAATCACCAGTCAAGCATCTGAATATGATAACGGTTGGTTGGGTTTAAGTGATTGATTAATGGCCTTATTCACCATTAACTACAACTCCCGGTTACAGCGTCTAGAATAAACAGTGTGGAAAGCGGCAAATAAAATTGAACTAAAAAAATTAAGCCTGTCACCAGATGTCATTGTAATCGAAGCTAGTGTCACGACAACAAAACCGAGATTCCCTATTGGTTAATTATATGCTTAGATCACGTGATTAAACTGACGAAACTGGAAAAAGTCAATCAGATCTTCGATTTGACCAATAGCTTCGATCACAGCGACATCTGGGTAAACTTAATTTTTGTAGCATCATTTTAACATCATGGTTATAGGCGATTGCCACACTGTTTATTCTAGACGCTGTATCCCGGTTCAACGGAAGATCTTGAAAAGCGTCTAAAGGCAGAGTTACGCTTTCGAAGAAAATTTGGTACGCTGCTTCTTCCATCAGGTGTCAAAGTTCTCACATAATTTTTGATTGGTTGTTTTCAGCTAAAAAAGATTAAAATAAGAATTCCGCTAGATGGCAGATTCAATAAGTCAAATTTTACTAAAAAGTTGAAATCTGACTTTATACACTTTTCAAATTTTCGTGTTCAACCGAGTGTTCAAGTTATTGGTGAATACAGCCGTTAGTGATACATTTAAGTGATACACACTGAGCTGAAGAACAACTGGAGCAAATGGTTCCAACAGCTTTACGCAGTATTCGTGCGTGCCGGTTTTTCAAGAATTCGTCTGCTATCGTTTGCCGCACAAAGTCAAACCTTGTACAGTCGGTAACAAAAGTGTCCGAACACTAGCAAAAATTACTGTGTAAAAAAAAAGCACTTCATACTGTTTTGTTAAATAAATCCTTATCGAATCATGTTCTTACACAGACTAAGAACAGGATTCGACAAGGATTTATTTAACAAAACAGTATTAACTCTACTTTTTTTTATATAGGAATTTTTTCTAGTATTCGGATACTTTTGTTACCGACTGTATACACAGTGTTTCAAAATATGAGGAGGGGTGGCACTACAGCGAAATGGGCATAGGGCGCAATCTAACATAAATCCGCGTCTATATATAATATTCTGCGAATCTTTGGCAATTTTAGAAATCTATCTGATTATACAGTCGGTAACAAAAGTATCCGAACACTAGCAAAAATTCCTATGTAGAAAAAGTACACTTAATACAGTTTTGTTAAATAAATAATTGTCGAATCCTGTTTTTAGACTGACTAAGAACAGGATTCGACAAGGATTTATTTAATAAAGCTGTATTAAGTGTACTTTTTTACATAGGAATTTTTGCTAGTGTTCGGAGACTTTTGTTACCGACTGCACATAGTCGGCAGCAAAATTATTCGAGCACTGGCAATAATTTCTATGTAAAAAAAAAGTACACTTAATACAGTTTTGTTAAATAAATCCTCATCGAATCATGTTCTTAGACTGACTAAAAACATGACTCGAGAAGGCTTCATTTAACAAAGCAGTAGAGTACTTTTTTTTTTTTTTTTTTAAATATATATAGAAATTATTGTAAGAGCTCCAATAATTTCGCTACCGATTATATTTTAACACAAATGTTCTAGGGGCCGCGGTAGCCCAGTCAATAAAGTCGTCAGCAAAAGTATCCGAGCACTAGCAAAAATTCCTATTATAAAAAAAGTACACTTAATACAGTTTTGTTAAATAAATCCTTGTCGAGTCATGTTCTTAGTCGGTCTAAGAACATGATTCAACAAGGATTTATTTAACAGAACAGTTTTAAGTGTACTTTTCTGACATCGGAATTATTTGCTAGTGCACGGATACTTTTGCTGCCGACTGTAGAGCACCGGGTTTGTAATTGAAAAATTGCGGATTCAGTACTCGAGCCGGCCAAAGACTGTCGTGTACACTAATGGTGGCTGGTGCACGTAAAATCTGTCGTGGCCGCAATGTCCTACATGTTCCCATCAAAATTATACCTCTGAGGGTCACCGAAGTGGGAGTGCCATCCCTTCCGTGGAGGATCAAAATTGTGACAAACTTGTGACCACCTCTGGGAGTGAGTCCCAGAATGTCGCCAACTGAAATTGCGTAGCACTAGTGTGACGTAAAACCCAATCAACCAATCAATATTCTCAGGTTGTGAAGTTTGCAAAAGATTTTTTAACGTGGCTTGTTTGATAGGTAAAAAAAAAAAAAAAAAAAAAAAAAAAAATGTGTGCATTACGATATTTGGCCGATATGATTCAGAAAAATATTGCAGCTTAAATGGTGTGATTAAACAATTTTAGGCATCTATATTGTTACTCATTTAAGCATAGTGCTCTTTTTAAATTTGTTGAATCTATTTTTATATCGTTTTTAACTTACTTTTACGTTGTTGCAACTAAGAGAGCTTCAGCTTTTCCCCCATTTTGCCGTAAGTTTTATATTTATGTCATTATTGAATATATGAATGTTTGTATTGTAATTTTTCTATCACATATACGCAAATTTTTCAGGGTTTATTTTTAAAGAAATATTGAGTATCGCAGACTTCGTGAACTTAAAAGACCTGAAGTTTTGTTTTGATATTTTGAGCAGACATTCAGAAATTTCAGATTTTAATTAAAAAATTAAAGCTGGGTGCTTAAATAATATAGTTTATAAAAACGACATATTTTAGGCATAAAAAACTCTTCTAAATATTCAAAAAGCATAAAGTTTTGTAAATTACAAAATACTTCAGTAAAATTAAATAAGCTAATGAAATAATATTATCTGGGAAAGTAGGAAGTATTAAAACTTTGAGTCATATTAACAGTGAATTATAGGTGCATTTTAAAAACTTTATTTTTATTAAAAATAACTTTCTACCCACCCATCCTTAAAAAAAAAAAAAAAAAAAAAAAAAAAAAAAAAAACTTTCAGAGAGTTCACAGCTGTTTTGTTTTCAAAAAATTCGGCATTTAAAATATTTAATATTTCATCTTGAAGCTAAAAATGCGATAAAAAGGAAATACACCCCACCCCTACCCCCTCCCTCCCACTATGCCATAAAAATTAACTATTAAAAATTAATTTTAGGAAAACAAGAAATTTAGTGGTTGCATTTTTTTTTGTTTTATAATGGGAAAAATGAACTTAAACAAATTAGGTAATGAGTGATTATATTAATTTACCATAGGATAACATGGAATTTAATTACAAGAGTCGGGGAAAAGGCTTTTATTTACTTATTTTCTTTCCTTCAACTAGTTTTTTGAGATTTACTTTTTCGATTTAGAATAGTTTTAATCTTTTACAAAACAATGTGGTAAATCAATTAAATTATTTCCTCGGAGATCTTTTATCATAAATTGAACTCTGAAATAAAGCATATTAATAAAAATTTACTTGTATATTGTGTGTTTTGATCTGAAATTTTATTTGTAAAACTTTGTCGTATTATTCAACAGTCGGAAAATCACAGGTCAGTACTCATTCAGGTAAATTGACGACAATGGAATTATTGCAAATCTTTCTTTGATTTAGTTCTAAAGTTTTAAGCATGGCTTGTATGACTGCAAGAAATTATTCACTCAAATATAATCGAAATAATGAAATAGGCACGATTTTATTTCATTATAGGAAAAATGTTGAAATGGCTTCATAGTTTCTTTACTGATAATATTGTAAAATGTTTTAATCTTTCGTTAAAGCCAGTATTTAACTTTTGAATTTTAATTTTTTGATACACCGATGAATCAAAATAGACTTGTAATCTTGTAAAACAATAATAATAAATAAAAGTTTACTGAGACTTTTTTATTAAAAGTAAATAAAATGTAATGTTTATGGTGTGAAATTTTTAAAGTTTTCAGCACTACATTAAACTTCTTTTCAATAATTTTCTTGACTTTCTCATTCAAATTTTTGACCTGCTAATTTAAATTTGGATGTAAAAACTTCTGATGAAACGTAAAGATGTATATATATTTAGATTTGCTTGCTTCGTTGTGCATTATGACTTAATTGCATTTAAGGCTCATCTCTACCTTTTTCACAATTCCCCAGTCTCCGACCGCCAAATTGCATATTAAACTTTCAGAAAATAATCCGCATTATTATTACACAATATCTTTTTCCTTTTTTTAATTCACATATTTTTAAATTTACTTTAAAGCTGTAAAATGTGAATCAATTTTCGATTAACATGCATTGACATATGAATGCTATAAAAGCTTTTAAAAATATCTTTGAAATAACTACCCCAAGAAAGTTGAGCACTGGAAATTGTATACATAGTCAAAGTTGTATGCCTTTTTACATTATTCGAAAAGTAGAAATTGAAGCCTAACAATTTCAGTACGGGAACTGGATATCCTATTAAGATTTCTTATCGAATACTTCGACAGAAGATAATTTTCTAAAACGTGTGGCACTTGTCTGGCCCTAAATAAAATAACCTGGAGTTCCATTTATTAAGAGGTCAATAGTAATGTTTTATGTTAACTAGTTCTCAACTAAAGCTATTATTATAAATTATAAATAGTTCTCAACTGCTTTATTAGACGCAGTGTTAACTCTGATTACAGCTCCCCTTCCTTCGTCATTCAGAGGTTTTATGAATCTATGTACATTTCTTTAAACTCCCAATTACGCTGAATTGAGAATTTTCACTTTGTCTCTTTCAGGAGCAAACATTCAAACCGTGTTTTCTCCAAAAATAAAAATATTGAGTCAGTGATTTTTTCTTTTAACTTAACGTAAAAATAGTACGTCTACATATCTTTCTAGATATGCCTAAATGTTTTCCTAGTATCTAGTAATGCATCTAAAACAACGATAATTAGATTTTAAGTTTAGTTATTTTTTAATTTATTAGTTTTTGTATTGTCTGAAAAACTTGTGTGAGGAGAAAACTCGGTTTGAATGTTTGCGCCTTATCTGTAACTTCAATTTTTTTTTTTCCTTATTATTGTCTACAGACAGTTGAATCTTTTCATTTACCTTCCCTGATAATTATTTTTGGTGAAAATTAGTTTTGTAACGGCTAATTTTGCTCTTTTAACTTACTAACAAAATTTTCTCAAAATATTGAGAGGTAAAATTTTAGTTTTTAGAAACCAGCTTAAAAAAAAAAAAAAAAAAAAAACAGAATATTCATTTCTAAATACTTAATATATGAACAGGAATATATAATACCATTTTATTTTTCATTTTACAGAAAAGTGGAACTTGACAAATCCAAATTAGTTTGGTCGTATTTTGCATTCAGGAAGCATCTAAAATCCTTACCTAATATATTACCTAATATAACCTTCTACTAGTACCGCGGTTTCCTTCAATACTTGTTTAAATATGGGCTAGAGAACACCTAAGAACCCCCCCCCCCTTATGGAGGGCATCCCCCCTATAAGCGGAAGACCCTAGTGTAGTCAATCAGATTGAACCGTAATAGCTTGTAAGAAATTGCTATTTCATTGGCGTTTCCTTCTCCATTATTATGGCTTTAAAATGTGTAAAATAAATCTTATACTTTGATACATTCTGGATTGCAGATTTTATGTGAATAGCTAATTTATTAACAAAGACGATAGAATAATCATTACTGAAATGATTAATGATACAGCAGTTATGAAAATTCAACTGAATCAAATTCTTGGGGTTACCAAAGCGGGGGAGCCATCACCTTAATGGAGGATCAAAATCGTGATGGCATGTATTCGGACTATTCTTAGAGGGTGCGTCCCAGACCGTCACCAATTACCTATATCGCAGTACTAGTACGACGTTAAACCCAATCAAACAACAAAAAAAATCTCTGCAGGATCTTCTATCTGGAAGAGATTGTATTTTTTTTTTTTTTTTAATACAATAAACAACGAAGGAAGATGAACCTTTTTAGATACGGACTCTCTCAAAATTTCTCATTGTAGTCTGACAATCGGCGTCAGAGCCCCTCTCTGAAGATTAAAATAGCTCAAAACTGCTATATAGTGGTGAGCGGTCTCCTTCTATCTTTGAAACCGACTAACCAACTGAATGCAAAACGAATTTAAGGTTGTTTTCACTCTCGTCCCAATTGTTATGGGGCTTTTTTTCCTTTTAAAATAGTGTGCATAATGTTGATATTTGATACCTAGATTACAGAGAAATATTTATTGCTCATTATAAAACAAATCTGACCTCACCCGACAAACCGAATTTCTAAATGCAAATTCCAAAAGGTTTCGAGACAATTGTGTACATCTGCATTTTCTTATTACGGAAGAAAGTAGGGGAAAAAATCTGAAATATTAACGCATAATTTGTGGAAAATTTTCTGTTTGGGTCACTTCTGTCTTAAATTTAAATCGCAGTACTTGGCTTTAAAGCTTAACATTTCTGACGGCACAGCTAGTAATCTGAGAAGGAGGGGGGGGGGGGGGAATAATCGACCCGGGGGTATCGCACCCATCCATATACGATCAAAATTAAGATGGCATGTCTCCGGACCACCCCTAGTTGTGAATCCCAGACAGTCGCCAATTGTCCACAATGATCTAACGCAATGTTGAACTCACTCAATTTCAACCTTTTGCTAGTTGCAAGAGACATTTTATGGCCACACTTTGCTGTTTCTTCAGTTTGCGTTCGCAAAAAAATTCGAAGACTTCGAAATTTAGTCTTTTCGTCCTTTACAATAGTTTTAGAAAAATTCTGCCCGATGTGAAAATCGAAAAAGATATTTTTAATTTCATGAAAATCGAGGTGGTACATAAAATCTCGATTATTTTTCGACCGCTTAAAAATGACGTATCGAAAAGATAAAGGTGCCGTTAGAATGTACGAATAACTAAGTCTGCTATTTTCGTGTAAAAAAAAATGTCTTTTATTATTATTTTTAAGTATCATAGCGATTATTAGAAAATAGTTTTATACTCCCCTCCCCGCAAAAAAAAGTGACTGGCATAACATTTGTTATAGAATAACTGTTGAACACAACTTAAATTCTTTGACTGTAATTTTCTAGTTTCTAAACATGTGATTTTTGGCTAGTCATAACAATTTTTAAAAGCATGCTTATATTTTTGAAAAAATACTATTCGCTATATTAAAATTGATATTTTTTTATTAAAAGAACGCATACGCTTGTTCAAACTTACATACCGCATTTTAAATCTGGTAAGACTTCTTTTTCTATAGCTGCTATGTTCCAAACTAAAAACAGTATTTCATACAATAAAAATGAATCCTTTTTTAAAACTTCGTGGTCCCGTATACAGTGGTTCCAGGCATCGCATTTCGTTTGACCAGGTCTAGTTACATTGGACATATTTTAAGAAATTAAATACAGTGCAGGCAAAAAAAAAAAAAAAAAAAATCTTTACACTTCAACGGCCAAAAAAAGTCAATTGCCGTTCCCGCCATCAAAATATGTCGAACCCCAGTTATGACACGTGGTACTAGTCGATCACAGACGACTTTTCCCTATCCTATCAACACTCAGATCGTCTCGTGGACTTTTAGAGTAAGGCTGTATGTTCTTGTCTCCCGCCAACCAGTATTTCGTACATTTGTTAAAAGTTTGTGAACTTATATCGGAATTCCCACTCCCCACAATGGGTCGGATTAAGCTTAAAATGGAAGAGGAATCATGCCTTGACTTTGCTAGAGAAGGGAATTTGTGACTGATGTAGCCAGAGACCAGGCAGATCATTCTGGATGTAGCCAATTGTAGCCAGGGATCCGTGCCTAAACGACTTCAGTTGGTAATAAAATGTAAAGATGAGATGACAAAATATCAACTGCAATGTGATATTTATAATAAACGACTAGAATGTTGTCTTAAATGTTTATATTTTAATGACCTTGTAAATATTTTCTACATCTGGCTATATCAAGAATGATCTGCCTGATCTCTGGCTATATCAAGAATGATCTGCCTGATCTCTGGCTATATCAAGAATGATCTGCCTGATCTCTGGCTATATCAAGAATGATCTGCCTGATCTCTGGCTATATCAAGAATGATCTGCCTGATCTCTGGCTATATCAAGAATGATCTGCCTGATCTCTGGCTATATCGAGAATGATCTGCCTGATCTCTGGCTATATCGAGAATGATCTGCCTGATCTCTGGCTATATCGAGAATGATCTGCCTGATCTCTGGCTATATCGAGAATGATCTGCCTGATCTCTGGCGATATCGAGAATGATCTGCCTGATCTCTGGCGATATCGAGAATGATCTGCCTGATCTCTGGCGATATCGAGAATGATCTGCCTGATCTCTGGCGATATCGAGAATGATCTGCCTGATCTCTGGCTATATCGAGAATGATCTGCCTGATCTCTGGCTATATCGAGAATGATCTGCCTGATCTCTGGCTATATCGAGAATGATCTGCCTGATCTCTGGCTATATCGAGAATGATCTGCCTGATCTCTGGCTATATCGAGAATGATCTGCCTGATCTCTGGCCAGTGCCTGATTTAAGGCAGGGCATTCGGGGCATGTGCCCTGGGCCCTCACACTGAAGGGGCCTCCAAGAAATTCCATCATACATTTAAAAAAATAGTTAAAATGAAAAATTTCCAAATTTTGCTACAATGATCGTTGTTTTTTTGTTTCTTCGTCAATGGATTATTAAAATTTATGCTGCACTGTATTGCTACATGTATATTACTAATTGTATTACTGCACTGTTTTATAAATTGGTGGTATGATCTTTCAAGGAAACTATCAGCACACCGAAAAAATTGCAATATTTTCGCTAAACGCAAATACAGCGGAATACTACCGATACTGCATTCCAAACTCTTTTTAAGACTAAGTAAATCCAAGGCACACACTGCAGCGCAGATACATGGTCGTATTGTACATCGATCCAATAAACAAGCATCAGGTCTAGTTAAGCCTTACTCCTGCCAATAAAATGAAAAGTGAAGTGAAGATAATTTTTAGACGCGTGATTCAAAAATATGCAGTTTGTTTTGTTGTAATATTAAAGTATGAAGAAAAGCGGCCCATTGAACATGAGTGCCCTGGGCCTCCAAGTGAGCAAATCGGTCCCTGTTCTGGCTACATCTAGAATGATCTGCCAGATCTCTGGCTACATTATTCAGAGGTTATCTTCTCTAGCAGTCAAGGCAGGATATTTCTCTTCCATTTTAAGCTTGATCCGACCCATTGTGTGGACTGGGAATACCGATGTAGGTTCTCAAACTTTTGACAAACAAACGAAAACTTGGCCGGTGGGAGCAAAGAGTGTATAATCTGATTGTAAAGGTCCACGAGACGAACTGAGTGTTGATATGATAGGGAATGGTCGTCTGTGACCAACTAACGCCACGTGTTATCACTGCACTGTAAAAAATGTCCTATTCGCTGCCAAAAATTCTCTAATTTGAGAGAATACTTTCTGACAACGTAATTTTTTCGTAAATTGCACGTATTTCCTCAAATTACAGAAAATTTCTGGCAGCAAGTAGGACATACTTTTTACAGTGTGGGGTTAGACACATTTTTATGGCAGGAACGGCAATTGACATGTAAAGTTTTTTTTGCCGCTCAAGTGTAATTCTTTTTTTTTTTTTTTTTCTTGCCGACACTGTATATAACCTTTAAAAAAATATTGGAAGATAATCTTGTTATAAGTTCTGTCAAATGACACTTGTCTAGTGGATCTGTTTTAATTGAAACATGATGTCCGGAACCATTAAACAATAATCTACAAAAAATTAAAGAAATCGAAAGTGTAGAGTTTTTTTTAAATCCCAGACATAATTTATTTTAAAATGAAAATTTATTCTGCAGATGATTTTTTCTGATGATATCAAGAAATTAGATGAAGAATTCAATCGAAGGATAAAGCATGACTTCAGGAATTATCTTCTGATCACATCTAAGAGTATCCATTTGAGTGAAGAAGCCGTTCTACAGATAATATTTAGACTGAATGGTTACAAGCGTCACAAAATGGTGACATATGGACCGTACACTAGTCATATAGTCGTACTGTTCAAAGATGTATGGGATGCACTGGAAGCCGCTGCTCAGTTAAATATGATGGTAAGAATCGTTAATGATTTATACAGTAATAACTGTGATAGAAACAAACTAAATTTCAAATATTTAATAGGTAGGGAAGACCGGGGTTAGCTGCATAAGACTAGTTGGCACTCCGCTTCTATTTCCTGCCACTGTAGAGCACTGTCATTTTACTACAGGTCTGGAGAGTGTACTTATAGGCGCACCATTTCCCGGTAATTCAGTATACTTGGGAGCGTCGTGAAGGAAAAAATCTCATTTTCTGACTTGTTATCATTGTACTTTTTTTTAGTAGGGAGCAGAGGGATCTGGTGAGTCTGTAGATCAAATTGAGGTACAGCTTATGGTGATTTTCGAAAGAAAAGTTAACTGTGATTACAAGCGTGTACCATAATCTTTTTATTTCTAAAATTTGATTCTATGGTATCCATTTCATGTTGGGTATCCTTGTGGGGCTATTCCTTCATAGTTAGGTATGGGATCAGTTGGCATAGCTAAAGAATATAGCTTGACTTCCCTTAATGATGGAGATGTCCTTTTAGCCTTTGATCTAAGATACATTTTCCCACTCAGCCTCCAGCTAAGATGGTGAAGTTTGAGTCCCTGGGGAACCTAGACTTCGTTTTATTGAAATGCCAATCCCGCCTGTAGCCTTTTAACCCTAGAATACTAGTGTACGTAAATTTTGTGTGCGGTCTTCCTTTATTGGTATACATTTTTATAGTTTTCAAATATATTTTTAAATACAAATAATTATTCAGTTAATGAAAAGTTAGTAATATTGAGTAAAACAGCAAATAATTAAGCATATTTAAAAACAACACTAATGTAATATAAGCAAATAAAACGAATTTTACATATCTCTAGTGATAACGGCAGATATGAACACGCCAGTGGCGATCGTGAGTGATGTGTTGGGTATGCTCCATACGGGTGGCTAGGAACAGCTCGTTATCACGAAAAGCGAGTTCATTTGATTGACTGTTCAAATGTCGTAATATCTACGTTGTTTCTCAAAATAAAAGAATTAGCCAATACGATGCTTAAATTATACATTTGAATGTATTGTTTCTAACTACTCATATGGAGCATGCCCTAAATGTCACTCATGATACGCCACTGGAACACGCTAGTGTTCTAGGGTTAAGAAAACTGACAAAATCGATGGTATGGGATTCGCATGTCCACCATGGTCAAAAAGAAAAGTAATTCAGATGGTCAGATGAAAAGAATTGAATATTTTACGACCAAAGGGAAATCGTGCAAAATTTGAATCCACCTGTTCAAATAAACGAGAGCACAACTCCGACATATTTGTGATTGATTTCAAACACCAAGTTAATTCTATTTGAATAACTACAGGTAGCTATAATACTAAGCAGAATTGAAATAAATTCATGATTTCTTCCAACATTTAAGCAGAAATTCTTGGTCAAATATTATTAAAATGGCTTTTTCTTGAAATTTGCTGCGTTCATCCCAAGTATCCCTATCTGTATTACATTATGCTAACTCATCCCTAAGTGTATGCCAACTAAACCCCGCTTTCGAGATATCTTGACATAGTTGCAAGCTTTTAGGATAAGTGTTTGGGGAGTCGCTTAAACAAGTATTCAAAACTAACAAGCCTCCGGATCAATTCGTACCACTGTTCTATAATTTCTCTGGCTTATTTCTGTACTGATAAGTATAAAGAATTGATTTATCTTGATCATATTCTTGATTTTTCAGGAGACGAAAAATAAAATTAAACTAATTAAAAACAAATCGGAAGAATCGATTAGGAAAAAGGGATTTCGTTGATTCATACCCTTTATACCATTCAGTGATTGTCAACCTTCATTTAATAACCGGAAAAAATTGAATTAAATATTTTATACCATACATGAGTGGTAAATTTCTGACTTGAACCTTTTTTTACCAATAAATTTTCTCAAAGACTAAATGACAGACTTAAATATTTTATTCCAATCGATTGAGATTTTTTTTTCTGAGTCTATGTACTTAACTCAAAATCGACAATTTTGGACTTAAATCCTTTATACTTATCAGTACAGATTTATTCACAGAATTTTCGCTAAAATATAAAGTGGATATTTTTGTAAAAATTTACTGGTATTCAAAAATCACTCAAGTTGGCAAGTATAAGTATTTCATTGATAGGTCTTGCATGATTTTGTAGCTAAAGAGATGTGCTTTTTGATGCATTCATCAGAATTTTGCATTGCACAAAACAGTAAAAAAAACACACGTATTATTGGACAAAATAATAGAAAAACCAAAATCTATGGCAATTAGCCCCGGTTTCCCCTAAGTTATAACCAATCTTTATCGAGAAGTTAGCACTTCGAAGTAATCACTGAGCTGGAATGAGTATACAATCTGAAGCTCAGTGGAGTAATGAAGCAGTCGCAATAGAACTGATAGTTAAAAATATGGGTAACAAATCTCACAAATATGGTATTATGGTAAATGAGGAAGCAACGATAAAATTTGATTCGATCAAAATTTGAAACTGGCTTGCTTTAAGGACTCCTTACTTATCGTTGGCGGAAGCCAAATGGAGAATTTTATCCCATTATGACTCATTAACTAATACAAATTTTTCAATTAATGTATCCACATTTAAAAAGTTTACAACTGTTAAACTGCTTAGTTTCCTAAAAATTATTTAAAATTTCAATATTTTATTTTGAAGGTTGAAATTGCAAGATTTCACCTAGTGGAAATTCGCATTTTCTATTGAATTTATTTTTGGCTGCTACTGTTGCCCTGATAATTATAACGGGCAGGTCTATTGCAAACGAAGAAATCACATTTAAAGGTATTTACAAGCATTAAAATATTTGAAACACCGTAGATTTTGGTCTCTCTCTCAAACTAAGCTTCTCGTAAAATTTTGTGTTAAGTAAAACAAAACATTTTTCTCGGTTTTAAAAATCAACTGTAGAGACAAATTTTAATTATAAAAATAAATCACTAGTTTTTATTCTATATACTCTTGTTACTCAATGTTACATTTATGTTATATACAAGGCAAAAGATATTTAAAAGTTTATATATTTGAATATGAAGTGTGAATAATTTAATAAACTTTTGAATTTCCCTCACCCTTTTCCCAAATTCTTATGTACTTACTGTCATTCACTACGGTATGTTTGTAAATCCACGGCCTTACTAGATCACTCCTCGGCGCCAACGCGCCAACGTCGCCTTTCACGACGTTGGCGCCGAGGAGTGATCTAGTAGAGCCGTGGTAAATCTCAACCAAATAAAAAATGCGCCTCTATTTTAAGGTAAATACAAGCTTTTTCATTTGTCTCTCCATGGCTCAGTTGGTAAATGCGCCATGTTAGTAATCCGGTGGTCCCGCGTTCGATACCCTGAAGGTCCGGAGAGTTAATTTTTGCAGACAATTAGTAGAAAAGATGTCAATTGATAAAAGAAAATTTATGGATGACTACACAGTATTCTAAGAATTTTTGAAGTTTTTTAAGAAGCCTTTTTTCTTACATCTCTTTTTAGAAGCAAAAAAGATTTTTGTGGACTACAAGCGCCCTCTATTGGGCGGAATATTCACTAAAATGTCAATGAAACAATTGGTTGGTTGGTGTCGTGTTCAATTGAAGTCAAATCATTCCATGCGCCAAAATCACAGCCTTGCCAATGTCCACAACTTTGTCACCATAGAGATTTCCCTGAAAGAGAAATTTGTCAATGGCCTGTAAGCTTCTTATGATGGCCGGGCAGTTGAAAATGTGTTCTGGGGTGAGTTCCTCCTCCAGGCAGTTCCTACATGATTTGTAAGTTCTGGTGCCGCGTGTATTTATTATCATTCCACCAAAGTGTTGGGTTCTAAGTCTGGAGATAGTCTTGGTAATCATCCTGTCTGCATTGATAACACACAGTTGCTGTTCCTTTTTGATGTGTTTTTCTTTCAGTCTGTATCTAGCAACAATGAAACAATTAACAATACAAAATAAAAATAATTATGATAAACATATAAACATTAACCAAATCAGTAAAATGTTAAGTTATAATATAAAAAAATAATAATAATAAACTAAAATAATAATAAAAAGGTGCCTCAAACGAATAATTAAATTGCAGATATTGGCCCTTAATCAGAAAATGAAATCACAAAACTTATAAGCAATCGTGTGGTGCTGCCATCTGTTGTGAATTTTAAGAAATAATTTCTCTTTTCTTAACACAGCTCAAATTTTCCCAATTTTGGTTAATAAAAAAAGTTACTTTTTTTTTTTTTCAAATTAAATTTTATTCTAACTTCTAAAAGATTTATATGATACGCTATAATAAGAATTTGGGTTTTAAAAGTTTTTTTTTAAATAGATTATTCCCTATTACAGTTAATGGGCAGATTATTATTTTAGCAGACAGTGTTCCAGTGGAGATCCAATGCTCATTTTAATGACAAGTGTTTTTCTCTTCCAAAAAGTGCAAAATAAGCTTGATCGAAGAATTTTTCGCTTTTATTAAAATATCGCTCAAGCAAAATGAAATTCACTAATTGTTCAGTTTGTGTTAATAGTGTCTTTAATTTCGATCGGTTATATATAATTTTTATATAAGCATTAAAAGATAACTTGTATTGAGGTTCTAATAAAAATAAGCAAAAAAAAAAAAAAAAAATCGATTTCTTCTACAGCTTTAAAGTTAAATTTAATAACTGACATTCCTTGTGATTAGTTGTGTAATGTAGAACACTTTAACGTATAGATAGAACGCCAAAGGAAATAATGAGCGGAAAATGCAAACAGCTGTTTTGGTAGCACTGAGTGCACAGTCATAATTGGATAAATTAAAGTACTCACACATGAGGGGGACCGGGTTCTAAGGCCAATTTATCAACCAATAGAATTGAACGATGTGTGAGGGGCTAGCTGAAAATGAAATTGAGAAGTGCTTATGAAAAATGTGTAAAACTCGAAATATGGTGATTGTGAACGTAAAATTTTCAATAACCAAATCGGGTACAGCAAAATTACAATTAACTGTGTTTTTAGGACTCTTATAGCTGTAAAAAGCAGCTTCAAAGAAATGGTGTACATGTGTAATTATATGGCCTGCAAATTTTTTAGTTGAATTAAAATTGATTTTTATTCTACCAATACTTAGAAATGGCCGATTTGTAAGCTTATTTTCGAACCAAATTGTGTTCTTTTAAACGGAATTTAAGATAAACCACATTGGCAGGAAATATCTCAAGAGTTATGAATGTTAATATTTTAACTGACAAAGAGAGGTCACGACATGGAAAATTCAGATCAGGACGAAATTGTGCAGGATTGTAGTATACTATGAAGGTAACAACATATTAAAGCAGTAGGACCCACTATCCATAAAATTTCGAGAAAAAAGCATTTAAAGTTTCAGTAATCTTTAAATAAAAGTTATTTCGCAAAGCAGGCAGCGCCCCTGTGACATGAGCGTAAAACACTAGTCTTCCACCCAGATGACATGGGTTCGAGGCTACCTACGGGATTTTCTTCCTTTAATTTTTTATGCAGTTTAAACTTTTTATATTTTTTTACTTTATTTTATAATTCATTTGAAAATTGTAATAAAAGATTATTTAATTTTCTTGAATATAAAATAAATTTTTCTATTTTTGATATTTACAACTTAAAAATACAATAAATTTCTATAACTTAAAAAATAAATTTTAGTTTTGTTTTAATTATAAAATAAGGTAAAACTAAAGAAAAATCTTTTATTTTTCTAAGTATTTTATTTTAGGTATATCCAAAACAATATTAAATTTTGTTTTTAAATTATAAAAAATAAAAAAAATTACAGAGAAATGATGATTTTAATTGCATATATAATTATTATCCAAATTAAATAATTACTTCTCCAATCAATACAACTTCTTGAAAACTTAAAGTATAGGATTATGTGCTTAGGCTTAGGGCGTTTCCCATTCGAGTTTGAAAAAACTTTTATACTTATAATAAATTCTCATAAGTAAATTTATAAATTGTTTAGCTTGTAAATGCTTTTAAATACATTAAAATATTTAAAAATGTTTAAAGAAGACACTTAATTACGAACTCTAAAAACCATCCAATTTTTAAATTTTATTTAAACATCCTCATTTCTGTCGTATTTATTTTCAGAATTGTGGCTTAAGAGCTGTTCTTGTGAATGACATGTTACGAGACTGGTTTATCTATGAAATGAAAACTTGTCATGGACCACCCTTTTCTCTTACTGTAGTTGACATTGTTGGAAATCCTCCTTTAAGACTGAACTTCCTGACAAGTAATATACTCCATACTGTATTTCAAGACTTTGGAGCTCCTTACCTACTTCCATATACAGCAGCTTTAAACAGGCCTCACATGCAAGTTCTCTTTGCTTCAATGACAGAAGCACTAGCTGCTTGTATTGCTTTTGGTGAATGGTATTACTTCAGAAATAAAGCTGACTGTTTCTTCTATAGAGTTCGAATAAATCCTTCGAACAAAGAAGAAAACTTAATTAAAAAATGTGGTGGTGCGCCTTCAGAAGCATTTAAATTATCCTACTTCTCAAGACTTAAAGAAGTGAAAATGGAAAAAGGCAAACATCCAGCATCTAAGGAAAAATGTTCTAAAAGTAAAGTCTCGGTAACTAAAGAAATGCAGAAGTCGCGTATGAAAGAATGTCGTAGTGATAACTCTGAATTGCCACAAAAAAATATCTTTATACATGGAACACCAGTTTTATTTTTTCCAATAATTACAATAAATAATAGACTTCCATCAACAAACAAGCTCAGTGCAGACTTGATGGCTGCATTATTGAACTTGCAAAATACTTTTGCTGCCCAAGCTGCAGTTGCTGATTCTGAACCTGAAAAAGATCTAGTTGGTGAGTGTCGAAATTCGATAGAGGTTACAGAGTGTAAAGAATGCAAAATAACAGGACATTCATCCAATGTTCCAGAAAGAAATTTTAATCGCAGTATGCGTCATCGTAAACATGTTTCAACAAGAACACGTGGCATTAGTCGTAAAGCAAGAATATTTGAAAGACGTAGATGAATAGACAGTGTGTCTGGATAGTACGAATATTGAGAAATCTCGAAAGTAATTTCAACAGGGTACATTTAAAAGATGCCAAATTATCATTTAACTCTTGCAGCTGATTTTTTCTCAACACTTCAGTGGTTAATTTAACCAAAGCAACGAATTGGCTTATAACAGAAGAATAAAATTTTGAAGATTGAAAGTATTAGACGACTTCATCATAAATTGACTTAGTTGGGCCAGAAGCGTTCTTAAATTACTCTCAAAGACTTGACCATTTTTTAAAATGTTATTGCTTTTTAAACCTAAAAATAAAAACATTGTTTTTTCTTATTTCTATTTTTGTTATTTTTTTTACTACCCGGAATATTTTTGTCACTTTTTAACAAAACAATTTTCTGATGCTGCATTTCTTTTTTTTTTTTTTTTTTTTTAAGAATTAACTGTAATATTTAGTTTTTTTTTTTTTTTTTTAATACTTTTTTATGATATTTTACTATATTACCCTTTTTGCATAATTAAGTTCTTAATGAATCCTAGAGGCAATTAAAACATGTAAATAGATAAGTAAAAGATCCTAAAGTTAGTCTGAATTCAGATCCTTAAAAAAAATTAAAGATTCAATATAAGTACTTTGACCAATTTTATGTTCTGTATAAAAACATGAAATTATTGTCAGAAGATCTACATAATAAAGCTTGACTTTAAAAATTTTAATCCCATAACATATGTACAGTCGGTAGAAACAAAAGCCACTCCCTAACTAATTTCGCCGTAACTAAACGTAGAAACATGCAGTTAGTGCCGATCGATTTGCAGTAACGTCCAGTTTATAACGGTGTAAGATTTTGCTTGGGGTTTGTCTGCATATTAAAATTGGCATCAACTTTAATTTTTTCAATGGTAACTCCTATTTTTAATATATATTTTTAATTATTATTTGGATAAAGTTATCCCGGAAAATGGTACAGTTTATATATTTCTCTCAATTTTTCATAGTTATAAGCCGTCAAAATATGAGGATGCTGCTAAAGTTAAATGAATGTGACTAACATTAATTGATAACTTCTCAAAAAATATTTAATTTTTTTTCTTTTTTTTTTTAAGAATAAAATGACTTAAATTCCATGCATATTTTTGATTAAAAATTTATTTTTTGAATGATGAAAATTATTAATAAATTCATATTCGAAAAAATTATCAATTATGACCTATATTAATTTTTGTACAAATAGAATAAGCATCATCAAAAACCATGAGTTTTCAAGTTATAGTAAAGCAGTTATAGTAAATTTTTTTTTTTCATATTGACTTTAAGGGGGCATCACATGTTACCATTTGTATCACATAAAAGTAAATATTTTTATATTATCGGACGTAAGTTTTTTAGTTTACTTTTATGTTACTGTTTTCTAAGCAACGTTTCGATGCTTATTATACAAATTAACTTATTTTTATAAAATTAACGGAATGCAGGTGAGAGATTGTGAAAGAATTCCAAAAGAAAACAAGCCTTCTGTGTGTCTAAAACAACTTAAAAAAAAGATTTTGGATTTTCGTATAGCTCTGTGATGACGGTTTAGTAAATGCAGCATTTACTGTTTCGATTTGTGAAGGCAAAATTTAAATGATTTAATCTCGAACATTGTTTTTTACTGCAAAGAGGGAGAAAAAAGGGGGAGGGGATTAAAAGTGGGACTTACTTTACAAAATAGGAATATATTCGATATGAATATGTCAAGTTTCTTTTCTTAAACAACTTTACCTAGTTTTTCACAGTTAAATTTTTGTTTTAACATTGTTTATATTTTTGTATGTGAATGTTGTAGGGTTACTTGTAAGGATTTGGAAAATGCTCTAAGGCGGGGCGGGGGCATACTGTTTGTGTTTGAAATAGATATATGCATTCGAAATTTTTTTTTTTTTTTTTTTTTTTTTTTTTTTTTTAAATATGTATACTACTTAAAAAAAAAAAAAAAAAAAAAAAAAAAAACGGGGAATTTCCTGTTTTAATCTTTGTTCCTATTTTTTTGTATTTGATTATTGCACAATCTAAGAAGCCTCAAGTTACTTAAATTGTATAGCATGAAATAGCATACAATATTTAATTTTTATTAATTTTTTTATAAATTGAATATAATGTTGAGCATTCGTTGTTTTTAAAATTCTTTAGCATACAAAATATGTTATCGGAAGAAAAGTTCTAATATTTATATCAGATTAATGGTAATCACGCCGCAAAATTCGCATTTATTATGAAAAACTACTTAAAAAGGAGGTAATATAACTTATCGGTTTTAACGATTTGGATAATGATCTTACGCTACGCATGCATAATTCAGTTTTTCAAATAAATTAAAATACAAACGCAATATCTTTAGCAACTAAATTTTATTTTGTATTTTGTATTTTTTTTTTTTTTTTTTTTTTTTTTTCCGGTTTAATTTTTAAAGAATAATTTACTTTCTACGCGAGATCATTTATTTTTTCTAAATATATGGACGATTCCCTAATACGTTTTCCCTTGTAACACTATCAAGAATTAGTTAAAAGTACATAAATAGTATCTTTTTTCGGCACTGTCTTGATCTCAGAAATTTGAACATGGAGTCAAAAATGGGGTTACTATTGGGGGGAAGAAAAAAAGTAAATTGATGCCAGCTTTAATATGTAGACGACCTCTTAAGCAAAGTCCAACTATATCATTATAAATTGGACTTTATTACAAATCGATTGGATACTTTTTTTTTTTTTATTTATTTATTTTATTTTTTGATCGACTGTACATACTTTTACTGCACAATCTAAAACGTAAAAGAAGAAAAATTTCTGCCTGTTGAACGAATATTTGCTGGTAAGTTAAAATTCTTACAGGAATAAATTTTTGCCTCCCATGTAATTTCCAAAATCTGAAATATGAAGTACAGTCGGTAACAAAGACTAAGAACTTAGACTGACTAAGAACAGGATTCGACAACGATTTATTTAACAAAACGGTATTAAGTGTACTTTTTATATAGGAATTTTTACTAGTGTTCGGACACTTTTGTTACCGACTGTACATAAACATTTGTCAGATTTTGTAACAGACTTATTTTGTAGCAGAGAGGTGAACCTGTAATTCTTCCTATCGTGAACGACAGCTAAAATCAATGTTATAAATAACTGGACTTAGTTTCGGTAGAGCGTAAAGCGTACCGTCATCAGTGCAGGTAAGTGGATTATTGCTCATATATATAGGTAGGAAGCGGATTTTAGAGTCAGAGTAGCAACCAATAGGAATTTAGGAAACTGGAGCTATAAGCCAATAGGAATTTGGGATGTAGAAAGCTATGTAAAAATTAAGAAAATGTGGATTTTATATAATTTTTTCAACAATCCGAAAGAAGGGGTACAACAAAATTGCAATTGGTGATATTTTTATAGATATGGAAAGCTTCTAAAAAATAGAGTTCATTTCTGACAAATTATTTTAGCTGAATTAAAGTTGAAAATATAGTTATTTTCCCAATAACGCTTAGCAATGGCCGATTTTTTAGTTTCATGAGTTCTGAATATAACTCATGTACGAATAATTTTGGCGAACAGTGAAAAACTCCCAGCTTTGCCAAAATTATTCGTAATTTCCATGGCACAAACCTCACTATGGTTTCTTTTGATGTGAAATCACTTTTCACAAATGTCCCGATTAGTGGCGCTCTCTTCTCTCTGGAAAAGAAATTAAAAGAATTTCATTACACAAGCTTAGAAATCCAAGAATTAATTTTTCTTACATTTGTTTATCTCAAACTACCTTTATGTAGGATTTGTAGAATTTGTCTGCGTGCGTGAGTTCATGCTTATCATTACTCAAGATGCTTGACAATTACTTTAATTAACATCACGATACACTACACTTAACATGTTAACCTAAGTATTATTCTTATTTGTATAGTTATCTACAAGTTACACGCGCCGGCCTCCTGCCGATTCAAACCCAAACTAACTGTCCAGTTAAGTATTTTTGTGACAGTTAAGGACCCTTCAGAGACTGGTTCAAGTTCGGTTTCTTTTGATATCCCTTTGATGTGGGAATCGAATTGACGCGAGGTAGGAGAGAGTTTCCCTCGGCTGACAAACCTCCTACTGCGATCGAAATTGGGTCTCTTTTGTAAAAGAGCAATAAAAAGTAATGTCTTTCATTGTAAATGTGTGCAAAATGTCAAGGGTCGCTTTCGGACAATGGATAATTTGAGTTTTGAAGCGCTGCACCGTTGCTAGTATCTGAAGGATCCTTTACACAGTTCAAAGTCATATTATGCGGTGGCAGTTAAATACACCACATCGCCTCCCCCTTAAAGGTAAAATCTTTTGGGTGGTCGCCTAATTCATCCGGAAGGTCTAAGTGATGGTTTCTCTTTAACTAATGGACTCTTGGGTGGAGGGATATTTGGCTTAGCTGGTAACGGTGGAACTTGCAGACTCAGAACATCAGTTGGTGGTTCTGCTGGTGTTGGAAGAGACCCTGGTTCTTCATGCAGCACTTCGGAAGAATTATTTCCTGCTGTTTCTGCTGAGTGAAGACTTAGGTTGCTTTCTCTATCTCCTGGTGTCGAAATTATCTGGTGAACAATTGGAAAGGGCGTTTCAAGCACTTGATGACCCATTGGACGGATCTGATCGACGTGACGTCTCACCATGTTGCATAAACTTCAACGGTGTAATGACCCATCCTGGTTGACAATTGTACCAAATTTCCATTTTGAATTCGCAGATTATATTCTCTAATGGCCACGTGATCACCCACATTAAATTTTCTATCGTGGAATTCATAAACACCCTTTCTAATTCTTTCTTGCACCCTCGAATTTAAATCTGGCAGCAATAAATCAATTCGTGTTCTAATGTCTCGTTTTAAAAACAACTTAGAAGGGCTGTGCGTTGTTGTGATATTAGGTACTTTTCTATACTGAAGTAAAATTTTTCTCAATTTCTGAGTAATGCTTTTTTTTTTTATATTTTTGCATTGCTCGTAACGATTGCTTAAGGGTGTACACATAACATTCAGCTTGCCCATTACTGGATGGTTTGAATGATGCATATGTTTTATGCTTTATACCATTACTTAACATGAATCTCTGAAATTCATGTGAAGTGAACTGGAAACCATTTTCACTAACGAGCGCAAATGGTATATCGAAATCGACTAAAACAGTCTGAGATACTCTATGGTTTTGTGCGTGGTTGTTGATTTCATGAAATAGACCTCCAACCACTTTGAATGTGCATCAACAATTAACATAAACATATGCTCAAATATGGGGCCGGCAAAATCGGTACGTATTCTCTCCCAAAGTTTACTAGGATACTCCCAGAGATGAGCCTTTACATTTGCTGGATCAGCTTTATACTTAGCACACTCAGTATAGTTATGGGCTGCCTCTTCAATATCTTTGTCAATATTCTTCCAAAATACAAAAGATCTGACAATCGCCTTCATTTTGACCATACCCAGGGTGCAGTTCAAGAACCCTTTTTTGGTAGACCTTTGGAACGCTAACCCCTTTCGCCATACATTATACAACCATCTTGTATTGTATATTGTGCTTCCTTCCCCTGCAAATTTTGTCCCTCTCTAAGAGCATTTAAAAATGGACCTAGCTCTTGATCTTTCAGGGTAGCTTGCTTTAAATCTCTAGATGTGACAGGTAAGGTTTCTATTTGTTCCATTTGATGCATAGAAATTACATCTATTTCCAACTCTTCTGATAATGTAGGCAAACGAGAAAGACAGTCTTCGTTACCATGACTTTTTGTATCTCTATATTTGATGTTAAATTCGAATGATTGTAAAAAAAGAGCATAATGCAAAAGTCTTGTGGATGTTAGTACAGGTAAGCCACGTTTTGAACCAAAGATAACCATACGCTTGTGATCTGTTAAGGTGGATCTACGACCCTTTAAATACAAATAAAATTTCTATACAGCCTGGACTATTGCTAGGGCCTCTTTATCAATTTGTGTATATGTTTTTTTTTTTTTTTTCTGTACTTGTCAACGTTCTGGAAGCGAATGCAATGGGTCGTTCAGTAACATCTGGAAATACATGAGATAGGCAATACACATTGCCTATTCCAACTGGTGAAGCATCAGTAGCTAAAGTCAGAGGTATATTTGGATCATAATATACCAAAACTTTAGGAAAACGGATCTTTTTTAATTTTTTCAAAAGCTTCCTGGCAATCCCTCGGCCACTCAAATATTGTATCTTTTTTTGTAGGATTATTAAGTAGATTCGCTATAAGGCTAAATTTTTGCAGAATTTACCATAAAAATTTACTAAACCCAGAAAACCTTTTACCTCCTGAACACTTTTGAGAACTGGTGCATTTAACATAGCAGCGACCTTATTTGTTTTATGGAACCCATTTGCATCAATCTTGTGTCCCAAAAAATTTATCTCGTTTTGAAAAAAATTACTTTTATTTAAATTAAGTTTAAGCCCATGTTCTCTACATTTCTTAAAAAATTCCTCTAATACTTTGAGGTGTGAGATTTCATTGCTCCCTGTTATTCTAGAATCATCCATAAAAACTTTAACTTCGTCCATACCCTGGAATAATCCATCAACTTAGCGCTGCCAAATAGCAGGCGCCCCATTTAAACAATACATAAGCCTTTTACAAATATATAATCCCTTATGTGCGTTTATTGTCATTAATTTTTTACTTTATGGGTGGACTTTCATTTGTAAATATGCGTGTTTAAAATCTAAGTTAGTAAATTGTTTCCCCCCCCCCCCCATTTGAACTACCAAAAATCTCTTCTAATCGTGGTAAAGGATGCTGAGGTACAATTAAGTTAGGATTTAGGGTTACTGAATAATCGGCACAGAGCCTTATACTACCATCAGTTTTTACAACTGGAACTACCGGTGTTGCCCATTCCGAGCTTTCAATCTTTTCTATACCTTCTTTTTCCAGTCTGTCAATTTCATTTTCAGCACTACTTTTTAACGCAAAGGGTACTGTTCGAACCCTACAAAACACCCGTTTTACTTCTGGTTTAAGTTTGAGCTTAACTTCGTAGTTTTTAATTTCTCCCAATTTATCATCAAAAATATTTTTATTTCTCTAAAAGGTCATTTAAATTTTTTCCAGATTTAGTTCTAACTGCTTTTTAATAGCTGACCAATTCAAATGGATTTTATACAGCCGTTTATGATCTAAGATTGTATCTAAGTTCTCTTTAACAATATAAAAGTTCAAATTCAAGTTTTGATTTTTGTATTGAACTTTCAGATTAACATATCCCAAGGGCACCCTTATAGGCCTTAAAAATTACATTGATAGGTTTAATTAGTTTATATGAAATTTTCCTGAAATTCCTTACGCTCATTACACTGACCGCCCCTCCCGTATCTAACTCCATAGAACAATTTTTGTTTTCAATTTTGGAATTAATCATTATTGGAGGTCGTTTCGGTTCCTCCTCGTGTAATGCACTAACGTTAGTATTTAACTCATATAATGTAACTTCATTTTTGTTCTCAACTCTATTTTGTAGAGTGACCTGTTTTTGCTTAACAGGTCTTGAATTAGCTGCTTTAGCAGAAAAACACGCCTTTTGGATATGCCCCACCTTATTACAAAATTTGCATTTACTTGAAATGAACTTGCATTTTTCTTCTACATGGTCTGAACCTGTGCATCGTGAACAATATAAGGTTTTTTTTTTTTTTTTTTTTGTTTGTTTCTAACAAAATAAGACTTTTTATCTATTTGTTTCTTAAATGCTTGCACTGAATTAATTCCACGGCCCATAATTAAAAGCTTTTTCCATGACCAACTGTAAAGTTTTTTCAAGATCAATGTTATTTTCTTCAAACAATCGATCTAAAACCATTTTATCGTACAACCCACTTACAAATACAACCCTCAACATAATACTTAACATATTATCATAATCACAATGCATAGCTAACGCTCGGAGCTCAGCAATACATACATTGAATGTTTTCCCCTTGGTTTTGCTTTCGATTTAAGAACTTATGCCTAGAGGGTATAATTAAGGGTTTAGGGGTCAAATGTTTAAGTACCTCTTTTAAATCGATCAAGAGATTGTTCAGAAGGAATGTCAGGTGCCAGCAAATTTTTTGGAAGCTGGTATAATTTAGCGTTGAGCGATGAAACAAAATCTTTAGCCCTGTTTGTGACAGGAACATTCTGTACATCCAAGTACGTTTCAAATCTTTCAATAAAACTATCAAAATTTTCATTAACTCCATCAAATTTTTCGAAATGAGCAGTTAATTTATTATTAAATGAATTATCTTTGTTTTTCAACACTTTTAGTAATTCTTGATTTTGTTTCAGTAACTCAGCTATTTGCTGTTCCATGATGATTCCTTCAGATTTCAAAATAAATAAAACTTTTTACCTTGAGTCATCTTCAGGGAAAGCCTTATCCAAGGATTTAGATTTCCTTTAAATATTGGCATATTCCCTATAGCCGTATCTGTGAAATCGAAACCAAAAGTTCTAAATCAAAACCATCTTTAATGAAGAAGCTGGGATGGAGATATCTAAAGTAGGAAGCGGCCATGACGTACAGGGAACCAGGTTCAATAAGCTCTATGAAGAATAGGAAAAGATCTCTTTTCTTAAGAAAATCCATTATTTGTTATTTCAAGCAACCGCATTAAGATATGTATAGTTCATTGTCTTATAAATACTTATTACGAAGGCAACAAAGATAAACATCTTTTGGCAAAGTTTATTTTATTAAATGACTTGAGGATACCAAATCTGAAGGAAGCCATTTCGATTGATTAGTAACTTTTTGAATCTTTTTTAAACCACATGTTAACAGTATCCAGAACAAGTGCTAATTAATTTATTTCGCCAAATCTCCTTGGCCTCAAAAATCAAGTTGGCTGAACACATTTTAAATTTTATATCTGGTAAACCTAAATAATAGTTAAAGGATTGGCTAAAAATTAAATTACGTCATAGGATGTGATTAAATTTTGTCAGGCATCCAGAAATAAACTAAAAGCGCGAAAACAATTGATAAAAATATTACAGATGGTTTTCAGCTATTATGATTCAACGGAATCTTTTAACGTTTGATTGGAGACAGGAAGCTACAATAAAAAAAAAATCGTCTGCGGTTTTAAAGCATAAAATGAATGGGTTTCTCTTTCTTTGATATTTTATTTAATTATTACTTGATGAGATTTAGAGCAGGAAAAAGAACAATAAATTATATGAAATTACAGATTAATGAAATAGAAATAAAAATAAAATAGCATAAGCGAAATAAACAAAATTGTATTAAATTCTTTTAGAATAAGAAATATAATGTTTGCTTGTATTATAAATAAATAAATAAAATGTAATTTATATTATTATTATTATTTTATTTTAAAAAAGGGATATGTGATGTTTTTCAACATCACACCATCATACGTCGTCACTGTAGAATTTTTTTGCGTGCGTGAGTTCATACTTATCATTACTCAAGATGCTTGACAATTACTTTAATTAACATCACGATACACTACACTTAATTACACAAATAATAATAATACTTAGGTTAACATGTTATCTACAAGTTACGCACGCCGGCCTCCTGCCGATTCAATCACAAACTAACTGTACAGTTTTACTTTTCAAGGCAAATTATACTAACAATCTGAAGGTTTAGCCATGGGCTAAACCTTCATCAATTCTCTCTGATATTTCATCAATTCTCTCTGATATTTACATGCATTATTTTGAAAATTCTCTTTTCCATTTTGGACCCTTTATGTGGATGATATACTTTCACTCAGATCGACAATTCTGGACACAATATTAATAACATAATACAGATCATAAATTCACTTGACAATAACATCCAATTTACATACGAAATTAGAAATAATGGCTCACTCCCTTTCCTTGATACGCAGGTCTCTTGCACTGAAAAAGGTTTTTTCACTGCTGTTTGTCGTAAAACTTTTGCTGTTTCATTAGTTCCATACTGCTGTTTCTTTGCTCGTTCATGTCACCCACCTACCCAGAAAATGGCCGCTTTTTATATTTTTTGTCAATCGTGCCCTTAACATTTGTTCAGATCCTGAATTCCTCCATTCTGAAATCAAATACAGAGTGGTTATAATTAAACTTCCCCTATAAACAGCATCCTACAGCGCAAATGGGTGAACGGAATGCAACGAAATTTGGTATATAGACTATACACGAGAAGCGCTCACGAAATTTCGAAAAAAAAAAAAGTTCCAAAATGTCCACCAGAGGGCACCTTTTCCGCAAAAACATTAAATTTAACAAAATAAACGACCAAAACGGAATACAGAAACAATATTAACAATCCAGAACAAGAATTATGAGTAATAAAATGTAAAACCGGGAAAAGCTGTCAGTTCTAGGGAAAAAAATGTCGAGATTTGCATGCTAGCGAAGAAGAGGAAGCTTTATGCAAAACAGGTTACGGTATAAAACTTTTTCTGACGTTTTCATGTTTTATGTCGATGTTTCCGCTTTCCGGTTGTAATGATGACGGTGCATTTAGTTGAACATGCGTTAGTGGTAAATCTGTTTTACTAAAACAAGGGGAATGCTTCTGCTGTAGCTCGTGAATTTCGTTGTATAAAGAACCTATGGCGTGGACCAATATCTACTAAAGGTACATATCTGACGCATGAGACGCATCTGACGTCTCATTCAAAGAGGCTCAAAGCAAAGCAAGCATTTGACGAAACTGACACAGATCTGAGACTGACTGCCTTGGCATAAAAAATGCTCCTTTTTATGCTTTTCTATCGAACACAGACTGTTCTGGAAAATCCTCGTATCTCATCAGCCAATGAGATTAAAGCATCCATATTTGGTGTATCCCTAATAAGGATTTTCTCGCCATGGTCGCCAAAAAAATCGCCAAGGAGGGAAACAGTCGCCAGATTTGGCGCCAAATCCATTTCTTCCCTTATTGGAGCTTTTTAATGCCTTTTTAATGGAAAATTAGGCTATTTTAACGCTAAAACTACTAGAAATGCACAAAATTAGCATTTTATCAACTTACTAAGCCTCTTTACACAAAAATAAATGAAATTATTTGCAATTCCATAACACTTTATATGATATACAAATAGGTATACAAAGAGAGACACAGCGGGGGGGTGGGGTTCAGGGGGGTGGCAGCCCCCCTCAAGAATGTATCTAATTATGGTAACAAGTCGATCAATCAATATATACTATTATATAATAAGGAATAATTAGAAATGTCCTATTGAATAATGTCTGATGCAAGTAGGACGTTGAGGCTCCTGATCTGCAGATCTACTAGTTTATGTCTATGAATAACATTAATCGTCAAATCTTGAACTGCATTACCTCAATTCCACAAATCCCGAGTTCTACACGTCTTGAATTGTAGAATCATAATACTACCCATGATAATGACGATTTCTGTTTAAAATCATTCATTCACTATTTTAACCCCAAATCAATTATTTGCTTTATTACTGACATTATAACAGGAAATAAATGCTTATTTCTTCATAAAATAATAAACTACCTATTATAACAACAATACATACAGGGAGAAAAAGAGAGAGAGAGAGAGAAACTTTTCTCGCGTCGAACTGCTACCACACATACTTTTAGTTAAAGAAAAGAAGGAATTACAACCAGAGGATTTGAATTTAACGATTTAAATAGATGGAGAAAAGAAAGTATTTTGTGGCCTGACGGGTTTTTGTAATTAAGCGAATTGTTTATAAAAAGATGTAAAATTAGCTATTTTACATATAGTTACGTAGTTAAGAACCGTCCCGTTGAAATCAGCATTTCAGCTAACTAAATAAATCAACATGCATTGAAAATTACAGATACAAGATTTCAAACCTGTAACATTTCTTCCTCCTTTTTTTTTTTTTTTTTTTTTTTTTGGGGGGGGGGGAGGGGGGGGTAGTTTATTTCTTTCCCTGTGTCCCGAGTTTCGAAATAAACAATACTTCTTACGAAAGGTTTTAACTAAATCTATTTTTCATTTAGCAGAAATTACTTTATCTTCTTTTTTTTTTTTTTTTTTTAATTGTAACTAGGCCCTGCTCGCTCCGCTCACCGACCCGACTCAATTTACTTACTTATTAACCCATACAGAGCTCTGCCCGCCTATTCGCTGCTTTGTTTTTTTACCGAATAAGAATATTAATAGTGCATAACACAAGACAAAAGCAGAAAATGGTATAAAAGTAGCCATATTCAGTGTCAAACTTAAATACATAATATTTAATACCACATGATTTATTTTTATTAATTTTTATGAAAATTTTGCTGTTTTTTTTTTCTTCTTTTTTTAAAAGGAGGAAATTTTGAATATCTAGGCCCATTTTGCATTACAGCTTTAGTATATGACCCTTTTTATTTCTTTTTTACAACCATGGATCTAGGCCGCGGCACCCCAGTCGGTAAAGCGCCAAGCTCATAATTGGAAGATTGCCGGTTCGATACTTGAGACGGCCAAAGACCGTCGTAGTACACTAATGGTGGCTGGTGCCAAAGCTTCCTAGATCTACTATCAAGCCTGAAGGTCCTCTTCGTGACGTCACAACCGGGGTCCCTCCGCATCGTTTACTTTCGCCTGAAACCTGAGGCCAGTTTCGACTTGGGCTCAAGATCAACGCTCAAAACGGTCATTAATCACGCTTCCGACACAAAGAGCCAAATGTCTTGTCATCAGTTGTAGCCCTTTCTTATCGTCCGGTTTCCATTTGCGCTCATTCCGCGGCATCTATTCAGAATCCTTTGATCTGATGAGCCTAGCTCACAGGAGCTCAAAGCCTTCGGACGGGCTGTTTCTAACCCCCTGCTGAGATAATTGAGGGGCCGGGAGGCAGATATCTTTGTCAATTTTGCATGCCTTCCTTTGAGTTAACTGCGCGATCTGATAAGAAAGGGCTACAACTGATGACAAGACATTTGGCTCTTTGTGTCGGAAGCGTGATTAATGACGTTTTGAGCGTTGATCTTGAGCCCAAGTCGAAACTGGCCTCTTCTCTTAAGGCCGGTTTCCATTTAGGCTCAAGATCAACGCTCAAAATGTCATTAATCACGCTTCCGACACAAAGAGCCAAATGTCTTGTCATCAGTTGTAGCCCTTTCTTATCAGATTGGGCAGTTACCTCAAAGGAAAGCATGCAAAATTGACAAAGAAATCTACCCCCAGCCCCGCAATTATCTCAGCAGGGGACCCCGTTCCAGGGTTTTCAGCTGGCGTGAGCCGAGGTGACCATATCAAAGGATTCTGAATAGAAGCCGCCCAGTGAGCTCAAATGGAAATCGGACTTTAAAGCTTCATTTCTTCTTCATAAAAACAGATTTCTCATTAATATTCCGATAAAAAATATTATTTGTCATTTATCTACCATTTTTATTATATATATATGTATATGTATGTTTTTTTTTTCTCCATAGTTTCTGCTAAAATAGATATATTTTCCCTTTCATTTATGTTTATACGTGTTTACATCATTAAGTATTTTTTTAAATCAAATATTTGATGTTATAAAACTAAGATTGTACATGTTACTTTAATAAACGAGGGAAATACACCGAATTTCATTGGAATAATTTATTTGATAACTATTACAACAAGGAAATTAAAATATTTAAATAATAATAATAAATCTTGACACACGTTCTTTAATTTTAAATTTCCAAATTTTAGCATATAAAGATTTAAATTTGAGTTAAAACAACAAAAATGTATCTAATAGTGCTCATTTGAAAATTAATATAAAGGAAAATTTTTATTATACATATTTTACCAAATATTTATTTTATTTTTAATTATATTCACATATAGAAGTGTATTTTAAAATCAAATATATAATGCAATAAATCAAGTTTTGTATACTTTTACATTATTTAAAAATGTATTATGATATATTCAGAATTTCATTAAGACCATTCAACTTCGAAGTTTTGTACAAAGAGTGTTAAATTAAAACTTAAAAAATAAGTATTAATGATTTTTAGATATACATGCATTCACTCTTTCTAAATTTTCAAACTGTGACTTATAAAAATTGAAATATGAATCTAAATTCAATCTTTAAAAGTACAAAAAATATTTTTTTAATTCTCTATTTTTGGCTATGTAGCATATTTGAAAATATTAAGTATGCACATTTTTCATAATTTTTATACATGAATTTGAAAGTTTATTTTCTGAAATGTAGATACAACAACTCTTTAGTAAATGCTGATTTGTAAATTTTGAAAAAAAATTCGAGTTATAATGATACGAGATGTTTGAATTACTATTTCAAATTAGTCTGTATTAGGCAAAATTAAAATCATTCAGTTTATAGGTAATATCGAATAAATTTGAAATAATGTTTGCCAAAAGAATAATGAATTTTTAACATGCATAGCTACATTCACTACTTTTAAATTTCCAATTTTTGAAGATCGAAATATGAAGATCGAAATTTGAATGTTAAATTTATATTTTAAGAACACTAAAAATTTTTATTTAAAATTATCCCCTATTTGCAAAGCACAATAATTGAAAATGTTTTACATACATATTTTACGAAATTTTTATTGATGGCTTTCGAAGATTACTTCATAAAGTATAAATATATCATTTGAGTTACTATAATTGTTTTGCAAACATTTAAAGTAAACAATTTGAAGTCATAAATATAAGATGTTTAAAAAATATTTCAGATTAATATATAAGAAATTTCTGGATCATTCAATTTAAAATTACATGGGCCGAAAAAAAATTAAAACAATATTTAAAAAATCTGTTTCAGATAAATTTATAATTCCTAAACAAATTCACGCAATACAAACTACTTATAAAAATTTCCACAATGAATAGAGACAACTTTCATATCAGAGAAGTACAATACTAAATTTCGAAAAAAATAATTTTATGCTCTACATTCGAGATTGTAGTAGTAAGTGTTTCTTTCTTTCTTCTTCTCCTTCTCCCCCCCCCCCCCCCCCAAAAAAAAAAAAATAAATAAAAATAAATAAATAAATAAAAATAAAAAAAATCTATAACTTCGTTTGAAATTATCGAAGATACATGGCTCAACTATTAGTTTAAAAGGTATTTATTATTTCTTTTAAAAAATATTTATATTGAAAGTTTACAACATTCGGGAGGATTTTCCTCCAAGGATGCAAAGATGCTCCTATATATACAAATGTTTCTTATAAGTATTTCGGCCCACCAGCGGCCGAGCGGTTCTGCGCGCTCAAAGCTGGTAGACGTGAAGTGCCGGGTTCAATCCCAGGTCGCACCCGTCGGCCTAGCCGTTCGGAATACCCGTGGTTTTCTCCAAAATTGTGTAAATACGGGATAGGAACCCTTAGAAAACCCCCCACGGAGGGCATTCCTCTCAGGCCTAGGACCCTAGTGCAGTCCTCACAACCCAACCCAACCTATAAGTATTTCTTTTTATTTCACGATGATTCGTTAAAAATAATCGTAATTGTGCTCATTTATACGAAATTTTCTCCTATACTGCCATATTAATAATTATCATCAAACGTTGTGGTATCTCCACCTGTTGGCGATTTTCACCAAAAGTTGAAGTACATTTATAAATCAAGAAGCAAATTAAACTTTTATGAAATTTTGTTCATTAGTTCCTGAGATACAGATACCACAATATTTTGTCATACACACACACACACACACACACACACACATATTGACATTTTCTAAAACTGATCAGATCGTGTTTGTTCCTTTCAAAACTTGTAAATCCATCGAAAAACAGAAATAGAAAATCTCTACGAATCCAAGACGTTTTTCTATTGAATTCAGAAGAAAGAGAAAAATAAATAAAAATGAAACAAAAATTTGAAAATTAAAACCTTTTAACGAGTGGTGTTGCCATTCCGCTTTTCATAATTTTTAATGTGCCCGTATAGGACAAAATTTCGTATAAATGAGAATAATTTTTAATGAATTATTGTAAAATTAAGAAAGAATTATTCATAACAGTAACAGTCAATCAGATAACAGCCAACCTTGCGTGGGTGAGTGTGTAAATTTTCAATATGGATATCTTTTAAAAGAACTCGTCAATACCTTTAAAACGAATGATTGAGCAACGATCTGTGATAATTAAAACAAAGTTTTTTTTTTTTTTCATTTGGAGAAAATGTACTCCGTGGGGGTCATTTTACGGGGTTCTAGCCCTATATTTAAATGTTTCGGGGGAAAACAGGGAGAACTCCAAAAGGATAGGTTGACATGTGTCACCTAGGATCGAACCCGGCACCTAATGTCTTCGAGAGCAGAACTTTTTAACCACTGGTGAGAGACTTTTGTAATTTTTAAAGAATTTTTACGTAATTTCTATCATTTCTAAAAAAATATAAAATTTTTTTAGAAATATTACAAATATTTAAAAGAAATTAATTGACGCTCTTTAAAATCTCTGTTTGACACTTTTTTTTAAATCTATTATTTACAGTTGCTAATTTTCTGGAGGATCTACTATGAAATTAATAATTTTTTGTCTTCGTATAATTATTTAAAAGAATGTTACCCATTGTTTTTATACATTTATTAACTGAGTTAGTGATTTACCACAATTACAAATTCCTTCAAATTCTAATCCGTCATCCATTAGTTTTCCTTTAGACAATTCACATAATTGAAAACATTGATTTTCAGATTTCAAAAAATTTTCCTCATATTCTGCCGTAATACAATGTAAATGAAAATTAACTCAATTGAAGTATATTAAATGATAGAATCTAAAAATTCATTCATGAAAAATGTAATTTAAATGTATGTAAAGTGAAGACAAACATTGTTTGCTACATGCATTCCAAGCAGAAGGTAAGATAGTAAAACATAATAAACGGACCCGATAGACATCTGTTTCTTACAGATAAGGGACCCGGGTTGTGACGTCACACGCTGTCCGCAGTGATACCTTCAGGCTTGATAGTAGATCTAGGAAGCTTTGCTGGTGCACATAAAATCCGTCGTGGCCGCAAAGTCCTCCATATTCTCATCAAAACTATACCTCTGGAGATCACCAAAGCGGGGGAGCCATCCCCCACCTCCATGGAGGATCAAAATTGTGATGGCATGTCTCAGGAACATCCCTAGGGGTGCGTCCCAGACCGTCGCCAATTACCCGTAGCGCAGTACTGGTGTGACATTAAACCCAACCTACTTACCACGGATTAAGAGAATCTATAGGATGATAAACGAGATAGGGCAGTCAGCACGGAAAGCGGAGCTTTCTTTTCCGCATTAATTCAGTCGAGTAGAGGAAAACGATCCGATCGCCGCCTGGCGTAGTATCTTTGAAACTTATCGGAAGAAAGTGAAAGCCCGCCCCTTCGGCTTCTGTCATCATCCGATTTCCGAGAATGACCAATGAACCGCTACAAATTTAAACAAACGCACTGATTGGTGGATTCCCGAGATCTGGTAGCCCTCTATATGTAAGATGAAAATTACAACATTTCCGTAGCATTCGTTATATATCCTATAGACTCTCCTAATCCGTGCTACCTACCTATAACCGTGGATACATATGTTAATTTTCCCGTGTGAAATGACTTCATGACAGAAGAATAACGTCACTGTGAGAAACATTTTTATCAAGGTGGCAAATAGAATACCTTCATAAACCCGTCGTTTTTAGTTAATAACTTCTTTAATGAAAATGATAGAAATTTCTAAGCAGCTAAAATGTTTATCTTGGAGTATTCGGAACACATTGATACCTCTCATGACGCGAAGTACCCTGGCCTCCAAGAGAAGATACGATCGCAGACAAAAATATTTGACGGCAGCGACAGTAACTTTGTTTTAATAGTACACTAAAACCTCTTTAAGTTGGACACCTATGGTTCCATGAAAAGGTGTCCAACTTATAGGGATGCTTACATTTTCAATTTAATTAAACTGTATCTATCATGCCTTTTTAAATTTTAATCACATTTAAATATAATACAAATAAGTATTCACGATTTATATACAAAAAATAATTAATTTGCTAATTTAAAATCCAAATTTAAACAGCTATGTTGTGGCTATTATAATACTTTCTACTGTAATTTTTTATATAATAGCAGCGCCACCTAGCAGTTAACATGCACAAAAATTTAAACAAGATAACTTCTCACAATAAAGATTTTGTGTATGCATTTTGGTGCAATTTTTTTCAATAGACGCTGAGTGAAAAATTTGAGAATGTGAATAAAAGTAGCACCACCTGTCAACTGATCTACACCCAAATTAAGCTAACATTAATTTTCATAATGGCCATCTCACATATAAAGTTTGGTGAATCTATTCACTCTAGAAACTGAGATATAGTTTTCCCGTGAACGGGGAAAACTGCAGCATAGCAGCAATACCTGTCGGTTGATATGCATTTAATTGAATCGGCATCGTTTTTCACTATAGGTCTCTCACATATTAAGTTTAGTGTAATTATACACTCAAGTTAAACTTGGTAAGAAAAAAAGAGGGGGGGGGGGGGGACAAATGAAGAAGAACCTTACTAGCCAAAATGCATTTTCTAATGCTATTTTAAAACAGTCTAAGTCAAAACATGCCTGTAGGCTCTCTGCGGAATATTTTCAAAAGAAAAAGCAAGGGCAATGTATGCAATTCAATAAAGAGACTCTTGCTTTATGCACTATATTACAGTAATTTATGAATGTTTGAACTGAAGAAAAGAAATGTTTTGTTTATAAATTTAAGACAGATGTGAATATATTGTGACAAGAATTTTTTTTTTTTTTTTTTTTAGATATTTCTGTAAAATTTCTAAAAAAAAAAGTGAGAAAAGGGAAGTTTTATTTCTTTTTTTCCTGTCTCAACGGGTAAAAGTGTTCAACTTAGGACAGTATTTCAATGTCCAGTTTCCGAGTTAAATGGATGTCCAACTTATAGAGGTTGGGTTGGATATAATGTTAATCCTATGGATACATTCCGTTCTGAGAAAAAGTGTCCAACTTAGAGAGGTGTCCAACTTATAGGGGTGTCCAACTTGACAGGCTTCACTGTATAGAGAAATTGTTTCGAATAAGATTCCGATTTATTTATTCTGGGACTATAAATTACTCTTCTTTTTTGTACAGTATATGTAATGATTTATTATTATTATTATTTTAAATAGTCCTGAAGCTTTGTAAACTCTGGTTTATCAATACAAAAAAATCATTTTTAAAACTACATTGCTGTTTTTTTTTTTTTTTTTTTTTTTTTTTTTTAATTTCTCTGATTATGTTACGATAATTAATTTCTCAGAGAAAAATATCAGAAAGAATAAACATTTATTCCTTTTCCCTTGATATTTCTCTTGCCCTGTGAATTTCTCACATACTCCCCCCATTGCAGGCGCACTACATGGAAACTACAGAAATGTAATTGAGTCCAGGTTTTCTCTGATTGACACTTTTTAACTTCCAATTTAGTGAGAATTGTTATTTGAGAAAGGTTATTTTTCTTTGACCATCTGGTCATTAGGAGAATTTAACACCCAGGAGTTTTTCGTAGAATTTCTTGGTCAGATTCTTCTTTCCTCGTAATGGTTTCAGCGAATCGTTTCCTGCTGGGAGCCGTTCGGACAAGACAGGGTGAAGATAATTAGCAATCTGCACTGCACAAATACCTCCATGAAGACATCTGTAAATAAGAGAGGGAAAAGTCAGCCTCATAGGAAACTAAAAAATTGACTTTCTGTAAATATTTCGTCATTTACGATATACGAATTACTAGCCTAGCAAGCAGGCTTTATCAGCGTCACTGTTCACTATATCTAAATGAATAATATTGGTACATAATAATAATAATAATAATAAAGCTTTTCTTGAAACTAGAAAATAGTCCATTAAAATAGTCCAAAACCACTTTCGGGTCCTCGTTGTCTTCAGCTGCGCCTTCATCGCATCAGTAAATCAGGTCCGTGTCCCGACTACCTACAACAATGCCTTACTCATGCATTTCAGTTTAGGTGTTTATCAGACGATAGTTTCGAAAGGGACAGTATCAAAATAATCAAAGTAGCACTTTTACAGTTAGCACCGTATTTAAATCGTGATCTCTAGTTTAAAAAAAAATGGCCGAATTTTAACGTTTTTCTTTTTTTTCTTTTTTTTTTTAAATGCATAAATTTCTGAAAATAAATCTGATAAAATAGATGTAACAAAATTTCTATCACTGTAGTGATAGAAAAGTCAATGTAATTTTTTTTTTCTTTAATGCCCATTAGCTCAGTTGGATAGAGCGTCGTGATAATAACGCGTAGGTCGTGGGTTCGATTCTCCAACGGAGAAAGTGTTACTTCTTGCAGATGTTAGAAAACATGTTAGTTGATAAAAGAGAATCTTTCAATATCTTCACATATCCTAATCCTAAATGGATTCCGGGAAAAAAGAGCACTTTTGCAAATCGCAAAATAATAAATATCAAATAAAGAATTTAAAGAATGAATTTCAAATTAAATTTTTAGAAATTTCAATTGATTTGGTACAACATTCATTTAGTATATACCTGAGGGAAAGAGGGGGATTAGGATCAGATCAAAATAAAATAATTGTTTTTATATATCGTCTTCTTACCGATTTCAATGAAACTTTGTATAAACACGTACAATTTGTGAAAAAGTTACAGTAAGTGTCAGACATACCTAGAGGGGGGAGGTAAAAGGGGGGCGGCAGAGGAAAATAAAATGATTTTTTTTATATTCCCATTTTACCGATCTTCATGATAACTATCACTTACGTTTTATGAAGATCACAATGAGTGTATTATATGCCTTGGAGGGGGGGGGGGATCCTTCACTGTTCATTTACAGGGCTACACAAAAGAACTAGATTATAGTGCGACAATAGCTGAAAAATTGATGGAAATGTATTTCAGGTTGTGCCGTGTGTCATTAATATAGGATTATATTTATTTGCACCATGTGGTGTGTACATAACTTTCAGAAGGATATACATGGCTGCCAATATTTAAGCCATAACATTCTTTTTTATTGTTAGTGGAAGATGTTTACTACAATATTTTACTATGTCCAGGAAAGCTGCTCAGGAATGGAAACATAGACATATGATAAATAATGTATGTTTTTAAGCTAAAGATTCATCGCTTGTTTTTTGTGTTTTTACACGTTTTGAGGTTTTCTGATTACCAAAGTCAAGTTTTTAAAAGTTTGATTATTGTCTGTGTCTCTAAAAGTAACTTAAAAACGAATAATTTCAGGAGGTCCAAAAATTGTATTTTCAAATTAATATAAATTTGTTGCTGGAAAAGTTTGAACAAGATTGATAAGTTTCAAGGAATGTTGCGCGTGAAAGTTGTCTGTATAATTTTAACCCTTTCGCTACCAGCGTCACATATGTGTGACGATCCGATTTTCTTACCTGAGCCCGGCGTCACAAATATGTGACGGGTGTTCATTATCAGTTTATGATAATTGTTTACATCACATCGTGTCGCACACAGACGGGTTATGTTATAAAACAATAAAATAGATACAGGATGTTATTGATTTTAGTTAGAACGTTTATAGATACATCCCACAAAAATAAATGACAATTTTATCGTATTTAAATAGTAAGACGTCTGGGCTGTGGTGGTGGTTTTTCTCCTGAGGCTCTGGTAGCGAAAGGGTTAAGTGAACTTTTAATTTTAATAACAGATTTAAATTCTATATAAATATAGGTGCAGTAAGGAAACGGGGGATTCGACCCCCTCACACAGAACTATTTATCACATAAAACTCTTCCAAAGCCAAATTTGAATTGTTTTAACATAAGTTTACATAACAATACTCGTTGTCTTACCTCTTAATTTTCAACCCGTATGTTAAAAATGCGTTGAATGTTATATATCTTGGGGCAATGGGGGGCAGAAGAGAAAAATTATTTCATAAATATCACAATGTTATCAATTTTAATTAAAATTTCAACAACTGTCACCTACTTTTAATAAAAAATTTCAGAGTGTTATATATACCTAGAAGGTTAGGAGGGGTGACTGAGGGAAAAAAAATGATTGTTTTTAAATCGCTCTACTGCTTTACATTTATAGGAAATTTAGTATAAATATCTCTTATTGTTTATCAAAAATTGCAAAAATTTAATTCGGTGATAGCTAGGGGGCACATAGAAAAAAAATATATGTTTGTAGTTTGTACCACCTTGTTGCCGATCTAATGAAACTTTCAGAAATATTGCTTACCGCTTATAAAGCATTACATTTAAGGTTACGAATCAGTCTCTTTCTCTTCCTACGTTTGTACGCAAAACTTAGATCCCGGAAAGAAGGGCACCCGGATTACATAGCAAAATTTCCTATGTAAAAAAAGTACGCTTAATACAGTTTTGCTAAATAAATCCTTCTCGAACCCTGTTCTTAGACTGGCTAAGAACATGATTCGACAAGGATTTATTTAGCAAAACTGTATTAAGTGTACTTTTTTTATATAGGCATTTTTGCTAGTGTTCGGACACTTTTGTTACCGACCGTACTCTTGCCAGTAGTGAAAAGCAATGTCATTCTGTGAGGATATCTGTTTCCACAATACCCATTACCTAATATTCTTTTTCCGAAAATTGGTTTTTTGCATTTTATTTTCTAGCCCCCTTCCCCCCCCCCCCCCCCCCCAAAAAAAAAATGCAGTTTATTTTTTTATTTTTTATTTGTATTATTATTTTTTATTCAAAAATAAAATGTAAAAAATAAAAATAATTAAACTTTTTTAGAAAATGAGTGCAAATTTAACGGTTGTGAAATTTTCTAAATGTGAAAATGGAATTTAAATAATCATCAATTGTGGAAGCATATTTCCCCACTGAATAACATCACCTGTCGGTGAAGTTTGGTATTATACAGTCGGCAACAAAAGTCTCCGAACACTAGCAAAAATTTCTATATAAAAAAAAGTACACTTAAAACAGTTTTGTTAAATGAATCCTGTTTTTAGACTGACTAAGAAAAGGATTCGACAACGATTTATTTAACAAAACTGTATTAAGTGTACATTTTTTACATAGAAATTTTTGCTAGTGTTCGGAGACTTTTGTTACCGACTGTACTAAGAAAAGCAATCAAACTTAAAAAACAAAACTTTTAGAAAGAAGTTGCAATTATTGGCATATCTATGTAATGTGCTGTTAGCGCTCAAAAATTGAGATTCCTAATATCCTCATAACATTTTACATGTTTTTTTTTTTTCAACATTAAGGGGATTGCCCATTGCGCAGCACTAGTGCGACGTAAAACTCATCCAAACAACCAAACAACCGTCAACACTAAGCGGCTCCGGGCCCTGCTCACTCTTCCAATCCCAAAAGGTAGTTTCCTTGTTTGAACAGATTTTACGTTGTACTAGTGCCACGCTGTAGACAATTGGCAACGGTCCGGGACTCATTATAGGGTTGTTCTGAGATATGCCATCCTCTACAGGTTGAGTGTATTTTGCGTCGCACTAGTGCTGCAGTTAAATAGACTTGGCGTCTTCGACGTTTATCGCCAAACGTGCGGGTACCTTATTCTAGGAATCTGCATCCGCAATTCCTGCACTAAGCCTAACCCGTAGCGGTCTCAGAGACCGATGTTCCGGTATAAGGGTTAATGAAAAATTATACTGAGGTATGCAAAAATTCAATGTATAATTTAAATCTGTAAAAAAATTATTCAAAAATGAATTTTCTTCTTTTAATCTGTCTCTTTTGTCCTTCCCCCGATGTAGATATAAAACACTTCCACTCTCGTTGATGTTTAGCATCAGTTTTACAAGGAGAAATTTTAAAAAGTGCCCTTTTTTCCGCAATCCGAAAATTCAATACATTGTTAATATCAGACATTAATTAAAAGTTAATATCAAACATTGGTAAAAGATTATTCTGAAACAGAATTTTTTTCTTTGATCTGCCTCTCCCCCTCCCCTCGTAGAAACAAAAAAATTTTGCTATCGTCCATGTTTAACAAATATTTTACAAGTAACAATTAAGAAAAGTGCCCTTTATTCTGCTGCCCTTTTTTCCGGATTGCGGGAAAAAGGGCACTTTTCTTAATTTATCCTTGTAAAACTCATGCTAATTATCAACGAAAGCGTAAGTTTTTTTTATTCCTACGTGAAGGGGGGGGGGTGAACAAAAGAGGCAGATTAAAAGAAGAAATTTCATTTTTGAGCAACTTTTTTACAGATTTAAATCATACATTGAATTTTTGAGTACCTACCTCTAATTTTTCATTAATACTAACTGATATTTACACAAAATGCAAATAAAACAAACGGTAATAAGTGTTTTTTTAAAAGATTATTTTATTTTTCATTTGCCCCCACTACCCCCCCCCCCTATCAATTATAGGTAACTTTCACTATAAATTTGATAAAATGAAAGATACTCGTACAAAGTTTAATATAAATATGTAGCATGGTGATATAAAAACAAGTGTTTTCTTCACTCTGCCCCCCCCCCGTAGCAATTCGTCCAGATATTTGTAGACTCACTGTAATTTTCATAAGCAGGAAGTTGTATATATACAAAGTTTTTATTTTAATCGATTATACGGTAGTTTAAAGAATAATATTTTTTACTTTTATCTGCGCCCCCCCCCAGATGTGTCATACACTCATTGTGATCTTCATAAAAAGTAAGTGATAGTTATAGAATATATCATTAAATCGATAAAATGGTGATATAAAAAATCATTTTACTTTCCTCTGCCCCCCCCACCCTGAAGTATGTCTGACACTTAGTGTGATTTTTTCACAAATTGTATGTTATTATACAAAGTTTTTGTTTAAATCTATAATAGGGTAGTTTAAAGGAAAATATATTTTATTTCCATCTAACACTCTTGCCCCCCCCCCCAAGTATATAGTAATAGACTCATTGTAATTTTAATAAAAATTAAGTGGTAGTTATAGAATATATTATTAAAATCACTAAAATGGTAATATAAAAATTCAATTTATTTTCTTCTGCCCCCCTACTAACCCCCCCCCCCTCCAAGTATGTTTGACACTTATTGTAATTTTTTCATAAATTATGCGTGATTATACAATTTTTTTTAAATCGATAATAAGATAGTTTAAAGAAGAATATATTTTATTTTCATCTGCTCCCCCTTCCCCCCCCCAAATATATAATACACTCACTGTTATCTTCATAAAAATTAAGTGATAGTTATAAAATGTATCATTAATTCGGTAAAATGGTGATATAAAAAAAATCATTTTGTTCTCCTCTGCCCCTCCCCCTCTTTAACCCCTGCCCCCCCCCCCCCCAAAAAAAAAAGAAAGAAAAATTGTGTCTGACACTTACTGTAATTTTTTCACAAATTATACGTGATTATACGGTTTTTTGAATCGATAAAAGGGTAGTTTAAAGAAGAATGAAATCTATTTCCATATCCCCCCTTGCCTCCCCCCCAATATATAATGCACTCATTGTGATCTTCATAAAAAGTAAGTGATAATTATAGAACATAGCATTAAATCGGTAAAACGGTGCAATAAAAGATAATTTTATTTTCCCCTGCCCCCCCCCCCCCCCCAAGTTTGCCTGCCACTTACTGTCATTTTTTTTTACAAATTGTACGTGATTATACAAAGTTTCATTATAAAAACAATTATTTTCTTTCGATCTGCTCCTCCCCCCCCTCCCCCCTCCCCCCATCTTCCCCGAGGTATATACTAAATTAATGTTGTACCAAATCAATTGAAATTTCTAAATGTATAATTTGAAAGCCATTTTTATATATCATTATTTGATATTTATTATTTTGCGATTTGCGAATTGGAAAAGTGTCCTTTTTTCCGCTGCCCTTTTTTCCAGGTGCCTTTTTTTCCGGGTGCCCTTTTTCCGGGTGCCCTTTTCACCGGGTGCCCTTTTTTCCGGTGCCCTTTCCTCCGTGCCCTTTTTTCCGGGATCCGCAAAACTTCTATGCATGATTTAAATCTGTAAAAAAAGTTAATAAAAAACGAAATTTCTTCTTTTAATATGCCGCTTTTGTCCCCTCTCCACGTAGAAACAAAAAAATTACGCTCTCGTTGATGTTTAGCATTTGTTTTACAAGTAGAAATTAAGAAAAATGTCCTTTTTCCGCGCTTTTTACAATTGCTACTTGGAAAGTACACGCGTGCTTCCAAAAAGTTTTGGAAGTTAAAATGCAGAGAAAAATAAAATATTTTTTATATCATAACATCATTTTTTTCCCCCTCTCGCTTAGAACCTCTTAAATAATTTCGAAGACACCTATCTTTTACAAGCAGCTATTGTCAAAAGTGTCCTTTTTTCCACGATACGGGAAAAAGGGGAAAGGGCACTTTCTTAATTGTTACTTATAAAATACTTGCTAAACATGAACGATAGAAAAAATTTTTTGCTTCTACGAAGGGGGGGGGGGGGGGGGGTAGGACAGATTAAACAAAAAAAAATTCTGTTTTGAATAATCTTTTTACAATGTTTGATACTGACCTTTTAACTAATGTCTGATATTAATAATGCATTGAATTTTTGTCTACTAACTTAAGAACTGAAAGATACTGCGATACGTAGCCTTCTCTATATTTTTTCATAAACAATAAATGATATTTATACAAAATTTCCTATAAATGTGATACGGTGTGATTTAAAAACAAACATTTTTTTCTCTCTGTCCCCCCCCCCTCCCCGAAGTATAGGTAACACTCACCGGGATTTTTCATTAAAAGTAGGGGATAGTTGTTGAAATTTTAATGAAAATTGGTAACACTGTGATATTTATGCAATCTTTTATCTCTTCTGCCCCCCCCCCCATAGCCCCCAAGATATATATAACAATGAGCGTAAGTTTTCCTAAAAATTAAGTGATATTTATAATAAATGTTATTAAAATGCAAAACATAGTGATATAAAACTTTCCTTTTCTATCCTTCTGTCTCCACCCCCCCCCCCTCACCCAGACATATGTTACCCTCACTGTAATTTTTTATTAATACCAAGGGATATTTACACAAGATGTCAATAAAAAAATCGATAATAAGTGTTGTTTAAAAATATTATTTTTTCATCTGCCCCCCACTTGCCCCCCTTTTTTAACTTTCATGATAATTTTAATAAAAATTAAGTGATAGTCATACAGTTTCATATAAATAGGTAGCATGGTGATATAAAAACAACAACTTTTCTTACTCTGCCCTATCCCCATGAGCAACCCCCCCCCCCTCTCATATGTGTAACACTCGCTGTAATTTTTTTTTTTTTTTTAAGAGTAAGTGGTATATACACAGTTTTGTTTAAATCGATACTAGGGTAGTTTAAAGAAGAATATTTTTTTTTTCCATCTGCAACCCCTTGTCCCCCTCCCAGCTATATATAACACTCATTGTTATCTTCATAAAAAGGAAGTGATAGTTATAGAATATATCACTAAAATCATTAAAATGGTGATGTAAAACAATCACTTTTTTCCTC